>JARHVA010002524.1:0-57500 GCA_037957365.1 Torreya grandis
AGCTCCCACTGCATGGGAATATTCAGGTCTATACCAGACCTCATGTGATTTCAGACACTGTACCTGTCCAGCCCTTAGTGTGCTCCAGTTCTGCATCCTGAACCTCGCCAACACCTGATTCACATCAGCTCCCACTGGAGACAAAATCAACCTGTGATCTCCATGCCTCCCATGTCAAAGAATTTCACTGCTCCAAACTCCTCATGACATGCCACTGAACTAATCTTACCCTTAGCTCAACAAAACCCTGTATGTACACCCCTACTAGCTAGCATACTATCCACATACAGCAACAAAATGATGTTGCAATCATCATCCCCCTGGTAAGTCAAACCACAGTAGTTACTTGACACTGACTGAAGCCATGCTTCGTCCTCCACCTGTCAAAACCTGTACCACGTCCTGCAGCTACCTCAAGACCATATGCCTGATCTTTCGTCTCATGTATCCGTTCTCTCTATTCTTCTACTAAGGAATCCATTCGTCTCTGTGCTTTCATCCAGCTGGCAAACCTACCAAAAACTCTCATCTGGTTCTGCATCATATACCCTGCCTAGCTCACACCTGTTTCCTAGATCCTTCCTGCTCTACAATCAACAATAAGTATGAAGAAGAGGAACACAAATTTGAGGTCCTACTTACACCTTCAGTCCTCCGTATGGGTGTTTGAGACTCCTTGACAGCATGTTGTCCACCCAAAATTTGTCACAGTGACCGACCTCGGTCACCCCACAGTCTGCATCCGATCGACGTCGATTCCCATGCGTCTGTACTTGACTACCAACCTGCCAACGCTGGTGTCCCTACTGCCGACGTCGGTTCTCCTAACCGACATCAGTCTTACATACTGCCGACGTCAGTCCCATGACCGACATCGGTCTTACCCTGCCCGACATTGCCGGCTTCAGTCTGCACATGACTGACATCGGCACCTGTCTGTTCGACGCTGATTCCTCCTGACTGACATCGGTACCTGTGTTCGCCTGTGAGTGATGACTTTTTACCCGCGAGCTCCTTTGGATCAAAACACATGTCCAAACTACTCTGCTCAGATGTATCTAGCCTCATCCACTGAACTCTGTCTGCCATCTCCTCCAAGAACACCAAGGCTTTCCAGTTCTTAAGCCTGTCAAATATATCTGTCTTTTGCTTAAGAACATGCATCTCCTTCCTGCTCATGTGACCAAGCCTACGAAGCCACGTCTCCGCAACAGAAGAAGAATCAGTAATATAAACAAGTAGATAAAGTATACCTGTTTTCTTACCACCAGCTAATTCAAGTGCTACTGCTGTGAGAGTTCTTGTGCATCTCTCATCACCCAATCTTTCTAAAAAAATTAGCCATATCTCCAAACCTGGGACCTGCATGACCTTCATCAACACCTGTGTGTTGGCCGCCTGCAATTTCAGCTTCACTTCCCCTTTACCAATTCTTTGGCAAGGCTTACCAGCTCCTCTACCTGGGGCTGCATGGAAAGAGGCAACCGAATCTTTTATCCAAGATTCAACTTTATCCAAGAAACCTGCAAACACATCATGTGCAACAACACCTGCAACATTTGTATCTTTAGTTTCTTCATGCTGATCTACTACCAACCAACAATATTCTTTTACCTGCTCTTTCTTTCCATAGGACCGTGAGTAACCGTCTGTGCTTTTCAACTCCTCCATTCTTAGCTTACTTTGATTTGCCGTTACTCTACTCCCACTCAATCAAAAACCCCTGAGAGTGCCCTGTAACCAAACACAACCTTGCTTCCTGCAACCTTAGCTCTGATACCACTTGTTGGTATCAAGCTCAAGAACCTACAACCAAGGCTCTGATACCACTTGTCAGGGATGCGAAACACCGAAAGCATACAATTGATTACCAAATACCAAGCAACTATAATATGCAGAAATAACCAGATTCACCAAGTAACTAGAATTCAGAATAACATAGCATATGAGAGACAATACACAACTTGTATTAACACTTTATACAGAAAAGAATACAATAAAGAAGATGCCACTTCTTCTCCACCACCTTACAGAGGTTTCCCACACCTCAAGTGAACAATAATTCTTCTCCCCAAAGCTCTCCCTCTCACAGGTCCCAACACCCAACTCAAATACAGAGTTGGTGTTCACCTCCCGTGCTCCACGCACACCATAAGTGCTCCACGCACTCCACAAGCACTCCACGTGCTCCACAAGTACTCAAGGTACTTCAAGTAGATCTCCCATGAACTTGCAATAACCTGCACTTCAACAGACCATACTTATGGAAGGAACTCCCTTGCCTTCCTCTTGCTCTATCCGAGTACACACCTGTACTCCAAGTAGATCCTGCCTGATACTGCTCCCTGTTGTGTTGCTGTCTATATGACCTTGCACACCTGCAAATCAAACAACGGTTCTGCTCACCTGTGAACCTCGACCTTGCACACACATACACCTGCAGATCAACGATCTTACTTACCATGTAGATCTCCTATATAGGCCATGCAACTGTGACCAAGATCCTACACTCTTGAAGAACCCAGCTGGCTCTCCAATCCAGCACCAACACACCTGGTACTGGGGCACTAGGAGGAATGCACCATTGCTCTACCTCACACACAGAAGGAGCTTATAATTATGCTCTCTTACTCCCTAGCACACTTTTCCAATACAACCATGAGTCTATTATATAGATCTCATCAAACAATAATTAGACATCTAATTACAATAATTAGATCCGCAGCTATCAGTCTAAAAATAGATCTCTTCATGCAAACACTTGGTTCGTTAGCTAACTGCCCGTAAATAGCTCGCAGTCGAACCACACAGGCGACCGACGTCGGTCCCTGTCTGCCTGGAGGTGACCGACGTCGGCCGATATATGACCGACGTTGGTTGTTTCCCTTTGCTATCCTGTCGATGTCGGCTGATCAGACCGACCCCAACTTCTCTGCAACTCAGCAACCTTCAGCAACCTCCTCTCCTATTTGCATCAGTGAAGCTTTTAGCTCCACAATCCTAACATAGGATCTACTAACTTTTTTTGAATCTCATTCACTATTGATCTTGGATGCATGATTAAACACATACCATTGATATTCCTAGGCCCATTAACCTATTGGTCACCACTCACCTTTATATCTTCTATACGGTCGAACACTAATCATTGATCTTGCTTTTGGAACTACAATGGCTACTTCACAAGACCTTATTTTGACATATATGCACCTATATTTGATGTATGCACAAACATTTTTGGCATCCACAAGATATTTGTGAGATGTTTGAACTTCAAAAATTATTTATCATGGTCTAAAATTGACATCTGTATGAATGTATTTGACGTTCACATGATCGTCACTGAACATTTGAAATCCAATGATCACTTTGCATGCTTGAATTTGATACTTGTGTAAATGTCCTAAGATTTTTAAATTAAAACTACTCTTTTCCATGGCTTGATTTTGACACTTTCATACCTGTCATTACCTTGTTAGAACATAATTTCCCTAGGCCATTTCTTTCAAACTTTTTGTCTATAGGATTTTTGTATTCAAATGACATTTTTGACCCTTCAAGAAAATTGCTTATGACACTTTTATGTAAGAATGACCCTTTGGAAATTTTGTACTAGAATACTTTCCCAAAAATGACCCTTTCGGACTTTATCTTGGGATAATTTCCTAAAAAATGACCCTTCAAGAAAATCGTATTGGGCATTTTACTTTAAAAAATACCCTTTGGGACTTTTGTATCGGGATACTTTCTCAAAAAATGACCCTTCAGAGAAATTATTTGAATAATTTTCATAAAAGAATATGCACTTAGGCTTTTACTGTAGACAAAATTTCCATAAGAATTTGTGTCTTCAAGATTTTTATTTTGAATAAAATGTCTGAAACAATTCCCAACACCTAGCCAAAATCTTGAAACAAATTCTCAGAAGGAAATGTTAGTGCTTTAGAAAAAATAAAATCCCAAAAGAATTTATTCTTAGCCAAATAAAGGTAAAATATTTGGACATATTATCACTTAGCCAAATAATCCAACTAGTACTTAACTTTTAAACCTGTAGGCTTTCTTGAACTTGTTCTTGGAACGTTGATTGATCTTTGAAGGCTTGAACACCATGAACACCTGCTTGGGAACCTTTATCTTTTCTCTACAGACCTGTCCCTTAAAAATTAAACAAATACACTTTAATATAACTTAAAGTGTTTCAAAATCTTAACACACTGCATGATTTATTTGGATCCCTCATTCCATCTAAAAACTTTGTATAACTCATTTGTGCAAACCATTGGATCAATCTCTGAATAGGAATCCTATTTAGCTATTCAAACCACATCTAGATAAAATCTCATCATGTAAGCCAATAATTTGGATAAATTTTTTGGTAACTTAGCTAGGTAGCATGCCTAATATTCTTGAGAACTCAAATCATTTACATGACTCTTGACTCATAATAGATAATACATTTTTTCCAAGACTTCAAGAGACCTCTTATCTAAAAAAGATAAATGAATTCCATCAAAATAGGGAAGGAAACAAAAGAAAGTAAGGGAAATAACCTAGAAAAAATAAATGTGCAAACAAAGTAATTATTCATGATAAAACATAAATAAACTAGTGTTTTAGAAAAACATTTGGGGAAAAAAAAACTAACTATGTACAGGGAACTTGACTTCCTTAAAATTAATGTTTCAAATGTATCCCATTAACTGGGATAGGAAGCTCCTCACCATTTATTTTTTAAAGTTCGAAAGTGTTGTGGGATTTTTAGTTAGAGATCATATATAGACCACTTCAAATAAATTCAAACTTTGTGTGCCTTCCTAGCTTAGCTCTGTCCTCATCCCACTCGAGGACGAAGTCTCCTTATTTGAAGTTGTGTGAAGCAGCTCCTTTATCAAAGGCTATTTTTACTTTTGTTTGATGGTTTTCCATGGCTAGTGTAAACTGATGTTTCATCTCTTTTAACTCTATAATCTTAGTATATCTGACCTTCATAGGTCCATTATCTAACAACTCAATATGGTGCATCAATTCTAAAGTAGGGAATTCAAGAGAAATAGGTTTTCTTGCTTCCTTACCATATACCAACTTATAGGGATAATTAACTATTGAATTTTATTAAGTGATTCTATTAGCCCATAGATCTGACTTCAGCTTGAGCTTATATGACCTCTAATTATTTTTAATATTCCTTCTGATGATCTTCAAAAAATTCTTATTAGTAGACTCAGCAAGGCCATTTCCTTATGGATAGTAGTTTGATGAAGTGTTGAGATAAACACTATGTTGAACTACCGATTGGTTGATTCTTGACCTCACAAAGGCCATAACATTATCCAAAATGATATTTGAAGGGATTCTAAACCTATTAATAATTCCTTCATAAAAATCTAAAACATTAGACTCGTTTGCCTCCTTCAACACTACTACTTCTGTCCATCTAGTAAAATAGTTTGTAGCAATCAATATCCACTTATGACCTGAGCTTGAAGGGGGATTAATGAGACCAATAAAGTCCAATGCCCATTGTAAAAATTTATGATCTATCATAATTTTTTGGAGAGGTAAGGCTGCAAGCTTGACCTTTCCAACAAACATAGCACATTGTCTATATTTTTTAACACATACATGACAATCTCTAAATAAACTTGGACAATAATACCCACTTCTCATTATTTTGTGGGATATAGTTCTTGTTGAATGATTACCTCCACCATTTCCATCATGGAATTGCTCAAGAAATCTCTATATGTGATGTGGCTCTCTACATCTTAGCAGCATTTTATTGATATCTTTCTTGAACAAAATATTATCAACAAAAAGAAAAGGAATTAACTATAATCTAAAATATCTTCTTATTTAAGGGCTTAAATGAGAAGGATAAATACCATGTTAGAGGAATCGTACCATGTATTATAACCAATTACAAGGTTAGGGGTGATTAGTTATAATTTCTTCATCAGTTGACAAAGTCTTAGGCTAGATGTTCACAAAGTCCCTAGCCTCTTACCAATTTTATTATCTTGATCTCAAAATTATATTCCATTACTCTAGTTATCCAAACAACTCTTTTCTCACTTATATCTTTGTTTAATAGTAATTCTTTGACACTTAGATGGGAAACCATAAGATGTATCTTATTGGTTGACAATAAATATCTAAATTTATTAAGAGACCTTATAACTAAAAGTACATGTTTTTCCACAAAAGAATACCTTGTTTCATATTCTTCTAATCCTTTATTGAAGAAGGATATTATTTGTTCTAAGGCTTCTTAGTTATACTATATGAGAATACCTAAAATTATGTCACAGTTAGCATATGTGTATAGGATAAAATCCTTTGTGAAATCAGGGTTCAGAAGTGTAGGAGCACTGGTTATGGATTTCTATCTCTTCAAAGATTTTTACTCCTTCCTTGGACTAGTTGAAACTTTGATTCTTCTTCAGCATATCTATAGATATTAGTGGCTTAGATACAGTGGAAAAATCTAAAATGTATCTTCTTATGAAATTGATTTTGCCTAGGAAGTTTTGAGAGCTTTCTTGTGCTTAGGCAAGGAGAGTGTAATAATTGAATATATCCTATCAAGACCTATGCTCATACCATGATTTGAAATTACATGTCCAAGAATATTACCTTCATGAATTGAGAAGACACTTTTTTTGGATTTAGAGATATCTCAAACTATCTACACTTTTCAAACATTTTCTCAAGATGAATCATGTGCTCAGCTACATTATCAAAGAATATTGCTATGCCATTCAAATAAACAAGTATGAACTTGTTAAAGAGACCTTGGAATGCCATATCCATGGATTTATAAAAGTGTCTCTATCATTGGATAAACCGAACTGCATCTTTCTATATGAAAATGTCCCCCACTTTGTGGTGAAGGCTATTTTGAATTGGTTTTCTTCTTTGACAAAAATCTAATTATATCCACTATAGCCATCCAACAAGGAGAACCTCTCTGAACCTACAACCAATTGTATAATTATTTCCATAGATGGAAATGGATGGTGGTCTGTAAGAAAATAGTTTTTCAAGTCATGAAAGTAAACACACAGTCTAACGTCACCATTCTTTTTCCATACTAAAACGAGGTTGGCCACCCAAGTTGAGTGCTTGACTATAAATATTATAGATAACTCAATGATTTTATGAATCTCAACTCTCATGAAGGTTTCAAGCTTAGGATTGATAGGCCCTTATCGTTACCTTATTGGCTTAGTCTTAGCCTCTAGCTCAATGGTGTGTTGAGATAGACTTGGATCAAATCCTTTAAGGTCACTATATTACCATGTAAATACATCCATAAAACTTGAACATAACTTGTTGAAATTTTATTTTTCTGAAGGAGTACAAACTTTACCTAAATTTAAGCTCTTACCCATTGCAATTTCCACATTGGCATAGTGATCCTCCTTTTGTGACAATGAATAATTTTCTTTCCTTATCTCATCATCACCATTTAATATGTTCTTCAGTGTGATCAACCCTTTAGGCAACTTATTTATCTTCAGCTACACAATCTGGTCACCATACTAATGCGATAACTTTTCTTGGTTCCTTGAGGAAAACCTAACTTGTTCTTGTAATAACCTAATAATTTGATTTTCATATTCAAACACTAGCCAATTATCATTTTTATTTGGAATAGACGGCCTCATAACTATATTAATGTGTGACTAAACCTTTTCATTTTTTATGTCAGTTGGGATACTAAATTGTGACCCAATAGTAGTTAGTTGATTTGCATATTTGTTCTCACTTCTTTGTATGGCCCAAATGTTGAAGGCTTGAAAATATTGAATCAATTCCATACCCTATGCTTATAATATCTAATAAATTTATTTTTTCATATGTTTAAACCTCTTATTTGGTGAATTACTTGCTCACTATCTCCAAAAACTTGTAAATAATTGACCTTCATCTTTCTTACCCATTTTAAACTATGAACTAATGATTCATATTCAGTAGAATTATTTGAACAACCAAACTAAAATCTAAGAGAAGAGAAATACCTTTGATTGTCTAGATAAATCAACATCATTCTAGCCCTTGTGCCATGTTTGTTTCTTGATCCATCAAAGTATAATTACCATAGGCCATCACTAGGCTCATCTTCCTTCATCAAAGCTAGAATTGGTGTATATTTTTCATGTAGGAAATAAAAACAAAATACTTCTTATTTAATTAGCTTATAAGGATCATGCTCATGTAAAATAGAGGCCCATTCATCTAGAAACAGACTTGGAATTCCATCTAGAGATGACTCAGTCTCCTATTTACTAACTTTGATGACCTCATCTAAGATGATACAATTACTATTCACAATACTTAGCATATATGTTTCCAAATGGAAACATGCAATAAGTTTAGAATGTATTATTACCTTAGTACCATACCTAGTATTTAACATTAGATATGTCCAATCAACTGATAAATATCCTCTAATATTTGAGGTAAAGTCTCTTGAGAGACACATGGAAAAATAGGGAGGCAAGTCTACCACTACCATGTCCTATTGAATGGTAACATTAGGGCAAGAATTTAGTGTCAAATTTATGTCCTTCATGATGCCTACTATATTTATTGGTTACCCATCTAGTTTTCATACTTCCTCGGTATTGGGTTTATAGATGACCAAGTTTGTCTATAATTTACTTAGGCATAACAATGTTACTAGCTCCACTATCCACCATACAGTTATGAACTAGACAATCACCAAATATAAAAGAGATATAGAAGGGAGGATTTTTATTTGATTTTACCTTAGCTTGGTCCACCTTCACCATGTTATGTAGTTGTTGACCTTATTGCTTAGTTGGCTGATTTTAATTGGTTAGGACAACATGTTTCTCAACTAGTTTTGGAGACACCTTGAGAGATGAAAAATCTTAGATAAGAATATATTTTTATCTTGGAATAGTAAGGTAATCCCACATGATAATTCTAATATTTTATTTCTTCATCTGATCTATTATGCTAAATAAGGCTCCACTAACCTTTAGATGTATATTTTGAACCACTGGCTATTCATGGACTATAGGTATTTGAGGGACCTTTTAGCCTCTGCATTCTAATTTTTATATATTATAGGGACAAAAGGTTGATATTTGTCACTCTTGGAGACAATATTAGGATTAATATAATCATTGATCACATTTTGAGGCTCCTCAATGGTTAATTTAGCTTTAGTTATGACTACAATTTAGCCACTTATATTTCTAGTCTCACCAATTTCATTAAATGTAACCTAATCACCCATTTGACAATTTAAATTAATGGCATCAATTTTCTTTTGATATTGTTGAGATTTTCCTTGGGATACCAAATTTGTCTCCTGATATTGACCTCTTTGAAGAGAAAAATATTTTTGTGTCATTTATGGCATGGTAATGTTATGTTATATCAAGGCTTGGTTTTGAGTATCATTGGGATTAAATGGCTGCCAAATTGAATCTTGTATCATGTTGTTTTAAGGAGGAGTAGGAAAAATTGATTTTGAACTTGAAGAAGCATTAGGATCAAGAGATGCATATGGTTTAGATGGAACTATGGGTCCTTATGATTTATAAGGAGGTATATTTTATCTAAAACCTTGACAGGGATTCATTTAATTTTGTTACTGATAAGAGGCCCGATTTTACTATTGATGAGGTCTACCTTGGGATTGTTCTCTTTTGATTTAAACTATTTCATTCCAAAAATATTATAACAAACTTTTCAAATCTCCATCTAAAGGATACTAAGTAGCTAGGGTTACAACTTATGTTTTAGGATATGGAATAGGAGTTAAATATAAGATCTGAGAAACATGAAAGAGGGATAGAGTATAATAATACCAAAAAGAGGGATCCATTTCAAGGCTTAGAAGCCTATATTTATATAAAAGGGAAATATAGAGAGAGAGTTGTGCATTGAAAGAAGCCCAACCACTTTTAATAGATTAGTATTCTTGATGATGTTGAGTCATGATCCTATTAAGAAGAAGTTCTTTGTACAAGAATTGAATACTCCATTGATCTTTATCCAACTACCAAGTCTTCATCTCATGACTCCATGCCATCTTTAATTTAATCTACTAACAAGGACAAAACCTTCATGTCTTGAAACTAACATAACCATGCATGGTCTATCTTGGATGGCTATAAATATCTACTTGTCTAGGAAATGGCCATGGTGAAGGACAAGAAACTTCCCATTAATTACATATCTACGCTAAAGAAATATCTGAGCATAAGTTTTATTATAGATAAAAAACCAATCATATTTATTGGTTTTCCTATAGTTATCATGTTAATGAGATGGATTTCACCAACTGTTCAATATTTTTTTGATAATGAATGCCAATCCTTAATCTATTTTAGGTCCTATGAAGACCTATTTTGCTGCTACTAAGCTTCAATGACAGAACTTGATTTTGAATTATAAGCCCTAGTTTGATTTAGGACTCATATTCAAGATCAATGCCTTTTTATTTGTACCTTACCTATGTTAAAGAACACTCCATTTACTCCCATCAAAAGCTTCTTTGGTTTGCTTTTGTTTTATTGGCCATCAAAAATTGACTCAGATCATTCATATTAACCCATCTCACTCTGTCAGATCTTACTTGTATGGATAATCATTGATCATTGATCTTCTACCAGTTAAATGCACTTATGCCACTTTTCATGCATGCATTTACCCTCAAGATCTGCTAACTTTTTTTTACTCCCACTCACCCTTGATCTTGGATGCACAATTGAATGCGTGTCATTGATCTACCTAGATCCATTAACCTGTCAATCATCACTCATCATTGGTTCTTCTATATGATCAAATGTTGATCATTGATCTTGCCTTTTGAACTATAATGACTACTTCAAAAGACCTTACTTTGACATTCATGCACCTGTATTTGACATCTACATTAATGTATTTGATATCCATACAACCATATGTGAGATGTTTAAACTCCAGTAGTTATCTATCATGGTTTAAAGTTAACATCTGTATGAATGTATTTGATGTCCTTAAGACCGTCACTAAATATTTGAAATCCAACAATCACTTTCTGTGCTTGAATTTGACACTTGAAAAAATGTCCTAGGATTTTTGAACTCAAACAACTATTTGTCAAGGCTTGATTTTGACACTTATACACCCATCATTACCCTACTAGAACATAAATTCCTTGGGATATTTCCTTCAGACCTTTTTTCTGTGATATTTTTGCATTTGAATGACATTTATGACCCTTTGGTAAAATTATTTTGGAACTATTTTGCAAGAATGACCCTTCGGGACTTTTGTATTGGGACACTTTCCAAAAAAATGACCCTTTGAGAAAATTATTCAGGACACTTGACTGAAGAAAAGATCCTTCAGGACTTTGTCTTGGGATAATTTCCCAAAAAATGATCCTTAGAAAAAAGCATATTAGGTACTTTTCTTGAAAAATACCGTTTGGGACTTTTGTATTGGGACACTTTCCTGAAAAATGACCCTTTGGGGAAATTGTTTGAACAATTTTCTAGAAATAATATGTGCTTAGGATTTTACTATGGATAAAATGTCCACAAAATTTATGTCTTCAAGATTTTTTTTAGACAAAATGTTTGAAATAATTCCCAACACTAAGCCAAAATCCTAAAACAGATTCTCTAAAAGAAATTTTTGTGCTTTAGCCAAAATAAAAGGTTGAAAGAATTTGTATTTAGCCAAATAAAGGTAAAGTACTTGGACTTGTTATCACTTAGCCAAATAACATGACCAGTACTTAGATTTTAAGCCTGTAGGCTTTCTTGAACTTGTTCTTGGAATGTTACTTGATCTTTGAAGGCTTAAACACCATGAACACCTACCTGGGAACCTTTATCTTTGCTTTGTAGACCTATCCCTAAAAAAATGTCCAAATACACTTGAAGATAACCTAAAGTGTTTTAAAATCTTAGCACACTGCATGATATCTCTAGACCACTCATTCCATCTAGAAACTCTATATAGCTTATCTACATAAACTATTAGATCACTCTCTAAATAGGAACCTATCTGGCTATTCAAACCATATCTAAACAAAATATCATCATATAAGCCAAGAATTTGGCTAACAGTTACATATAAAAAGAGATAAACTACTTTGATACTTGTATCATTCAACTCAACCACTATAATTATGCAAATTGATGTCATTTGAAGTCCAAAATTGTTACTCAAAAAAAGCAAAAGTTTGCATAAAACTCATATTACATTTCAACCACAAGTACTTCACAAAGGAAACACTAAGTCTTAACCAAACCGACTACACTCATATGTACATAACTTATCAATTAACTGGAAATTGAAAAACATAACTAATTGAAATATCGTAAAAGTCTATATTATGTTTTAACAAAATATATCCAAAATCCATCACATTACAAACATTTCACAAGGGTATTTATACTTATTTTTCCCTAACCAAGTAGTTATATCATAAATGAGATGAGTAAATGGCCAACAAACTTCTCCATGAACTAAGAGTCATGGTGGTCTATTAATGAGTTCATCCTAAGGATTGGGGCCTTTGCACCCCCTATATACTTGTTCTATGCTAGATCCTTACTACCATGTGTATATCTCCTCGTGGGCTAGCATAAAAATCCTAATGAATGAGGTTTGGGTGACCCTTGAGAATTGCTCCTTGACCATCTCATGCTTCCCATGCATTCCCTAAGTCTTTTACTATTGTTCTGAGTCCTATGCTCTCAAGTTCCTCATAGTTAATTTGCCTCTTTGACTGGGTCCTCTCATTCTAGTGATTTTGTGCCCTTGTCCTTTCATGCCCTATAGGTTTTGTGCCATGGTGCTTATGTTCCATTCTAGTTCCATACCATATTCTTTCTATGTTATGGTCATTTTGTGATGTGCTAATTCCACCCTAAACAATCAGAACACTTAGCCAAAATTTGGGGCCCAATAATATGATATAACCAAAATGGTTAACTATGTGAATTTATAGCCCACACCTTTTTTGAATAAATGCTATGTCAAGAACTTGCTATTGATTTAAAATCTAATAATGATGTTGTGATTGTAGACACCTAAATCTGGCCACCAATAACCTCCAATTAGGCTTTTGACCAATTTCCATCTAAAATGTATAATTTCTCCTAAAAAACACTAAAACATGTTAAATGATGTGAAACTAACATATTCAAGAGCCAATTTTGGCTAGGGTATCCTTAAATAGGGTAATCCAATTTATGGGCCAACTAACTGTGATCAGATCATTCTGAGTCAAAATGCCAATTTTGCACCTGGGTGTTCTGGATTGCTCTTTCCTATCAAACCTCTTACACGAGACATGTTCCTTTATTATTTTTTATTGGTAACATTCTAAATGGGAATATGATTCCAACACATCTGACATCACCTTATGAAGTTCATATCTTCATCCCAATAATTAAGGGTCAACAAGCACAAATGTTGGGTAAGAAAATGAAGGAGTGAAGGTGGGTGAATAAGAAGGAGAGAGTGGTGGAGTAGTGGTAGTAATGGCTAAAGGAGGGAATGAATCAGGGGCCAAAGGTGGAGTAGGTTGCAATTTAGGCATGGTGACTTGGAGGGGAACTTGTACTTCCTTCCCTTTATATGTCTTTGTATCAATAGAGAGGGATGTTATTAAAGGTGGAGGTCTATTCATGATGGAAAATTTGGAGTATGTGAATCTTGAGGATAAATATGTGGTATTCTTATCAAATGGTTATGTAGTGACAATGTTAGGTGTAGTGGTAGTGTTAGAAATAGGAGTGGTAATTTTTTGTACAATATGAGCTAAGGGTGGTGAGGTGGAAAAAGTGGGACTTTGAAGGTGGATCTAGTTGAAGTGGCATTTGTAGTAGTAATTATGGGGAAATTGGGTGTGTACCCTACCAAAGTGGTCCCCACTAGGGTGTAGCCAAATAAGTGTCAATTGGGATTTTCATGACATACATGTTTAAAGTAGGAGGGGACATGGTTTTCTTAATATGGATTGACTAGATGGGAATAAAGGTGTATATAATAGGGGTATCCTTCAAGGTAGGTTCCATAATTGCAATCTCAATATGGGATGAAGTAGGAGTGTTAATGGGAAAATCCTCTAAGACAAGCATGAAAGGAGATGGAGGGGTATTTGATTGAACTTGTTATGTATCCAATTTTATTAAAGGATAAAAACACTAGGGTCTTCAATAATTGAAATAGATGAAAAAAGAGGAAGGGAAACCATAATGTGTATTACCTCTTGATAGCTGACAATAATTGAAGTCTTTGGTGTTAGAGGAAGGTATTGAATCAATTTATTTCTCAAGGAGGCCTTAGTATCAAATTGTTATTCCCATTAGCACAAAGAGGTTCTTGGTATCTCCTCCCTTTGCCTAGTTGTGGGGACTACACTAGGTCTAGTATAATACCTACTTGTGCCATTCCTAAATTCACCTATTTTTTATCCATGGCATTGACAAAGACACAATTGTGAAAATATGGATTAGTTATGTATATTGATCTAGCCTTCCCTTTCAAAGAGTCTATTTAGGCCTTAACTCTACCCTACAGTTCCCAATGGTGAAAATCATGTTCAATAAAGTTGAATGAGCCTATGTTTTTAAAAATTGGTCTCAACTCACCCTATTTTTCAATTTTATAATGACCAAACATGTATGGTAATGGGTGTTGGTAAAGGACATGGGACTATAAAATTATAGAGTATAAATACATGGTAAGTATGGAATATATAACATATTGTATAATGTATATCATTTTATATGTATTCATCCTATGTATGTGTTAGTGCCCAAAATTACATTGGAGCAATTGGGCCCTTGTCAGTAAAATTCTGAAGTCTAAATTGGGAGAGTATCAATGTTTAAGTCACTAGCCCTAGGCCTGTCTCTATATATTCCTTTAGGAGGTTGAGTTCATGTTCATAATTTTCTAAGTTTTTTGTCTTGCTTTTTGTTAGGTGAAAATGTTCCATCCCCTCGACCTCTCAGGCCTTTTGCATGAACACAGTGCCTAATGGAAATGTGTCTTTAGGATTCTTGTCTTGGACAAAAGCTCTGAAGACTTATTCTTCAGACATTTTATTTGTTCCAAAAGTTCTGAAATAATTCCAAACATTATCTCTTGGGTCTTAAATATTTTTGGGTTATTTATTTCAAAAAATTTGTCCATAGCAAAGAGTCTAAAGGGCACTTTATAAAGATGAAGGATATTTTATATAGTTCTGAAGGAATTGCATGGTTTGATTGATGATTTCATAGTGGGATGATTTACAGTGAGAAGATAGAAATGTATCCAAGTCTCCTTACATACATTGATTTGCTACCTTATGCTCGAAGAAGAAGTGTTTAGGGGCCCAAGATGAAATTGATGAGTTACACCTTCAATGTGTTTTGGTGACTGAGGTGAGGAATTTCCTGATGAGTCGAATGAAAGATACATGGATATCTTAGGGGGGATACTAAGACTATTTTTAGGGGTCACAAGGATCTCGTACCTTTCCCTATGTCAAGAATGATGGTACAAAGGTAAAAAGTTGGTCAAGATTCCAAGCAAGTGTTTAAGTTGGACACATGGTAGGTTCTTAGGAACTTATCAATTTTGAGCCCTTTTTGAAGATTACTCCACTTACATTTTGGTGGGCAAGGTACAAAAATTCTCTAGGGCCTAAACACTCAAGTTTATGAAATAAAGTGATGCCACATGGTAGCTATTTGGGGTCTTTTAGATTTTGGTCCCTTTTTGAATATTGCCTCACTTACTTCTTGGTGGACAAGGTTCAAGAGGTCCCTGAAGGCCTGAATACCTAGATTTTTAAAGTTAAATGATGACATGTGGTATTCTTACATCCCATGAGTAGCTTGGGGCATACTACACCATTACACCAAAGGAAACAACAAGTGAAAAAATGAAAAATACCCCAAAGGCCTGAAAAGGTACCATAATGTAATTTTTGCTTATAAGGGTCCACGTGTTGCAAATAAAATTGCTTGACATGAAGGAAATGTTTTAACCTTCTCTCTCCTTTTTAAAAAAAGCTTAAATGACTTAAAGAGGGTAGTTGGTAATTAGTCGTTATGCTTATCATAATACAAAATATTATAATTAAGTAATTTTCCTTCATTTACATTTACCTTTTGCATTCAAAGCTTTTATTTTTGCCTTTGAACTATTTGTTTACCCTAGCTATGTGCAGTGTGAAAAAGTGATTACAGTGAATTCTTCAAGAATTTTTAGCTTCAATTATGTGAAACCCTCTGTATTAGTAGTAAGTGTTCTTTTATCTTCTTGTGTTACATTATTTAATAGGAGTTTGAATGTATTTAAAGGGTTGATTGAGTGAAGGGTTTTTTTAAATTCAAATTATTGCACTAGAGAGTTAAGGAAAAATGGTGGCATCTTCGACCTCTATGAAGAGCAACATTATCTCTGTCTTAGATGGGATTAAAGATACAAATGTTTAAGGGTTAAATTTCAAATCCTTATTAAATGTCTTGTATTGACCAGACCCTATTCTAATATTTTCCAACCTTGACATGAGTTACATTACCCCTATGGTATTAGTCCCCTTGGCTACCTCATACCCAAAACTAGTTATTTCATGTGCTTGAGTATATCAACAAGACACCAAGACCATTATTGATGGTATTGAGTCATTTTTTTGCTATTTAACCCTTATGGATCTCATCATCATGCTCATAATTCCTCCCCAACTTGAAAGTATTACACTCTCCTTGGAGGAATGCTAGGAGTATGTGAAGAAAAATGACAAAGCAATTTGGGACATTGTCAACTCCTATTGGCTAGCCAAGAGAAGTCAAAAGGTCTCTAAAATGTCTAAAAGTTTGAAACTAGTGGAATTTAATGAATTACCCCAGTACATCATCATCATGGCTACCAAGATTTATGGGATGCCCATTACAAAGAAATTTGAGCCTTAGATGTTCTTAATCCTAATCTACGTGTTGGAGAAATAGAAGAAGCTGGACTGGGTCACCATTCTAAGTGAAAATATACATAGGTAGATGATATATCTCTAGGTTGTAATTATTTCAAAGGAGGTATTCAAAATTACATTTTATATGTCCTCTTACTTAATGTACAACCTAGAGCATAATAGGACATTCTAAGGGCTCACTAGGAACCCCAATGGGATGAGAATTTATGAGATATATCTAAAAATCACTATGGATATCTTCAAGAAGAATTTTTGTAGGGTTTACAAATACTTCTTCAACACTATGATGGGTTCTTTCTTTCCTTTGAGAAACCTCAACAAAATGGCCAAGGTGGCCAAGGAAATAATTAAGAAGTATGGTACCTCTTATATTCAATTTAAGACATTTACCTACATCAAAATAAGTGTTTATTCAGGATGTCCATCCAAATTACCAAGATACTTAGATGATAAATTAGCAGTGATGGAGTTAAGCTAGAAGATGGTGCCCCCACGTGAGATGATCACTGTAAAGAAGGTGAACAATCTTGTTAAATTTTTGGTTCAAATTGGATACTATTTATGCCCTTCAGTTACTCAAGTGAAGGGATTTGAATAATAAATGGGCCAATATGTGATTGATAAGATGTTGCTTAGGCCCAACTATGATATCAGATTATTGGTGAACATAGCTAAATGTGATTTTACATCAATCACATTATGAATATATCTAGTCTGATTGCACCACCAAAGAAGACATCAAAAAATTAGACTATATGAGGCTGACAGTGTAAGAGGTTATTGCTTAGAAAGGACATGGTAGATGATAAGAACACACTATCTATAGTATATAATGAAACCAATATTTAATCCTAGGCCATCTCACAGGTGGAATTCAACATTAAAAATAATGATTCCATCCCTTGGAGAGCATTTGTAATTATGAGAAGAACCTTCAGATGGTTGAAGGAACATGAGGTTGATCTTAGTGCTTATAATACCCTTACCATATAAGAGCTTAGACAAGTTTGAGAGCTAAAAGGTTTCCTCCCAAAATACAATGGTGATCCTTTGGCTCCACCACCAGAAATGAAGGGTAAGGGGAAGTGTAAGCTTGGTGATGTTAACTTCACCAAGCCAATTAATGTGGAATCAATAATAACATTGTAGTCTAAGGCTAGATTGTCCTCAAAAATAAAAAGTATGGCTGAAAATTGGGACAAGATTTTTATTGAGGAGGTTACATTGGCCAGTGTCACCCCCATATCCATTTTATCAAAGGGATCCCCCAATAATGATATCCATTATATCAGCCATCCCAATGGCCAATCCATCTACTATTCCACTTGCTCCACTAGTACAATAACTAGAAGTTTACCCTCCCCCAAAGATATATTCAAGGAAGAGAGGAGGTGAGGATGAAGGAGATTAGCCTAAGTGAAAGAGAATTAAGAGGGCTCTATAATCTCCAAGTGGATTTATTGTGAAGAGGAAGGAGGTTATGTTCAAGGACCTGCCTTCCAAGGAACTCCTTATAAAGAGGAAAGAGGATCAATACTCATATGCACAAGAATTGTGGGATATGAGTAATGATGAAGACTTAGATTATGGTAGGCCCAATACTAAGGTTATGAAGAAGCAACATGCATTCACTCCTCTGAAAGTAAAAATTAGGTAAAGAAGTCTGATGGAAAGACCCAAGACCCTGGTGAAGGCCCTAGTGATGGGCTTATTTACAAAATGGGGTCCCTTGGTAGTAGAGAGTAAAGGTAATAAGGAAGATGTTCTAACCTCAAATGATCTTTTGTCTTTTAATGATGTTGTATAGGTCACAGTAGAGGTGGCCATACAAGCTCAAGCCCCTTAGGAAAAGGAAATAGTCTCATTAGATACAAAGACATTTGTTAATAATGTTATCACCTAACCACTAGGCCAAGGTGATCAAGGTGGAGCTGAGGAATTGAATAAATATGATGAGAGAGCTGAAGTGGATCCAAAATAGGAAACTCAAGTCACCACCTATTATGGAGTGGTGGTTGAGTAAGAAGGTTTACAGACAGCCCCAGAGGTACCACAAAATGTCCCTTCCCCTCAAAAGGTGTCAAGTTTAGCATCAAAGGAGAAGGTGAGTGTGGAGGAAGATGGGGAAAAAAACCTTCAAATGGGTACCCCCACCCATATAAAAACAAATAAGGAATCAAATAACTTGAATAAAGATTCTAAGAAAGGTACTTATAGAAGTTTTGCTTCAATTGAAGTACCACAAAGTCTCCTTCTTCGCATCAAGGTTTATGACCCAACCCAAAATAAAGGTCCTAAAGCCATGATTGGTGAAGAGTTTCCTGAAGGTAGAAATAATATCAACATATCCTCATCTATGCCTTAGGCTCTAAAAAAAAAGTTGAAGTGGATACGCAACATTCTATCCAGTCAGCTGAATAGGGGAGTTGAATTAAAAAGTTGCTCAAGGGGTCTCATCAACTCAATTCAAATTTTGAATTTTTGGAGCAGATAGAGCCAAAATTGGAAAGGGAACTTGGAGCAGACAAAGGTGGTAAGGAGTAAGAGAGTGATGAAGAGATTGAGTAATTTGTGTTGAGCCCACATCCCACTCTTATGACACTCCCCACATCGATCACTCTGATGACACCACCTTTTACTATCTCGAGGCTAGCATCAATGCCCACCAAATCAATGGGATTTTAAACCAAACCCATTCTCTGGGTCAAAGAATAGGTCAAGGAGAAAAGGGACATTATGATAAAAATCGAGAAGATTTACGTAATGAAGATCACTTAGGCACATAAGGCCAAGCCCCTTAAAAATGTCAAAACATATTCCAAGACCATCTTCATCACTATAGGAGAAAGGAATGTAGAGATAGCCATCCCTCTACCAAGTTCATTGAAAAAGAATGCTCCCCTTGAGAGTTACACTATCTATAGCTACAATCTAGGGGACCCATCAAGGAATGAGTTGAAACATAGCTCATAGGTTTTGGATAACATGGTGGCCCATAGGATGGATAAATACAAAGACACTATGGAGGAGTTGAAGGTAGAAAACTAGACTATGATCTATTACTTGAAAAAGTTACTGAGTGAGCCTAAGGAAATAACTCCAACTGCTAGCATGGATCCATGTTCTCTCTATCTCTAATTTTCATAATTTGACTCTAGCAAGATTGATGATTTGAAGATCAGATTATGAGTAATAAAATAATGGAAAGAAGACTTGGGCACTTGGGTAGAAGAAATAATCCACTCAACATTTAAATGCTTAAACAACATAGTGGATAATAAAAGGGAGTGTGATGCCCAGATGTTTTTTTATGAGGTAGATATCAAGAAGTGGGAAGAAATCTAATGAAAAATAGATGAGGTCGGTAAAATGGGCATATATACTTTGATTACAAAAAATATCATTGCTCCAAATGATCACAAAAATCCCAAAGAATGTCAATTGGTAATCAAACATCATCTATTGATGCTCAAAGATGGCATCTTTGATCTAAAATGAGAAGATTAGTCTCTCAAGACTAAAATAAAAGAGATAGATGGCATGATAAGAAAGATGGTAAGCCTTGATGGTGTAGATGATATGGGGGAAGAGGAAGTAAGAGGTACTCTAAAAAACCTCATTGATGCACTTCAAGAGTCTTTTGATGTTAATAAGATAAAGCAATTGGTGTCACTTGATAAATATTGTGACCATCTCAAATAACTCATTGGACAAAAGCTAACCATGCTTCAGAGGATTGTCACTTAGCTTGAGGAGTATAGATTCAAATTCAAATACCAAGAAGGACCAAACTAAGGGATTCTTTCCCTCATGCTCATATAATACACCAAGTACAAGAATAGGTTGGTGAAGGATTTCATTATTCAGATCTACTCTAAGACATAATCAGATATTTTTGTTTCTTCCAAGCTGGCACCACTTCTCTTTTTTCTTCTCTTATCTTCCTTTTTCTTTTCTTGTTTCCCACTAGGAAATGTTGTACATTTCCTAATAGTGGCACATCCCTTTCAAGGTATTTTTTGTGTAATCATGTGCATAGGAAAGGGACATTTTTGTTTGTTATTCAAGATGAAAAAGGTTTATTTTATCCCTTGCAGGATCATCATCCATGTGGATAAATATAAATATTATACCTTAGTGGAGGATCATTATTTACATCATCACAAGAGCATGAGCATAATCTAAGGAATGATATTTGTTACAAGGTCTAATAGAATCTAGGCCTGCAAAGGAATCTTCCAGTTGGAGCACCTTTAAGAATATGCTAGGCTTAGCTTAGTTGTATAAGTAAAGGGGGTATGTCCCTTTACAATGGTCACTTAAATTTTTAAGTCAAGATCTATAGCCTCAAATAATTCTTTGCATGTGGTCCTTCTGGTGCCAAATTGATTTCATCTTTAAAATCATTGGCAAGCTCTAAGAGCATAATACATGTCTCGCTTATCACATAATTGTATTACATATTGTTAGCATGTTATGTTGTTTAAAATGCATTTTATTAATTTCATATTCAATTGATAAATGAAATTTTTTCATGGTTTCCTTTCCCTTTCTATTGTTGAAGTACAATGTTCTATTCTACATGCTTAGTTGATTTGTAATATGATGTGTTTATCTTCATAGTAGACATTTAGAGTCTACATCTAGATTAAAAAATCCTTTCTACTTTGTTATTTGAGAATAGGGCATTGATAGTCTTTTTAAGTGTCATCCTAGGCTTATTGATTCAAAGAGAGGGTTCTTAAAGGATATCATTCATGCATGGTTTTAATTTCATTTGTTTCAGATCTATGGTACATTTGTAGGTAAAGGAGACATAGAAGTCTAGTTGAATTCCTTTGTGCTCATTCATTTTCCTTTCACTTTTGTTTTCATTAATTAATAATTTTGTCCTACCCTATTTCACCCTACATATAACACACCCTTTGCATATTCGAAGTGTTATTTTCCTATGAATACACAAGTATTGTTTACCTAGCATGTGTTTGCATTTTGTGTATTAAATATCAATATTACAATATCTTATTCATCCCTCTATTGTTGAAGATTATTTACAATGGAAGTTGTAATCATGTCTATATATATCTTTAGTATCTTGTGTCTGGCCTAGAACTTTGTTCACTCCGTATGACAACCCTTACTAGGTAGATTGAGCAAGCTTGGTTATGTTGTAGTTAGATTTGTATTCCTTTATGCTAACAATCCCTATGAAGATTGAATCATAGAATCCATTCATATTATAAAATATACCCCTTAGGTCCTCTCACCTTGGTTTAGATAGAGCTAAAAGTAGTAGGGAACTGACCATACCCTTTGTACGTGCCTCCTAGTAATTTTCTATGTTCGGTCCAGTCATGATGTCAAACCCTTCCCTAGATATAATGAAATATTAAGCATGTTTTCCATATTTTATTGTCACTCTTTTCAAGTGTGTAAGGCCAAATGATAGAGGTGTAAATTGGGAATCAACATCTTTCTAGCACCATTGTAGAGGAAAGTTTTTTTCACCTGTGCTATCGAGAATCCTCATAGAGAGCTATAAGTGATTTTTTATTTTGTTCTCTATTGTTACTACACCAAGTTCTTCATTTTTGATTCATCAAAATATTTATAGCCTTTCTTAGTGACTCCACTAGGGATATTTATCTATGTGATATAAGAAGCTTTACAACATTCCTAAAATTATCTTCAGTGTTTGAAAGTTTCACTCTATCAAGTGTTGTTAGTATTTTGTTTGTTATGGTTTAGAAGTTTTTGCTTCTAGTAGAGACTCCATTATTCTTAAGGTTAAAAGATCAGTGCCTACTATATGTACTCTCCTCCATCTTGAAGATTTTTCTTTCATATCTATAAATCTAGAGGGTACTAGGTCTTCCTTTCAAAAAGACCCATATAAAGAGCTTATCCCTAAGTTAAAAGATCCATCCAGAAGTAGACAAGTGTGGAAACCTATTATATTCCAAAACTCAGGTAGTCAAGAAAGACCTGATCAGTTTTTACCTCCTTATATTTACCCTCTTTTATCAAATATCCCTTTGGTTGAAGGATATCAGAGTGCTTCAAATAAATCTAAGCTCCCTACAAGTCAAGCTCCTTCTCCCTAAAGAAGCCTTTCTCCTCTTTCTCAGCCATTGAGGCTTCATTCTATTTCTCCTCCTTTAATCCCTCTTCACAGTATTCATTCTCAGTCATCCCCTTATTCATCTTTAAATTTAGAGATGGGAGACTATGATTTGAAGAGGATGTTTATTGTAGGCAATGGTAATGATGGATAAGAAGATCAAGGTCTGACTAATAGATGTAGACCATTTGTGATCCCAAGGTTTAGACCTATAAAATTCAATGGTATACCTAGTTTCCATTATGATTTTCCCATCAAATAAAGGAATATATTTCCTAAATTTTAAGGGAATAATGTCATGTCTATGAAACAACATTTGAAAGTCTTCTAAATAGACCTAGAAGATGTGTGCATAAATCTCTTTGTGAACACACATGAGGAAGAGACCCAGGAGTTGTTCAAATCCCTCCCTGATGGATCCATATACACATGGAAAGATATGATTGATGCATTTAAGATGAAATTTGGTGATAGCATTGGTCCTAGATTCTTGTTTGCCAAATTTGAGAGCCTTCTAAAAAATCCTAATTAATGTGTCAATGATTTTAATTCTAGATTTAGTAGAGTGTTGAGAAGGCTACCAGAAGACATTAGACCCAGTGGTATTGCTTATTTGATTAGATACTATGATGCATTTGACAAGAAAGTAGCCTATTATCTTAGAGATAAGGATCCAACAAATATGAGGATAGAATTCAATTTGGCTATCCAAATATAAAATAACATCAAAGTTATGGGTAAGCCTTTAAACAAGAGGGTTAATGTGAAATTGGTGAATCATAAATAGCCTCAAGCCTCCCATAAGAGTGTAGATATATAGGAAACTCTAAAGATTCTAGCCATTGCTATGACATAAATTTCTTACAAGGTGCCTAGAGCAGAAAAGGGGTTGTCTCAGGGTTCCTCTAACCATGATGATAGGAGAAATCAAAAGAGGGAGGAAATACATCATCCCAGAAATCAGGGTCAAGGCAAGCCAACTTTCCAAGGTAGGAATAATGACAAGGGAAAAGGGCTTACAAGGGATGATAATCTTGATAGAAAATAGAACTAAAAAAGTGGAAGGGAAGTACTGGATCCTTTACCTATAAAGGTTAATGTAGTTGATTTTGATATCAATTGGTGTGATAAGTGCTTCCTCCCTCATCCCCCATGTAGCACAATTGATATTGATGGTCAAAGTATAGAAGGTTTTGATTTTGCACCTGATGAAGATGACATTTACATTATTGATTTCAAAGAGATAGAAAATTACATATTCTAAGAGGAAGCTATGATTGCTTCAACTATTCCTAACTATGAAGACACTCTAACCTATGAACGTTTTACTTTCCAACTTAGTGAACTAGATGTGATGGTTGCTTCTCCATGTACAGAGTTGATGAGTACTACTACTGCTAAGACATTCAAGAAAGCATGTGAAAAGGTAAGGGACCCAACCCCATATTTCATCTATGAAATAAACATGATGCATGAATATGAATTGCTTGTTCATGATTTTGTGTTTCTAAGATCAATGATGAAATAAAAGTATAGCGATTCACCTCCATTGGTTGAGGACTAGAAATTGATGATTCACATTTCAATTGCCCAAGAGAATAAGGATTACAATTTGAGAATTAAAGATCGAAATACTCCTTTGAAAGATAAAGAATACATTTCCACTAAAGCAAAGACTAAAGAAAAAGAGACCAAATGGAGTAAAGAGGCCCAACATTCTAACAAGATTGGTTCTGCACCCTACTATGCTAAGCCAAAAAGTACTCAAGCTAGGAATATAACTCCCCTATTATCTAGTATTCCCAAGAAGGATTAACCCAAAAAGCCTCCCTTAAAAATTGAAGAATGTAGGTCCACCTAATTCTCTCCCCCTGACTCTTAAGGGGTGTATCCCAAATGAAAGTATCGCTATTCTACCCGATAATACTCCTTTTCCCAACTACAATGTTTGTGACATGGCCCATGTATTGAGTTAGTTAAAGGTCATAGTGCCCTTTGTGGAATTGCTTATATTTCTAGATCATAGGAAAAGATCTTTTGAATATTTGGGATTCACTGAGAGAGTTATTGCCAATGAGATTATTGAAGCTAAGCATTCTCTTGCTTTCTTTATGAAAAGTGAGAACACCTCAAAATCTCCTAAACATCACCTAGAGGTATATTTGGGAATAAAACTAGTAAAGAGTCAGATGGATGTTGACCTTTTCTATACCACCCTGATGATTAATGAATTAATTATCCATAATTGCATGTTTGACTCTAGTGCATCTTGTAACATTATGCCACTAGCAGTGGTGAATGAAATTTGTATAAGGATAACTATAATGTATGGATGATGCTTCACCATAGATTATAGAGAAGTACCTATTGTTGGCATGGTTAAAGGACTGTTGGTTTAGTTCGTACAATACCCCAGTAAGTTTCTAAGTATAGATGTTGTTGTTGTAGATTATTCACTGAAATGAGGTATGTTGCTATCTATAATGTGGGTTACTAGTATTGGGAGTAGTGTTTAGATGGACTTGTCCTATACCACTATATCTCTAGATGAGAAGATGGTTTGCCTGAATAGGGAGCCTTAAATGTTTCATGTCCTAGAAGATACCAAATACTAGATGAATAAAGTGTTGTATGTAGATACTAACATTGGGAATTTTGTGGTGAGTTTTGAGTATGAGGAGCTACCTTCTAAATTTGGTGTTATAGATGAAAAATCCATCTAGACCATGAATGTTGATGGAGCATGTTCAAGTATTGGAAATGGAACAAGGGTTGTCTTCTTTACCTCTAATGGCCAAGCTTATAGATACTCTTTCCAATTGTATTTTGAGTGCACTAAAAATATTATAGAATATGAAACACTCTTGATTGACCTCCAGATCACCCATGAATATGGAATAAAAAGGTTGTTGGTTAAGGGTGATTCATAATTAGTAGTCAAGTAGGTTCGAGCTATTTACACCATGAAATAGAAAACACTGAAGTAGTATCGAAACATTGTATAGAACTGATTGGAATGGTTTGATGCTTTCAACATCAAATATCATGCCCGTGAATTTAATCAAGGGGAAAATATGATTAAAAAGAGGGCTATAGATTTTAATGTCAAACATATAAATCCCTCTTGTGAGTATGAGGTGGAGGCACTAGTAAGGTCTTATATCCCAAACAACATTGATCAATGGAAAGTCTTTGATGATGATGATCAAATAAAAAGTTTTTTGTGTTGTATAGATGAGTTCGAAGGAACCATCACAGATCTGGACTCCATAATACATGTATGTGATGGAAAAAAACCTTGTTTGGAAAAGAAGTTATCTAGTTTAAGACTAATACTATCCCTAGAGGATTGTTAGTCTTGAAGCATCCTTTGATGGAGTTGATAGATTTAAAACTAGAATTTTTTCTATATCAAAGGATGTGACTGAGATTAACATTAGGACCAAGGATAATTTGAAGAAGATTTGGCTTGACACTCACCTAAGCAAGAAAGAGAAAGAAGTATTTATCAAGCTTTTGATAAAGTACCAAGACTATTTAGCATGGTCATATTCAAAGCTGAAGGCTTATAGGGAGGATTTATTCTAGCATATTATCCTCCTCCAGCTTAGTATAAAACCATTTTTCAAAAAATAGTGGCCTGTCAATCCCATCTTGGCCACCAAGATGCAGGAAGAATTGAAGAAACTAAGGGATGGTGGGATAATTCAACCCATCAGGTATTAATCGTGGGTGGAAAATCTAGTCCCTATCAAAAATAAGAATAGAGAAATCTGACTCTATGTTGATTTTCAAATTTTGAAAAAGGCTTCATTGAAGGATAATTATTCATTACCTAGCATAGAATACATGCTCTAAGATGTTACTTGTTCTGAGTTATTGTCAACTTTGGATGGTTTTTTTGGTTACAACCAAGTGGTAGTGAAGGATTCTGAAAGGTTTAAGACTACTTTTACTACCCCATGATTAACCTATGTGTATGTCCAAATACCTTTTGGCTTAATGAATGCAAGTGCTACCTTTCAAAGAGCAATGGATGTAGCTTTCATCGAGTTAATCAACTAGTCTATTGTTATTTATTAGGATGATGCTACAATGTACTCTAAGAAAAGAGATGACCACTTGGTACATTTAGAACAAATGCTTATCAGATGTAGGGAGTTTGGAATCTCCATCAATCCTAGGAAGTACCACTTTAGAGTATAAAAGACAAAGCTACTTGGGCACATTGTGTCCTAAAATTATGTCATGATAGATCCTAAAAGGGTAGAGGCCATTGTCAAGGCACCCATCCCATAGACCAAGAAAGGTATCCAATCTTTCTTTGGTCAGATCAATTTTATTAGAAGGTTTATTTACAACTCTGTAGAGATTACCCTACCCATCACTTCAATGTTAAATAAGGATCAAACTATAAAGTGGGAGCAAAAGGATACCCAATCATTTTAGGACATCAAGGTATCTTTGAAAACTACCCTGGTGCTTGCTAGTCCTAATTATAGAAAAGATTTCTAGATATTTGTTGTGCCTCCAAACACACTATCATTACAGTGAAGCTATAAAAGAATGATGAAGGTCATGAGAAACCAATTGCCTTTTTTAGTAAGGCATTGCAAGGATCTAAACTAAACTATACCATAATGGAAAAATAAGCCTTTGATCTCTTAAAGGCTATCTATTCAGCATAGTCATTGAGGTTTGAATAATTATCATTGATGTCAAAGGTAGCATGTGATATCATGCATTAATGACAAAGGTGTTGAGTTAAACAGACTTCTGTGTGTACTTAGATTGCCTTTGCCTACTAAGATTCCATACTTAGTCAATTTTGCACCTTTGTATTTTTTGAGGGAATTCTTTCAAAAATATTTCTAAATACAATTCTCTCAGACAAAAATCCCATAGCAGATAAGGGAATTCTTTCATAAAAATTGGCCTGAAGGAAAGTCCCGAAGGAAATGAGTCTCGTGTAAAAGTTATGAAAGGTACTTTTGAAAAATGCCAAAGGGAAAGTGATCTGATCAAAAGGTTTGAAGGGTACATTTGCAAAGTGCCAAAGGGAAAGTGACCCAAAATAAAATTTTTGAAGGGTATGTGGATGTTTGAAAAAAAATTCTAAATATTTGCAAAGTGTCGAAGGGTATGTGGACTATTGCAAAAGTTTCGAAGGGTATGTGGACCATTGCAAAAGTTCTGAAGGGTATGTGACCTACACAAAAGTTATGAAAGATATGAGTTAAGAAGTGAAGGACAATTCAAAAGTCTTGAAAGGAACTTAGACATTTTTTTATGGAAATTATCCTAAAGGGCACTTAGATAAAAAGTCTACAAAAATTTGTCCAAAGGATAAGTGTGAAGTCTCATAGGGAATTTTCTCAAGTGTTGAAGGATCATGATGTATTTAAAGTTTGAGCAATTTTGGAAAGATCTAATAGAGTGAAATCTCTCATGAATGTCATGATAAGTGAGATGAAGTTAAACATGTTGAAGGTTAATGACTAACTTAGTTAAGGATCATGAATCTACCAATATTGGATGATACATAGGAGCTTGGATAGGAAAGATCCAATGAAGCATAAGGACCTAGATGGAATAGAGTGATCACTATTTAGTGACATAATTGTTAGTTAAGGATCAAACATCTTTTGAAGAGATCAAAGGAGTGAAAGCTTTCCTTTATCACCAAAGAAAGAGAGATGAAGTCAACATGCTGAAGGATAATGACCTAATCAATGTAAGGATAATGCATCTTTAATTATCCAATGATGCACTAAATCCAGGACTAAGAAGATCCAACAGAGCGAGTGGATCTAAATATTTAAGGTAGTCGAAGGTTAATGGCATAGTGGTAGAGTTAAAGTCCCAGCATGTCTTATAAGATATAATGAAGTGAAAGAATTCCAAAGACACAATATGCACCAAGATGATATAAGAAGTTAAACACTTAACCAATGTGTTAAGTAAGGAAAAAACATTCAAAGAACTAAAAAAGTGAGGTAGTTACAAGAATATGGTGCAACAGTTGAATAAAATCAACAGTTAATTTTTTGAATAACTATGAAATATAATTTTTAATCATCAATTCATTTCTATTGTGTGAATGTTGTAAATGAAGTGACAAGGGAAAAATTCCTAGAGGATTAGAGAATGGAAGTTATATAGTCATTTTATGGGAATGAGAAGATACGAAGAGAAGGAAAGACAAGTAATTACTTCATTTTTAGGAATGAGAGGAGTAAGGCTATAAGTGCAAAAATATGAGACTCATCTATTTATGAATAAGTAATGTTTGAATTGGAGAATATTAGGGTGTTAAAAAGATAAATTTAGACACAGATAAAGGGTACAAGAAGAGTGAAGGACACACAAAAGTGTCTTGAATGAGAAACATGTAGTTGCATATTGGATTTGTAACAAAGAATAGAGACTTAGATTCTTTTATGAATCTGATTCATTCACTTGAATTGTAATTCAATTATCTAATTGGTTAGTGCCTTCAGATTGAACTAAGTTGGTGCTTAGAATAGCGAGTGGGTGTTTTCTTAGATTTGGTGCTCTTAAAGTTAGGGGATTGGTGTCTCTTTGGGATGGGTGTCCTCATATATAACTAGTAAGGATCAATCAATGACATAAACTTTGTGAGGCTGGATTAGAATAGTAAACTCTAGCAACATTCTCACCATGGTTTTTTCCTTTGGGTTTTCATGTATAAATTAGGTGTTATGTGTTGTGCTTGTATGCATGTGATATCTTTATTTGAACTATTTAAGTTTGCATTTGTTTAACATTCATCTTGAAAGTTTTAAGTAACTAAGTTTTTGAGATCTACTGATTCACCCCCTCTCTCTGTAGATAGGTGTGTTCAATAATTGGTGTTAGAGCAATAGGTTCCTAGTGAGAATCTTAATCAGCTCAAGTGAATCTTAAAGTATGAACATAAAATGACTAGTCATGAAGGAACTTTATCAAACAAGGCACCTTTATTTGATGGGACTAACTATACTTTTTGGTGCATAAGGATGGTATCATATTTGACTTCTTTGAGATTTGATGTCTGGATGTCTGTTGAAAATGGATACACACCCCATGTAGCTCCTCCTACTGATCAAGTAGTGAAAAAGTCATGTGAAAATAATGTTGAAGCAAAGAATGCCATTCTTTGTGGATTGTCAAATAATAAGTTTATCAAAGTGATGCACTATCAAAGTACAAAAGACATGTGGGTAAAATTGAAGAGCATCTATGAAGGAGATAATAGATTAAAGCAAGCAAAGCTTCAAACTCATAAGGGACAGTTCAAAAGCCTCAATATGAATGAGGATGTGAAGATTGCAATTTACCTTCTTAGGGTAGTTGAGATTGTTAATGCAATCAGAGGACTCAAAGACATAATGGAAAAAGTAGTTATTGTCAAAAAGGTTCTAAGATCTTTGACATCAAAGTCTAATTCTAAATTTTTTACAATTGAAGAAACAAACATGTAAATTTCACTATGTATGAGATGAGGTTGGGAGATGTTGAGTCATCCAAGAGAGAAGATGCTTTCAAATTTTCTAAGCAGGTAGAAGAAGAATAAACTCCTAATTCTAAATCTGAGGAGGTTGATGATGTAGAGGCCAATTTCATCAAAACATTGAAGAAGGGATCAAGCAAATACAAAGATAAGTTACCCTTAAAATTCTTTAATTTTGGAAAGATAGGTCACTTTGTTGCTAAATATCCACATAAAAGGAAGGATGACTCTTATTCAGTTGAGAAAAATCAAAATTAGAAATCCTATTTTTTTTAAAGAAGAAAAGCTTCTTTAAGAATAAAAAGGGGCTATACTCAAAAGAAGATATTGACTCGGTTGATGACAATAGTAGTTCAAGTGATGAGCATGATAGCGATTTTATGTCTAAACAAAATGAAGTTATATTCATGACTTATGAATCAACTTATTTATGCCAAGAAGAAGACTTAGATGATGATGAAGAAGAAGGAGAAGTAAATCTGGAATGCAAACTCATCTATGCTTTAAAATAAATTGACAATCTTAGAAAATAAAATTCTAAACAAAATAAGCTTAGTCAAAAGGAGTTTGATAAAATAAATAAAATAAATGAGGAATCAGATCAAATGATAGTGACTTTGAAGACCCAATTTGAGGAGGCAAAGAGGATTGAGGATGTGGTCAAAACTAATTTGTAAGAAAAACCCATAGAATGCTTGAAGATGGAGGAAGAAATCATGAACCTAAGAGAAAAGATCAAAAAGGATAGATCAAATTGATAAAGGCTTGAAACTAAAAGGAGGATCTATATTACTAGATGAGATGATCAACTCACAAAAGCCCCTCAACTAAAAATTAGGTCTTGGGCATGAGAAAGGCAAGAGTCCCATGTTGAGTACAACTGGGAATCTATATGAACACTTCAAGGCAACAATAGAATCTTGAATCAGAAAAGAAGAAAATCACATTCGTAAAGAGAAGAAGAAAAGCAATAACTATGTTTCTACAAACACCAAGGTTGTTGCTACAAAAAATAACATAACAACAAGGAACATGAAGAAGATAGAGTTTAGGAAACCTCCTTTATATCCCCAAATGAGAATGATAACTAGGTATTCTTCATCATTTTATGGTTATTGTTATAGTTGTAATCAATTTGGCCATAAATCATTTGATTATAATATTGTACCTAAGAGAAGGGTAAGTTTCCTTAAGTAAGAATTCATTTTCCCCTCTGCTAGATCTAGATGTTTTATGCTACAACTATAATAATTTTGGGAATATAACAAAGCATTGTAAAACAAAGCTTGTTAAATCAAAGTCTAACAATGAAACAAGGATTGAGACTCCTAAGTGAACAAAGGCTCACAAATCAATGACACAATAAAGAAAAGTACAATAAAAAAACCCAAGGAGATATGGAAAAAGAAAAATTAGTCTATGATTGCCCAAACAACATTGCATGTTAAAGAGAAAAATCTATGGGTCATAGATAGTGGCTACTCAAAGCATATGACTAGTAAAAAGAGTAAGTTTACCAAATTTAGCCGATGAGAGGAAGGGACTGTCAGCTTGGGAGATAATATTGTAGTCAAAATTAGAGGCAAAAGAACCTTGCATATTGATGGCAAACTCCCAACACATGATGTTATTTATGTTAAAGGACTAAAACATAATCTGTTGAGTGTCAGTCAGATGTATGAAAATGGCTATAAATTCATATTTGATTTTGAAGGTTATGAATTAAGAAGGTCTGGAAAAATTATTGCACAAGGAAAAAGGACTGCGAGTAACATATATAATCTAATTGAGGTAAATGACATAAATTGTCTCATGAGAAAGATTGATGAGAGCTGGTTATGGCACAAAAGGATGGGTCATGTTAACTTTAAAAATTTAGTCAAAGTAAGTTCTAACAAGTGTGTAGGACACATGCCTAAGATAATCAATCCTACAGACACAATATGTAGAGAATTTTATCTCGGTAAACAAACTAAGGTGTCATTCCAAACTAAAGAGCATGTAACTACAAAACCTCTATAGATAGTTCATATTGATATTTATGGACCAATCAAGACAAGAGGTTTTAAAGGAGTGTATTATTTCATGTTATTTGTAGATGAATATATTAGAATGACATGGGTAACCTTCTTAAAGGAAAAGTCTCAAGCCTTTGAAAGATTCAAGATCTTTAGAGCCATAGTTAATAATGAAATTGATAGAAAGATAAGTGCCTCAGATCTAACAATGGTGGTGAATTCACTTCAAATGAATTCATAAACTACTATAAAAATCATGGAATTAAGATACATTACTCTGATGCAATAACTCCATAGCAAAATGGAGTTGTTGAAAAGAAGAATAGGACTATCAAGGAGATGGCTAGAATAATGTTGAAAGAAGCCAACTTGTCAGATGGTTATTGGAGAGAAGCAGTCCAAATAGTAGTATACATCTTGATGAGAGTCCAATTGAGAGTAAACAGTGACAAGACTCCATATGAACTATGGTATGGAAATCCTACTTTAGTTAAGTACTTTAGAGTGTTTGGAAGCCAATGATACATTCGAAGGAAGGAGAAAAAGCTATGCAATTTTGAGTCGAGATGTGATGAGAGAATATTTATTAGTTATTCCACACATAACAAAGCCTATGTTTGCTACAACAAAAGACTGCATAAGCTAGTGGAGAGCATCCATGTTAAAGTTGAAGAGATCCAAAAAGAAGAAACTGAACCTATAAAGGAGATCAGAATTGAAGAACTAAAAGAAGAAAATGAGGATGAAATATTAGATAATGAAGAAGAAATAAAGAAGATTGAAAAAGCACCCTCATATTTTGTTCAAAAGTGTCATCCTAAGGAGTAGATCATTGGCAACATGAATGAAGGAGTCTGAATGAGGAGAAGGGAAATAATGAGAAAAGAATAGGTAGGTTTTGCTTTATTATCTAAAATTGATCCCAAAAACTATGCTGAGGCCAATAAAGATGAGAATTGGCAAAAGGCCATGGATGAGGAACTAAATCAAATAGAAAAAAACAAGACCTGGCATCTAGTTCTAAGACCCATAGACAATAATGTCATAGGCACAAAATGGGTCTTTAAAAACAAGTTGAATAAAAATGGAGCTGTTGTGAGAAATAAAGCTAGACTTGTTTGCAACAGATATGCTCAGGTAGAAAGAATAGACTTTGAGGAGACATTTTCCCCTATGGTAAGATTGGAAGCTATCAGAATGTTTTTAGCATTATCAGTCTTTAAGAAGTTTAAATTCTATCAAATGGATGTTAAGTCAACTTTCCTAAATGGAACCTTGGAAGAAGAAGTCTATATTGAACAACTTGAAGTTTTTCAGCTAACAAATGAAGAAGACTGTGTGTGCAAACTGAAGAAAGCTCTATATGGTCTAAAATAGGCACCTAGAGCATGATATTCAAGGTTGGATCAATATTTGCAATAACAAGGATTTATCAAAGGATGTGTAGACATTAACTTGTATGTTAAGTCTAAAAATGGACATATGTTGATCATAGTTGTCTATGTTAATGACATTATTTTTGGTGACAAAAAAAATAATATGTGCATAGAATTTGCAAATCAAATGCAAAAGGAGTTTGAAATGTCCATGATGGGGGAACTTTCATTTTATCTTGGTTTACAGGTTGCATAATCCAAAGAAGGGATATTCATATCCTAGACCAAGTATGTGAAGGAGATTCTCAATAAATTTGGTATGGAGGATAGCAGACCAGTTAACACTCTCATGATAATTGGATGCAAGTTGAGCAAAGAAGATTAGTCCCCTAATTTGGATAATACTATGTATAGATCAATGATAGGTAGCTTATTATACCTAATTGCATCAAGACCAGACATCATGCAAGCTATATGCATGGTTGAAATATTTCAAGAAGCTCCCAAGGAATCACATGTCAATGTTTTGAAAATAATTTTTAGATACATCAAGAGCATAATTAACTATGGTTTTTGGTACCCTACCAGTAAATATCTCACTTTGATTGCATATGCAGATGTTGATTGGGTAGGAAGTATGGATGAAAAGTGAAGAACTAGTGGTGGTTCATTCTTCCTTGGAAATAGACTTGTGTCATGGTTAAGTAAAAAAAAAATACTCGATTACACTTTCTACATCAGAAGCAGAGTATGTAGTAGCAACAACATGTTGCACCCAAGTCTTGTGGATGAAGAAAACTCTTAGAGACATCAAGGTAGAATACCAAGAACCTATTTCTATATTTTTTGATAACTCAAGTGCCATAAACATATCTAAGAATCAAGTGATGCATTCTAGAACCAAGTTTATATCCATCGAATATCATTTTTTGAAAGAAAAGGTTATAGATCAAGAGGTAAAAATTGAGTATGTGCTAACAAAGGACTAAAATATAGATGTATTTACCAAGTCTCTTCCCAAGGAGCAATTTGAGTATCTAAGAGAGAGGTTAGGAGTAGTGGCTCCTACACCACATCACTAGCTTTTAGTGATAGGGCATGAATCTATGGGGAGTATTGAAGGAACATTATTAACTCTTGGATTAAGAGAAAAGGCAATCTGGTGAGAAAGCTATAGTCCCTTTGATATTTGATGATATAGGAGGTGTCAAAGGTGTGTTGGCTCTAGATCATTATGCTTATCTATATAGAGATATATAGATTATTGGTTGGTATTTTAAGACCAATGCTATATAAATGATCATTTGTAGAGTATTGAATCCAAAGGAGCTAGATTTGAATGTGTTTACATAGAGTTTAGGCAAGTGTGACATTTCCTAAGGGGGAGTTCCTCACAAAGTGTTATAGATAGTTAAGTCCAAGGATCAAAAAAATAAAGATGCCAGGAAAGGAACAGATTGTTGACATATTATGGTAGAGACTCTTTGTCATTAATGTCAAAGGGGGAGAAAGCAGAATGATTATGAGTTGCCATCAATGACAAAGGGGGAGATTGTTGGGAATAGTCATTAAGGTCTGAATAATTGTCATTGATGTCAAAGGCAACATGTGCTATCATGCATTAATGACAAAGGTGTTGAGTTTAATAGACTTGTGTGTGTACTTTGAATGCCTTTGCTCACATGGTTATCTTGTCAAGATATGGAGAAGCATATAGGATGATGCTATTAACATTTGCATGTATGACAATATATGAAGGAAATGATCACACTATGATAATCAGGTTTGTGTCTATTATTTGTGGTCTATGTTCTATGTCATAAAGATGAATAGATCAAATGTTACAAATACATAAGGTTGTTCCTTAGCTAAAATCCTACTAAGTTTCCATACTTAGTCAATTTTTAACCTTTGTATTTGTTGGGGGAATTCTTTCAGAAATATTGGTAAAGATAATTCTCTCAGATAAAAAGGATAGAAAAAATAAGGGAATTCTTTTGAAAAAATCGTCTCAAAGGAAAGTCCCAAAAGAAATATGTCCCATGCAAAAGTTCTAAAAGGTACTTTTAAAAAATGCCAAAGGGAAAGTGATCTAATCAAAAGTTTCGAAGGGTACATTTGAAAAATACCAAAGGGTAAGTGACCCAAAACAAATTTTTTGAAGGGTATCTGGATGCTTGAAATTTTTTTTTGAAGATTTTCAAAGTGCCAAAGGGTATGTGGACCGTTTAAAAAGTTCTAAAGGGTATGTATCCTACACAAAAGTTTCAAAATATATGAGTGAAGAAGTGAAAGACAATTCTAAAGCCCTAAAAGTCACCTAGACATTTTGTCAGGGAAATTGTCCCGAAGGGAAATTAGATAAAAATCCCATAAAAATTTGTTTGAAGGATAAGTGTGAAGTCTCATAGGGTATTTTCTCAACTGTCAAAGGATCAAGATGTAGTTAAAGTCCAAGCAAGTTTGGTAAGATATAACAGAGTGAAATATCTCCTGAATGCGATGGTAAGTGAGATGAAGTCAAACATGTCAAAGCTTAATGACTAACTTAGCTAAGGATCATGCATCTACCAAGATCGGATGGTATATGAGAGCTTGGATAAGAAAGATCCAGTGAAGCATAAGGACCTAGATGGAATAGAGTGATCATTGTTTAATGACACAATGGTTAGTTAAGGATTGAGCATATTTTGAAGACATCAAAGGAGCAAAAGCTTTTCTTTGTCATCGAAAAAAGTGAGATGAAGTCAATATGCTGAAGGATAATGACCCAGTCAATGTAAAGATCATGCATATTTAATGATCTAATGATGCATGGAATCCAAGACTGAGAAGATCCAATAGAGCGAGTAGATGCAAAGATTTAAGGTACTCGAAGGTTAATGGCACAGTGGTGGAGTTAAAGTCTAAGCATATATTAAAGGATATAACAAAGTGAAAGCATTCCAAAGAGACAAGATGTAGCAAGATGATATAAGAATCTTGACACTTAACCAATGTGTTAAGTAAGGTAAAAAAATTCAAAGAACCAAAAAAGTGAGGTAGTCACAAGAATCTGGTGTGATGGTTGAAGAAAATCAATAGTAATTTTTTTGAATAACTATGGAATAAAAATTAATCATCGATTCATTTATATTGTATGAATGTTATAAATGAAGTGACAAGGGAAAAATTCATAGAGGCTCAGAGAATGGAAGTTATATAGTCATTTACTTGGAATGAGAAGATATGAAGAGAAGGAAAGAGAAACAGTTACTTAATTTTTAGGAATGAGAGGAGTCAAGCTATAAGTGCATAAATATGAGACTTGTTTATGTATGAAGAAGTAATCATCAAATTGGAAAATATCAGGGTGTCAAATAGATAAATTTAGACACAGAGAAAGGGTGCAGGAAGAGTGAAGGACATATAAAAGTGTGTTGAAGGAGAAATGAGCAGTTTCATATTAGACTTGAAAAAAATAATAGAGACTTGGATTCTCTTGTGAATCTGATTCATCAACTTGAATTGTAATTCAAGTATCTAATTAGTTAGCACCTTCAGATTGAAATGGGTTAGTGCTCAGAATAGGGAGTGTGTACTTCCTTAGAGTTGGTGATCTTAAAGTTAGGGGATTGGTGTCTCCTTGGGATGGGTGTCCTCAAATGTAACCAATGATGTTTAGTCAGTGAGACACACTTTATGAGGTTGGATTAGAATAGTAGACTATAGCAGCATTCTCACCATGGTTTTCCCCTTTGGGTTTCCATGTATAAATCAAGTGTCATGTGTTGTGCTTGTATAAATGTGATATATTTATTTAAATTATTTAATTTTACATTTGTTTAACATTCATCTTGAAATTTATAAGTAACCAAGTTTTTGAGATCTACTGATTCACCCCCCTCTTAGTAGATAGGTGTGTTCAACACTATCAAACAATTTAGATCCTGCATTCTAAGTTTAAAGATTGTAGCCTATGTTCCTGCCACTATGGTAAAGGACATATTAACATAGAATGAGACTACTGACAAAAGATGTTGATGGGTCAAAAAAATTCAAGAATATGACCTAGAGATACAAACTACTAAGTTGGTTAGAGGCATGGGTCTTGCTAAGTTGATGATTGAAACCAATTTATAGGTGGTAGAAGTGAAAAATGTAGAAGGGGTGGTTGATAAACTTGAATCTAAGTAAAACCAATCTCCATGGTACAAATATATAGTATATTATTTGAAGACTCTAAATTGTCCTCCCCATTAAGATAAAAATCAAAGGAGGACACTAAATTTAGTATCCCAAAATTATCTTATGTTATAAGATGATCTACCTTTGAGGAACCCAGATGGTGTCCTCTTGAGATGTTTAGTGGAAAGTGAGATTTCTTCACTAGTTGTAGAGATCCATAGCAGTGTATGTAGTGGTCACTTTGATCCTAAAGTCACTACACATAAAATTATGAGGGTTGGGTATTGGTGGCCCACACTATTCAAAGATGTTGCTACCATGGTAAGAAGATGTGAAAAGTGCCAATAGTTCTTTGGGTGAATGAAAGCATCCAAATCACTTCATTTATATTTAGTTTCTATTGAGGGGCCTTTCAGATAGTGGGGAATGGACTTCATGGGTGAAATATCAGATGTTTCATGTGCTAGTCACAAATGGATCTTAATGGCTAGTGATTAATTCATAAAATGGGTTGAAGTAATCCCTACCAAAAAATCAACCCATCAAGTAGTCATTGATTTATTTTTGAATAATATGATTTGTTGATTTGGAGTGCTAGTTAACATTATATGTGATAATGCCATGTGTTTTAGAGCCAAATAGTTAGTTGCATTTTGTGAAGAGCATGGGATTTATCTAGAATATGCCTCTAATCACAATCCACAAGGAAATGGGTAGGTCAAGTCTAGTAATAAGAATTTATTAAAAATCATTAGGACTCTAGATGCCCACAAAAGGAAATGGGGTAAGCATTTGAAGTTTGTTTTTTGGGCTCATAGGTTCACTCCTAAGAGGTCTAATATAAAAATCCCCTTTAAGCTTGTTTATGGAGCTCTAGCTATTTTACCCCTGAATTTGTAGTTACCTACTTACCAATTCATGCAGCAAGTAGTTGAACATGAAGAAGAAATAAACCACTATGAAGAAATGATCAACCAAATCATAGAGCTTGATGAATCTCACAGACAAGATCATGAAAAGCATTTAAAGTTCAAAGAGAGGATCAAAAGGATTTTTGACAAGAAGGTTACCTCGAGAGCCTTTCAAATTGGTGATCTGTTCCTACTCTAGGATAGTAGATGCAAAAATAAGGGAAAACATGGTAAATTTGATTCCCTATGGATGAATCCATACACCATTGATTATTAGATAGGGAACCATACATTTTCTCTTAGAGATATTGATGGAGAAATATTAGAGCTACCAGTTAATGGTAGATGCCTCAAGCATTTTTTGGATTGAGTCCATGCTAGATTTTGTAAAAATGTACATGTTGTATAGTCCTTTTGTGTTTTTTGGTTCTACTTTGGTTTATGTTTATATAGTTTGTATCTTTTCCTTTACTTCTTTTTTGTCTTAGGATGCCTCACTATAACTCTGTTCACCTATGGTGTGTTTTTCCTTACCATTGTTTCAAAATACGTTGAATTTATATCCAAATGAAAAGGTGTCTGGTCTAGTATTCTCTATGTACCCATTGGGGGTACCCATCCCCAAGCAAGAACTTGTGTTAGTCCCCAAAATTACACTAGAGCAATTGGGCCCTTGTTAGTAAAATACCCAAGTCTAAACTAGGTGAGTATCAATGTTTAATTCACTAGCCCAAGTCTTATCTCTATATATTACTTTGGGAGGTCGAGTTCATGTTCATAATTTGCCAAGTATTTTATCTTGATTATTGCTAGGTGAAAACATTCCATCCCTTCAACCTGTCAGGCCTTTTGCATGAAAAAATTCCCAACAAAAGTGGGTCTTTAGGATTCTTATCTTGGATAAAAGCTCTGAAGACTTATTTTTATCTAACATTTTGTTCACTCTGAAAGTTTTTAAATAATTCCAAACCTTAAATTTTGGTCTTAAATGTTTTTAGGTTATTTATTTTACACTTTTTATTTGTAATAAAGATTCTGAAGGGAACTTTATAAATATGAATTTCATTTTCTATAGTTCTAAAGGAATTGCTTGGTTTGACTAATGGTTTCACGATGGGATGATTCACAATGAGAAGATAGAAATATATCCAAGTCTCCTTGCATACATTGATTTGCTACCTTATGCTCGAAGAAGTGTTTTGGGGCCCTAGATGAAATTGCTAAGTTACACCTTTAATGTGTTTTGGTGATTGAGGCGAGGAATTGCTTGATGATCTAAATGAAAGACATGTGACTATCTCAAGGGAGATAATAAGAATATTTTCAAGGTTTGGAAGGATCTTGCACGTTTCCCTATGTCAAGAAGGATATTACAAATGTAAAAGGTTGGCCAAGAGTCTAAGCAAGCATCTTTGTTGGACACATGGTAGGCTCAATTTTGAGCCCTTTTTGAAGATTGACCCACTTACCTTTTGGTGGGCAAGGTGTAGAAAGTCTCTAAGGCCTGAATGTTTAGGTTTGTGAAATAAAGTGATGCCACAAGGTAGCTCTTCAGGTCTTTTAGATTTTAGGCCCTTTTTGAAGATTGCCTCACTTAATTCTTGGTGGAAAAGGTTTAAAAGGTCCCCAAAGGCTTGAATGCTCAAATTTGTAAAGTTAAATGATGATATATGGAGTTATTACATCCCATGAGGATCTCAAGGTATATTTCACCACTGCACCAAAGGAAACAACATGTGAAAAAGTGCAAAATTCTAGTCCAAAATAACAACTAGTTTTAGGTGTAAGTACAGGAAGCATGGCTCTCACTATGAGACTTTTTGTCCCCTTAGCACTGTATTATGGCTCTTTTGACCTTGAAAAATAATTTTTAACCTATAAGATGAAATGGTAGGTTAAAGGTGTAACTACAAATGATGAAAGGAAGTGTGAGCTCATAGGAGCCTTAACATGAGAAATTATAGAATTCATGTAACTGTTGACCAAATTTGACCCCAAGTCAAACTTATCATCCCCTATGTAATTTGAAACTTTCCATGGTATTTTTATGTGTCCATGTAATACTTATATGGTCCCTAGAGTCTTCATCTAACCTTGTTAGCATGGTTTAAGGTTAGTTTCGATAAGTTAAGGTAAAGTCATATTTTGGTCATACAGTGGTCTAAGGGTGTCATTGAGAGATAAAGCATGGTAAAGTTGTGTCATAGGTGATTAGGGGTTCATTAATGCCATTTCATGTCTAAAACATCTTTTCACCATGTTTCATTAAGTTTTATAAAGTTTTAAGACCATTTGCTAACTATAAGGTGCTGAATAAGCATAAAAAGAGGATTTTTGGCTAACATTTATATGTAATAAATTTACCTAAGTGAAAATTATGTACACACACATTGAAAAGTGTTGGGATCAATTAATTAACTATCACACCTATTAGAGGGATTATAAAATTTTAGATTCTTAATTTTCAACACTTGTTTGAGGAGTTATCAAACTTATACAGACTTGTGGAAGTCATGTGTAAGAGAAAATAGGTTCAGAGTGCCCTTTCATCTTCTAAAAGTCATAACAAAGATTGGAAGGAAGTTTTAGATCCAATAGTTTCAAAAATCTTCTTATTTCTCTCTCATCATCCCTTTCACAAAATCACATAGGCAAAAATGTTTTGAATAGTATGATTAGGAGAGATAAGGCAGGCGCCTAAAACTTTGGAAGTTGATTTTAGTCTTGGTTAGCTTCAAACTTTTGGCATTGGTTCTTAGATTCATCTTCTTATCTTTATGAACAATCTCTAAGAAGATAAGGTTTTAAAATCTGCTAGTCAACCATGATAGGGGTCTTTTTTGTGATTTCCAAAACAAATTGTGAAATATTATAGACATGAAAATAGTTGTAATAGATTATAATACGTCTTTAGATTCTTCCTATGCATTCATTTCTCATGGTAGCATGTGTGGATGTCCTTTTGGCATGAAAAGTCTCTCTAGGTTGTACTTTGGAGTGACTATCATATTTTTCTATGTTTTTGAGTTATTCAGGTATTTTGGTGCATGTGATTGGTTTTCCATTATCCTATACTCTCTTTTCAATCCATTCATAGCCTTATAATCAACCAAGTATTTTGTACAAGCTTCAATGGTCACTTATTTCATTCACTATTGTAGACTGTATACTATATATTTTCTATGTCTATAATTCAATAGATTAGAGTGGTTTTAAGTACATGTTTAAAATAATTTGTAGTTTTTAATTCATGTTTAATATGTTGATCTAATGGTGGAAATGATATTTCAGTCCAAATAATTTTCCATATTGCACTTTTCAAGGTTCAAATATAACTAGTAGCGTCTATCCTCCACAGTCCTGTAGATCTATCATTCAGGTGAACCCAATGTTATCAATGTGTCTTAAATGTTTATCAAGCATAAAATTTATTTTTCAAGACAAATTCAATGTACCAATAATTTTCTCTATGTATATGATTTAATAGGTTAAAAAAGTGAGGTAACAATGCCTAAAAAGAGCCACCTATAGAACTGACTATGTAGATAGGAACATGGGATTTAAAGGTATTTTGAGATGATAATGGATTTATAATGCATCAGTAAAGAATAAATAATCATAAATAATCACTTTTATGAGTGCCATGGTGAAGTGAGAAAATCCAAAATGTAATATTACACACTTAGAATTCCTAGACAGTCACCTAATAGATTCTGTGAGTGGACTATATTTATATAAACAATGAGGATGATAATTGAAGATGTATTGAAGGTTTGACTGAGCTTGAAATGAAATGATAAAATTTACTATAAAAGTGTTGGTTACTATGAGATGGCATGGTAAACTTTAAGACCTATGAAGTATTATACATAGTCAAACAGTCCTAAAATTGAAACCTACAACCATTAGTTTGGTGAAGTTGTCTTAACAAAGAATGATGGAAATATATAAAGTTTTAGAGAATTGGAAATGGTTTTGAAATTACAATATATTCATGGGAATTTTGAAGAGTGAAGGGATGAGGTCAAGAAACCAACATACAGTCAACTGCCCTGACTATCCACCTACAGTCTATGTGGAAGATGCCTCAAATAGATAAGTTGATAAGTTTTGAGTTTCAAGACTTTTAAGATAATATTAAGACCTCCATATCATAATGGAGATATTTTCAAATCCAATAGATAAGTTTTAAGTTTAGCCTTGGAGATCAATAAACTCTTCAAACTTAGTCTATTACTTCAATATCCACCTACAAACTCTGTATAAGAAGAAAGTGAGGGTAGAGGTTCAAAATTATATTTGAAAGGATGCTCTATGTACTTAAAATAAATAAAGAGAACTCAAATTTATCTATATACTAAGAGTATAGGTTATAAATAGGGGTCACAAGGCCATGTAACTTTATTCACAATCCTTGACTAGCAACAAGGTTGCTTGCCTAACCAAAAGAGGAAGTTGATTGTATGAATAAGGTTAAATGATATTTTAATAGCCTATAAGGGTAATAAAAGTGTTTAATATTACCTAAAATTGATTACATGTCCCTATAATCCTTTAATTTCAATCAAGAAGTGATTGAAACACAAACAACTTTGTTTAACCTAGCACAAGCCTAATCCTTGCACCTACAATTATGCCTCATGAAGTTTGGATTGTTTGAGGGAGAGTAATAATATATAATGTGGTTGATATGTGTGAACCTTGTTTCATGAGTCTTAGCCATATTTTAAAAACAAGTACAAACAACCCTATTTAGTTAGTCTTGAGAGCATGTACAAGCCTGTTTAGGTAGTCAACTGAGAAAATGAAGTCATTTGAGCTTGGATAGACATGGAAAACCTTGATAAGATGTTATAAAACATGAAAAAAACTTCCATAATGTATTAGACCATTTTATAGTGAGATGAAAGTGAAAATAGGGTACATAGAGTCCATTAGGGTATGTTTGGCAAACTAGTTTAAGAACCCTAAGTTTGAATAAGTGGCATAAATAGAGAGTTTGGTGAAAATTCGTGGTCAAAGAATCATTGAAATATGTAAAATTTCACCTCATAGACCTCATAAAGGTCATTATAGTTCAAACCAAACTCAAAACATACACCAATAGACTGCAAACTTGCTTAGACCCCTCAGAATGTTCACTTCCATCCTGATAGGCCATCTTGCTTTGCTTGGTACAAAAAACACAAGATACATAGGAACTTGTGATATTAGTGAAATTTTAATACCCTAATTTATTTCAAATTTTTGAAATTTTTTGGAGGATTTGTACATACAAATTGATGAATCATTACTAAGAATTTGAAGTACTTATAGGCTACCTAGAAGGGCTATAATGACCATTTTGAAGAGATGGACTCCTAAATCACATTAAATGCTGAAACTTTCTCTTGAAACCTCTTGAAGGTTTTTGTAAACTCAAATTGTATCATCCACATGTACTTCACTTGTACAAACTATTATATGGATTGCTCAAAATACCTTATATTTGCATGTTTTTTATGTTTTATGGGTGTTCTAATAAGGTGAGAGATTATTAATCATGGGATGAAGTCAATTTTTACCTGTCATAACTGTTAAAATAAACAAATTTTCTTAGGAACCCATGTAAGTGACTAAACCAACTCCATTTTGCAAGGTAGTCCAAACAGGGTTGTGAAGGGCCTTTTTTTTACCATTTCATGGTTTGGATATAAGCATATTATTAAAAAATCCTAAAATCTACATGGATATTAGTTTTATCATGGGTAAAGTGAATCACACACTTCCCATAGGTTTCATAAGTGAAGGATTTTAGATCCATAATTCACTTCTTAGGGCTAGAGGCCTAATTAAACTTAATTAGCTGAAGAGATAGGCAAAAAAAGTTAACTTCCACTTAGATTCAATACATTAAATTTGGAATAGAACTATAAGGGTATAGAGGGTCATATAATATGCTATTATATTCTTAGGATTCTCTGTACAACTCCCACACAAGGAAAAAACAAAAAAAAGCTATAAGGAATGAGACCTAATTGAGGTTTTTGGTAGACATCGACCCATTGGGGCTAGTTTGAGGTCTCAAAATGAATTGATGCAAGCCCAATATGATTTCAATAGGCCATAAAATAATTTTTAATGAGATATAGTAATTTAAACCAAGCTTTGACACTTGTGTGCAAAATAGGCCTAAGGATATTAAGATCCTTCTAGACACCTTGTAAGAGAATGGGGTGATGTGTAAAGAAGAACATATTAGGGTTAGATGAAATGTATTAAGGGTAGATAAAAAATGTAGGATAAATTTATTTTATCACTAAGAGGACCACTTGTCCTTCAACATATCAATATGAAGGAGACTTTTAAGAAGTTAGTCAAGGTGTCAAACATGCATTTCAACCTCCCATGCCACTTGGAGAGCTAGATCATTTAAAGAGGAGATACACATAGATTTTTAAGTTTATTATGATATTTACCTAATTATTTTTCTTGTTGTAACTTACATGCCACTTATCTATCTTTTCTCTCTTACACACTTCTCCAATCACACTTATGTTATATATTGAGCCAATTTGGCTTAGAAATGGATCATCCACCTGAGTATGGTGAAGCCCTACTCATTTATAGCCTTGAAGGGATAAATAATTATTTGGTTTACCTTTTACATGAGTTATTTCTAATTATTATGTTAACTTAGTTGATCTTGATAAGTAATAGTTTCTCTTCCTTAGAATGTTATCCTTGCTTACATCCATATTCAACTTTGAAAGTCTATTGCAGGCCTCTTGAAGTGTTATAATGTAGTTTTCATCAATTTATTAAGTTATCTCTACACTAGTGTCATGTTATGACCTTTTTTTAGTCTTCCTATCTTAGGTTAGCTTCACAAACCTCCATTAGAAATACTAGTAGTGTCATATGTAGATTAGGCTTGTGTTTGAAGTGTACTTATAGTTGGTTGGCAGTGGTTAGGATAGAATTGGTGCATCACCTTTTAAGAATAGATTTATTTCATGTTATATCTATCTCTTTTCATCCAAGAAATCAAGTAGTATAGGTGATAAGATATCAAAGATAAATCTAGGGAGTTGTCCCTTCAATCTAGAGGTTTACCTCTATTATAGGCAACCCACAATCCTAGATTTAGTCCAATGTTCCACTCAATTTGGATAAGGATTGAACAACATCTTTAAGGGTGAAAAATCAGGTGAAAACACAACCCTTCAAGGGGTCAAATATCAATTGATAGGATAATTTAAAATAAATAAATGTGTTAGTTAGACAATCTAAGACTTGAAATAGATTCACCAATTATAAAATGAATTAGTATGGGACTATGATTAACTAAGTAAACTTTATGTTTTAGGATATAAATAATTCCACATGGTTTGTAGATACCTACAACCTTAGATTAGGGTTACCATTATTCAAACTCAATTCACTAACAAGGTATATGCTCAAGTAGTTATGCTTCAAGTGGATTAGATAGAGGACTATGGGGATAGTCCATAGCCTACTATGAAAATTGATGCAGAAATAGATGATGTTTTGTTCAAGATGGACAAGTTTCAAAAAATTAAAAGGCCCAAACTAGGAATTTGGTGTATGGAGTGTGGAAAAGATGGGTACCATAAGAATGACTACCTAAGAGTCAAAATAGAATTATGTGATATTTGTCATGTAGTAGGGAAAGCAACTATGAAATGTTATCTCCTATAAAGATACATTTGCTTAATATATTTTTAATGTTTGTTTTGGATTTGTAATGGTTAAATGATTTAGAGTAGCCTACTAAAATGGATGAATAAAACTATTCTAAATAAGGCAAGTTAGATTAATTCAGATAATACAATATACTGAGTCTAGAAGATTACCAAATATATAAAGTATAATGTCAATTGATATTCAAAAAATTGAAACACAAATAATATACAATACTTAACTTATTTTCACATGTGTAGGTATATTTGAGATGTGCAAGTGTAGAAATAGGCAAACTAATGCTCAAGATTATATCGTAAGATTATCAAAATATTATTTATAGAGGCTTCGACACTATTGTAAACTTATGAACACTAGTGTCACTACATTTGTCCATGGTTTAATGCTTCTATCTGGTACCAAATATTCACTATATTTAAAAGTGAAAACCTATGCCTGTTGGGGTTTTCTATCACCTTTCTATTAATATATCTGGATCATGCACATAGGCTTTATATAATTATCTATATCTCAAACTCTATCTCTTCACCTTAGGTCATGTCACCTTACAAAAAAAATGGGTTAATGGGCTCACAAAGTTGAGAAAACCTCAAGGACCCTTTTGTCATTGAGTGTTTCCTTCATAACTAATACTCCAAGGAGGGCCTCAGACACATGTAGTTCTCCCCTAAGTGTGGGCTTATGTGTATACAAGGATGGAATATTCTATATGTAAGGGAATGCAGTAATATATCTTGTAACTTGAAAAACAATAATCATGGGTTATTCTTTTAATGTTTTAGTCTTGTAATATGACTACTTATATACTTGATATAGAAATAGGGTAGAATATGGTAGTATAACTAATTTATGTAATTGATTGAATGATCTTGATTAAATTTTCTTGGTTTTTTATATATGGGTAATGAGTAGGATTTGATTTATATTTATACAATACCTTTTAAAGTGATAACATGTCCCTATTGGGGTTTTTGTTGCCTTTTTTTGATATATCTAGATCACACACATAGGCTATGTATGATTGTAAATAGCTCAAACTCTATCTATTCACCTTAGGTCATGTCACCTTTCCAAAAAAAGGGTTAGTGGGCTCATATAGTTGATTTAACCTTAAGGAACCCTTTCTCAATGAGTTTTGCCTATATAACCAATACTCCAAGGAGGGCCTCAAACATTTGTATTTTTCCCTTAAGTGTGGGCTTGTGTGTGTACAAGGGTGGAATATGTTATATGCAAGGGCATGAAATGATATAGCTCATAACTTGATATATACTAATCATGGGTTTTTATTTGAATTCTTCAAACTTGTAATATGAATACTTCTATGATTGATATATAAATAGGGAAGAATAGGGTAGTATAACTAAGTTGTGCAACTGATTAAATTATCTTAAATAAGTGTTTGCTTGGTGTTTTATAAATGGATAATGAGTAAGATTTCATTTATATTTATACAACGCGTTTTGAAAATATATCATGAAAGGGTTAGATAATAACAATAGGCCAACCTATTTATTTTGAAATATTTTCAATTTGGATAATGTTTTAAGTATAAACATTAGATAATAAATCTGGACAATAGTGTCCCTATCTGGGCATTAGTGTCAAGCAAGATAGAAAATTATTTAAGTCATGTAATTTGAATTAAAGGATATAATCATATTTTTATAGTGTATAAATGATTTGGGTCATCATAATGATAGGGTTAGTCCATAATATGAGCAATTAGGCACAATGATATGGTGAATGTGAGCCTTTCAATATTATGAAGGTCTAGAACTAAAGGGTAGAGCTCTGGTTGATATTTTTCAAGTGTAACAGACTAAGATTCTACATTTAATCATATTTTAGTATATATAACATTCAACAACCTCAATATCTTTACTATAATTTTTTCAATTCCAACATTCATGATGATAAAAATTATCAAACCCTCTAAGAATTGAAAGAAGACATCACCAAGAATGTATTTGCACTAGTATCATAATAGATTCCGTATGTAAACTAGGGGTTCCAATACAAAATATAGAGATGATAATTATGACTCAAGTTACTCCTAGATGGGTGATAACTCACCTTAGTATCAATCTTAGGGAATAATAGTTGAACACCCAATCTCCATAGTATAGAAAAGATGAACTCCTCCATCTTGTACCAATAACCATGAAAAAATGATTCATCCCAAAAAAAGTAATTAGGATGGGCCCCATCTTCTCCCAAAATAATGTATGAGGGATATGATGATCAATATAAATAAGGTTGGGGGTTTTAGTAGAGAAAAGGGGGATATAGAGGTGGGTAATGAGGTAGATACCAAGGAGGTAATTTAAGACTAGATGAGGGGAGGATTCATCAACCAATTAATTTTTTTATCTATATGGAGCCTTACAATCACTTCACATGAAATTATCTAGCCAATCCACAAAGACGTGACTACTATGCATATTATAGAGTCTCAAGGTAGCATAACACATAAGATTGCCCTATGTTAGAAAATTAATGAAAATAAAAACTAGTGTGAAATGTAAATATGGTGAATTTGCACCCAAAGGATCCTAATTTCATGCAATCCATCACTCAACATCAAAATTTCCACCCTTGGATATTCCATAATATCAAAAAATTATAAATGTGTAATAGGAAAATTATCTAGATCTTATAAGGGAAAAGGGTTTAATGTGTCAAGCCATGTAGGTATTTTAGAATATATATAACATTAGACTATATTTGAATGTGATGCTCCAGTCATTAACACATATATTTATGGTCAAATTTTGCATATTATGAGTTAGGATGGATTAGTTACTACTTTAAAAATCCCCTTAAAATGGTAAGTCCTCTATGCAAAGAATGTATATTATAGAACATCACAAACCTTTTGCATAATCTATTAAACTACATAAAAATAGGTGTGTAGTACACTAATAAGGTGGTATGGTATGTAAAGACCAATTATCCATGGGATGTTGATTCTTGAATGTATATTGAATTGGTAGGGTATGAAGTTCCAAAATATGTATTCAAATTTTGAATTATAGTAAATATGATCCCTCATTCGACATGGGAAGCTATTAGTTACATTAAGTATCATAGACTATGGAAGGGTAGAACCTATTAGGTGACTAGAGGATGTAGAAATCAAATTTGCTAATCTATTTCTATGATGTGACTTTAAGGTCATAGATATGAAGACCGATGAAATGTAATACCCTATATTGATAAACAAAAGTTAGAATACAATGGTCAAATGACCATCAATATAGTGTGTAATCAATTGGAGGAACATTAAGGGTACACAATTATTATCATACCTCTAAATAAATTTGATACTAAGCCCTATATCATTATTAAGATCTTGATTTAACCTATGCATATGGGGATAAAAACTAGTTCAAGGTTGACACAAAGCCTAAGCACAACACATCATGAACTTGAGATTCATGTATAGACAAAACCAATTCGGTAGTTATAGAAACCAAATCGTCCTTCATGTATACCTATGATAACAAAGGAACAATTTCCAAATTTATATATAAGGGAGTTTAAGTTGTCATCTGGGCCTCACCAACAAGCATTGAATTAGATTTATTATATCAAGTGGGCATGACAAACATGGATTAAACCAAACCAACTTAAGAAGGTGTTCTAACTTAGGAACTTTCATCTTTAGTAAGTGGTGATTCAATTACCTATATGTTGAATTGGGTAAGAAGATACCATAAAGTGAGATCAATAAAAATGGTTTTCACTAAAATTTATAATTACCTCAATACTTTGCAACTAAGGACTTGGACTAATTATTTCCATATTGGAAGATCATATTCTAGATGTAGATTAGTGATTCAGTGTGCTAAATTATGTACTAAAGGGCATTGATATGACATGGTGGGTAGTACATAAGTCAAATGAGTTGTACTAGGAAGATGCTTGTGAATTGTAGTGATCTTAATTTAAAATAAAACCTGCAATCAAGAGTTAGTTTCCATTTTTATTATGATAGTGCCCTAAAATACTTATTCATATATGTGTATATTTATGGTCCTTTTAGGGTGTGTAACACAAATATTTGGTACATATATTTAGTTATACACTAGCACCTCTTCCAACAAATTTATACATGCATTAGGAACATAGGAGGGAAATTAAGACTTTGTTACAAGTCTAGCAAGACCTTTTTAAAATATTTGTCTTTGAGGATGAGAATCCCATGGTGTGGAAAGATATACATAAGCTAAATATATTTTTATGTCATGGGTGAATAGAGGATCTGAGCAATGTGAATAATTTCTCTTCATAGGAAGAATAAACTATAGACTTGAATGCAATTCTCAAAAATTATAAGGCCAATAAGAAAAAAGAGAAATTTTTGGTGAAACCTTAAAATATGATCATGGATATCAAATAATAAATAAAATACCATGATAATGATGAGGACCTATATTTTAAGTGTTAAATTGAATTGGAGCAAGAGACTAAATAACTAAAATCCAAAATTGTAGAGTAAATTGAAAATGTGTAACTATAAAATTTAGGAGAAACAAGTGTAGAGGACATTATGATAATATATTCCAAGAGGGTCCAATAAAATTTATCAAGAACCATTAAATAAATTGGTAGGGAACATTGGTACCAACCATACGCCAAATACTGTGACTTTGGGTGACTATTGGAGATAATAATAGCTATCAAAAGGTATTTAATTACTAAAAGATTATCAATATGTGTTCCCAAAAAAATTATCAAAAGTTAAGGGAGTGTATACCTCAGTGGGAGAAATACACATAGAAATCAAAGAGTGCACACAGTCTATCAAGAAACACCCATACAAGTTAAATCCCAATATGAAACTTAAATTTAAGGCTAATATCGATCAGATGAGGATACATGAATTATTTATCTTGTATAAAAATATAAATGGGTAAGTACAATGGTGGTTAAAGAAAATAAATTAGATGAGATCATAATTTGGGGGTATTACAGGGTATTGAATGATGTTTGTGTTAATGACCCATTTCCAATTCCCTTCATAGATGAAGTTCTTGAGTTAGTCAAAGGGCATGAAGCCTACTCCTTAATATATGGCTTAAGTGGCTACCATCAAATATCAATAGCATCTGAAGATTAGGATAAAACCAAATTTGTAATGGAATTGGGTTCCTTTGTATACAAGATAATGCCATTTGGTCTAAGGAATGCTCTTGTTATTTTCTCTAGGAATGTCAACATTGTGTTCAAATATTTCACCCATGATTTTTTGAAAGTCTATTTGGATGATTGGGATATATTATATTTATTTAGAAAATGTATATTAAAGTTATGAATTGTGTTAGAATTATGTTGATCTATGTGCATAGATTTGAATTTTTAAAAACACTTATTTTTTACACCATTTGGTGTTATCTTGAGTATGCCACCTCATACAATTTATAATAAAGTGAGAACATTATTGAGATAGATACGATATTATTTTTAGTTAATCAAATGGTACATAGCTATATCCATTCTAATGGAGAGACTCTTGCATAAAGATACGAGGTTTGAATGGATTGTTGAGTGTATGGCATATTTTGTGGATTTGAAGAATAGGTTGGTAACAACCCCAATATTGGTGTTTAATTATTGGAGTAAGCCATTTCATATGCATGGATATGTTTAAATAACTAAAATAGGAGTTGTATTGGCTCAGCTAGAAGACATAGGTTTGGATCACCCCATTCACTTTAAAAGTAGAAAATTATCAACAACAAAGAAGAATTACACTACAACAAAGTAAGAGGCCCTAGATATGGTGTTTTCACTACAAAAAATCATACATTGCATATTATAAACACTATTTTAATTCTTTATATATCACCAAGATCTATGATATTTGGTGAATAAGCCATTACTAAGTGGAAGGATATCCAAGGGGCTAATGTTATTATAAGAATTTTAGCTTAAGATCAATGTGAAACTAGGAAGAGAAAATGTGAGACCAGATCATCTTAGCCAAAAAAGGAATGGTGAGGAGCTAGAATAATTACAATATGAGTCATATACGCACACTTATTCATAGTGTTCATGATTATAGATAATATGGAATATATAGCCAAATTACTAAAACAAGGAGTTGGACTAGGACAATCTCCAGTTGAAGGAGGAAAACATAGATTTCAATGCTTAGTAAGCTAAGACTAGAAATATAATAAATGATATTTGTCTAAAATTAGCGGTACAAGTCTTGGGTGACTAGGTGATGTCTAAGGAGAAGAAACACACTACTTTACTCACTCAACTCACCAAAGATTGGGTGGATGTGCAAAAAGGTTAGCATCTTCAAATGTAAGGTTAACACTTAAAATTTGAAATAGGAATCATCTTTAAACTTATTGTAGAATATGATCAGGTTTTGGAAACTTATACACACCAAGTAACCCAAATTTATTGAAGTTTTTTAGACTAGAAGTAGCTATAAGATATATCACGTGAGGTGTAACCTGATTTATCTAAGACAGATAAGGCCAAGTCCATCATGGAAGATCATATGGCCATGCTAGAGCACATGGACACTATGCTAAAGGAGTTTCTTAATTTAAGAGGTAATGTCATGAAAATAATGATTGTATGGTATAATAAGAGGCTTCATAACATGTTTATCAACATCCAGACTTAATGATATGTTGACATTCTATAGAAAATGTTGTAATACATTCAATAGAGGCTATCATATAATAGGGATATAATTGTGATCATAGAATATGAAGACATTTAGAAAAACATACAAGGCTAAGCCCCTCTATGCACACTAATCAACATGGTCCATAATGTATTATTTGAATGGAAGCAATTTAATCAAGATATTTCACATCTAGAAAACTCAAATTCATATAATTATTGATGAGCCTCAATTCATTTCACCATCCCAACTCACATAAGAACTAAAAAATAAAAGGTGGAAAAAACATTGCACAAACAATCTCCAACACCTAACTCTATGATTGCATTATCTTCAACCATGGTTTCCACAACATCATATTCTTTGGCAAAAACATCCTCTAACTCAAATCTAGTCACAACACCTTATTCACAGCCTCTTTCAGTTCATGTAATGCACTTCATGCATCCTTTATCTCTATAAGTATTATGCAATTAATTATTTTTTAAAACTTAAAGAAATTTCTAGGGAAGGCCATAAGCATTAGATGTGCGACTAAAATAGTTAAAAACTAGTAAAGGGAAACCTCCTTGTCATGCCAATATATTGAATACTTAAAATGGAGGTATATTGGTATGTTTATTAGTTAAAAACCCAAAAGGGTAGGTAAGCAGTGCAGAAAAGGTGAAAATTAGTAATCAACACTTTGAGCTATTACCACAAGCAGTGTTGTTGGATAAATACTCCAGTGCAGGCAATTCCACTAACTCTAGAAATAACTACACTTCTTACAAATTTATCTTGGGAAGAGACAATTGTTTAAGTTTTGTAAAGTGCTGGTAGTGGACTTAGAATTGTAAAATCATAGTGTAAATGCATGACAAGTGTGTTATGTATAACATTTTGTATAATATATATCATTTTTTATGTATTTGTCCTATGTATATGTGTGTGTGTAAATACACACACACACACACACACACACACACACACACACACACACACACACACACACACTAGAATATGAAAAAACTCCTTAGAATAAATAAATAAAAGATTAGAATGTGAAGTGACAAAGCATTGTAAGTCTATAAATAGTGATCAAATGTAAAGTAAAATAGTTCTAAATGATAAGAGATTAATATAGAGATTGATTCATGGTTCTTCAAATGTATTTTTAAATTATTCCATGCACAGTTTAATTCTATTAAATTTGAATCTATTTAATCATATAATAATAATAATAATAATAATAATAAATGTTTTGTACCATAAGTCTATGTTTGAGTAAATAATCATTAACTTTAAACAGAATAAATACTCAACTTTTTCCATAGTTATATTTACATTATGAAACTATATTCTACTTCTCATAACAATAAAAAATAGCACATTTTAATGGGTTTTCCAGGAATCTCTACCAATAATGGGGGAAATGGAAATTTCTTCTACTCCCTCCAAATCATCCCAATTCGATGAAGGATATGGAGTTTTAACTCTTGTTCAACTAGATTGTCTAGGAAAAATGTGGGAAAACTAAGAGGAGACATTAGCAAGCCTTATATTTTAATGACCATGTAGCCTAGGTAGAAGACGCAGGCTGACATGCTTGCAATTGAATTATTTATCCCATTAAATGTCTTGGGCACAAGTTCTTCATAGATGGTCTAATATAATGGGGCATATAAATAGTTGTAAATACATTCCATATGATGCTTGAAATGGTAAAATAATAATATTTGAAAGTGATTAGGGATTGAGATTCCCAAAGCTAGATTCCATGGTGTAATATTGTCAAATATTATTATGGTAACTATGGATTATACTAAGTATAAAATCATATATAAGTGATCACTGTTCAACATCCCAGAGAGATTTTGATTAAGGTTAAATGTGATGAATTTTTCAAGGGTTAGGATCTGATTGTTATTGACAATCATGGATAGATAGGACCCAAGTTTTACTAACATGGGTTATATCCTTGGCACCAAAGAGAATGTTCATGGGATATATCCTTGGTACCCAAGTCAACTTATTCTTTATTAAACCAATGGTATGGGTCTCCTAATTAGTCCTTCATAACCTCTAAAAGGTCACTATTAGTAAGACAAACAAAAATGACCTCTTGATTATAATGAGTCACTAGTGGGGCCATCATATAGTATTGTTTGAAATCCATTACAACCATAAATGTGATCTATTTTGGTTATTAAGAGATAATATGAATATTTATATATGCCTAGCCTTAATAAATATGCCAAGGAAAATATATATTCAAGGAATTAATTATGGTTAAGATACAATCAAGTGGAGCCTAGCCTGATTCATGGCAATAAAGTCATATATGTATTGTAATTCCTATTCACTTGGGTTGTCTTAAGGTCTTAATGGTTTGGATCTAAATATTTTTTCATCAAGGGAAATATAATGTGGGAATTATTGAGTTAGGGTTACCTAAAAGAACAGAGTGTTGTATAAGATCTAGGTAGTCCCATTTATAGAAATATACCCTACCATGGTTCTATCACAATTCTATAGTTTCTTCATATGTAGTGTGCCTTCTCTTCATCTATGGATTTCAAGGAGATAATTAGTGATAGTGGAATTTAAGAGAAATAAATATTTGAGGCAATTTGGCTAGAAATTCAAATTTTATAAGTCGTCTTGGCTCTTTAAATGACTACAATGGATTGGTTATTCATGTAGATTATGAAAGGTGAATGTAATGAATTCAAATATTTATTTCCATCTATTTTATGCTATTTGGATTATTACATAAACACACTTAAGCAAATAAAATTGATTGAATGCAATATTATAATATTTATAAATTAGTGATATATGCCAAACTATATAAATTTTATAATTTACACATATATAATGAATATAATAAGTGAAAGGAAATCAAGGGATAGAGAGATCATATATTATTTTGTGTTTTGATATAGACTATGGCTATGATTTGAAATCATCTTATGATAGTTAATAGTTATTGGAATATACTCACTCTATGTTTTTAATGATTAAAATCCTAAGACACTTATGTTAATCCTAGATAGTTACATTGATGCATGTGTTTATCTACAACATAGGTGTCCAGTCCAAGGCATTTGTAGAGTTAGATCCAAATTTATACCTAAGCTATGTTATTACCTATGTGCCTATTTGGTCCTTTATAATGTGTACACTTGTGCACGAGATTAAACCAATAAGCTAAACCCTAGTTAGCTTGACTTTGACCTCTTGTAGAATGGAAAAAATGGGTTAACACATGTTTTGAGTTAAACCTAACAACCTTGGTTGTTGCTAAGTGTTGCCTACATAGCCATACACTTTGAAGAGGGTTTTAGACTCAAATGTAGTTCTCACTCCCAGACATGTGTGTGGAATTTTGATTATGCAACTATATGATCTTTATCCTATTTTAAACCTTGGTATAGGCAATGTGAAATTAGATTGAACTTTTGAAATGCTTCAGATATTTAGTTTAGTAATACAATATAATTTGGTGGTTTGGAATGCCAAATGTTTGATAATTAGGAACATGCTTCATCAAATTACTAGGTGGTGTAATTAGACCATATCATTTATATATATAGGGATCTCTTAATTTTGAATAAGGACCTAGTGGCATGTGAAAAGATGACAATAGATTAAATAAAAGGGTTTAAAAAAATCATCACAAATTGAAATATATGGACAAATATTAACAGATGAGTCTAGACACTTGTGTTATAGTTGGACACTTACATTGACACAAGAGTCAAACATATATGTAGGTGTCTAGAAGATAAAACATAGAGATAATAGAAAATATAGGTAGGTGTCCATATAATATAGTAGATAACAAGGGTTTTACAACATACAAGTCCAAAAGGGCAAATAAAGCAAGTGAAATAATATGGAATTGAAGAGGTCCATACGAGATCCTTCACTAGACAAATAATTTTTAGTTAAGAAGCATGCATATAAAAAGGCTATGGAAATATGATATGAAATTATGTGTGTACAAAATATTTGTATCTACATTGCCCCCACCCTCCCCCTTTATCTAGTAATGCATGAAACTAAAATTACTAGTTTAAAG
>JARHVA010002524.1:62500-350000 GCA_037957365.1 Torreya grandis
AAAATATGTTCCTCAGAAGGAAAAAAATGGGATTTCTCAAACCTATTATAATATCCTCTATAAGTATGTGAAAGGGGTCTAGATATGTCTTTTTGAAATGTAATAATTTCTTGATTGGATAACTATGTGGTGGATAATGAGAATTAGGAGGAAGATTTATCATTCGATTATCCAATAGTGTAATAAATATATCATGTGGATTATCTCACTACCAATTGAATTGAAGTAGTTTCCTTTTTGTAGAGGCATATGGTTTAGGAGGCACTCTATTAGTATATTCTCTTCATTTGTTCAAGACCTCTACTATTTATTATTTTGTGTGCACTGCTAGTTCTGAAGAGGGTATTTGAAGTGGTTCATGACCCTTATTAATTTGTTTATTTTATTTGAAAATTTTATTTATACCATGTTTACCTTTAGGTGGAGAAATAGGTAATTCAATATTAATATTCATTAAATCACATGCGTATTTATGTACATCCCAATATAAAGTGTCAAATGAATAAAATGGCTTGTGAAATGATCTTTCTCGAAGTGGAGAATGAAGACCCCTAATAAATATAAATTATAATCCCAAATATGATGGGAATAGTTTAAGTAATATAATATATCTTTAAATTTGATAACATTTATTATCATTTTCTTAATGCTTACAAACTTTCCAATGGTAATTTAGGTAAGGTATATCGATGAAAATGGGATAAGAACACACTTTGAGTTTTTTTCATGTTGATAAGGAACTTTTGAGAGTCTATAAAACTAATGAATATCCTATTTATCTAAACTTTGATGTAAATAATATTATATCAATCATCCATACTTATCCCAATGTTCAAAATAATGTATATATTGCTTCAAATAAGTAGCAAGATCTCCTTGACCATAAAAGGAGGATAAGTTAGGCATGATAAAGTTTGAAGGGTAATGAGATTAAAACACATCTTGAGTAAGAGGTTGTTCCTCTAACATATTTTCCTCAAAGTTAGTCTCATGGGAAGATACTTTCAACTCAAGGGTATTCACTTGTTAAATATCTCCCATGGTAGTCATGATAAATAGCATATCAAAAGTAGAGATTGGTAAAGAGATTGAATATTTGCTTAGAGGTTGTAAAATATCATTCATGTGAAACATAGGGATGATATATTATTTAAAACCCTCTAAAATAGGAGCATCACTTTGTTTTTAAAAATTATGTAAAGAGGTAAGTATGTCTTTGTAAATAACATGAAGGTTGATATTATTATCATGGCAAGGTGATATATTACTTGAGACTTAGTGACACATAATAGGAGAAGAAGAAATAATGTCACTTGTAAACATATGGTATTTTTTAGTATGAAAATCAAAAGAGGGAGGAAAGGAAACATTTTCTACTTCATTTATAATATCAAGAGAGGGAAAGATACAATTTTCACTTTCATTTGTAATTTATAAAAAAAGGGAGAGAGAATGTGATGCTACTTTTGATTTTATTTGATTTATATGTCTTGAGATTTGAAGGAGATGAATCTAATGTATTTATAAATTTAGTTGTATCTCAAAATAATGTATCTTAAGTAATAGGTTTTTTAGGACTTGCACATATGTTTGAATTTTTTCATTTAAGCAAGAGAGGAGAGGAAGTAGTATATGCATATTGATCATTACCATTTTGAGAAAGAGAAGTAATTTTTATATTGTCATTTGAGTGATCCAAATAAGGGATGATATTTTAAACATGAACATCACTTTGAAAATAAATCCCACACTTAATTTATTCAACACTTTCATTATGGGAAATAAGAGAGGAATATTTATTTTTTTGACATTTACATCATTGAAAGAAGGAAAAGAGCATTCAATTTTTCAACATTTACATAATTATGAGGAAAGGAGAATTTAATTTTTTTAAATTTTACATCATTTAAAAGTATGCATGCAACATTTTGACTTGAAACATCCTGAATCCTAACTTATTGCATGTCTATTGCATCCTTCTTATTCAATGCACACAAAAAAATGTATCAATTTGGACTTTTTAGAGCCTTCATCATTGAAAATCAAGTAAATAGGAGGATGAGGCTCCACATACCCAAGAAGGACCATGTCACACCCATGACCATATGAAATAATGGTATGATCATTAACAGGGTCATTTATACTTGCATTTTCATTATTAGTTCTTTCATTATCATAGTTATAAGCAAAAGAAGAGGTTTGAGCATATTTTTTTATATGTCATAAGATCCTCATATGCAATACTTTGATCATATATAATGTTAAATAAACTATCAAAAGGATGAGGCTTGGAATAAATTGTAATAAAGGACTCCATAAGGACTTTAGCTTTTAACCCAATGTTTAAAAAAAAAGATAAGACCTATAACAAAGATATAAGTAAACATTCCTTACACTATGCCCATGCATTAAATCATATCTAAAAAATAAATATATAAATATGAAATAAATTTTTGAATAATGATAAAACCCTAATATTGAAATTAGGGTTTGGTTCAGCAAATAGAGGATGGCTTCACCAAAATTTTTTATGATATTTATGTTTTTACAAAAAAACACTTAAGTAAATAAAATTGTTTGAATGTAATATGATAATATTTATAAATAAATGATATATACCAAACTATTAAAAAATGATTATTTACACATATACAATGAGTATAGTAAGTGCAAGGTAATGAAGAGATAGAGATCATATCTTATTTTGTGTTTCATTTTAGACTATGGTAGTGTAGTGATATGAAATCATCTTATGACAGTGAATAGTTCTAATAATTTACTCGCTCTATGTTTTTACTACTTCTAATCCCAGTACATTTGGGTTAATCCTGAATAGTTGCATTAATGTATGTGTCTATCTTCGATGCATGTGTCCGATCTAGGGAATGTGTAAAATTAGATCCAAATTTATGTTGAAGATACACCATTACCTATGTGCCTATTTGGTCCTTCAAAATGTGTCCACCTATGTGTAAGATTCAACCAATAATCTAAAACCTAGTTCCCATACTTTTAACCTCATGTAGTTTGGTAAAAATTAGTTAGAATATGAGTTAAGCTAACCCTATCAACCCAAACTAATGTTAAGTGATACTTACATAGCCATATACTCTAAAGAGGGCCTCAAATTCACATGTAGTTCTCCCTCCTAGGCTTTTGTGTGGAATTTTAATTATTCAACTATATGTTCTTTCTCCTATTGTAACCCTTGGTATAAACAATGAAAGAGTAGATTGACATTTTGAAATTCTTCAAATATTTAGTTTAGTAATACAATGGAATTTGGTGTCTTGGAATGTCAAATGTTTTCCAATTAGCAACTTGATTGATAAAATTACTAAGTGTTGTAATTAGACCATAACCTTTGTATATATAGGGGTCTCTTGATTTTAAATTTGGACCTGGTGGTACATTAAAAGGGGTTTAAAAATATGATCATAAAGTGAAAGATACACAAAAATAATAAAATATAATTATAAAAAATTGCATCATATTTAGACACTAGTGTCGATGCAAGAGTTTGACACAAACACAGGTGTCAAGAGGCTAAAACACAGGCAACAGAAAGTATAGGCATGGATACTAGGAATACATTAGATAAAAAGGATTTTTATAACATATAGGCCTAAAGGTGAGATAAATCAAGTGAAACAAGATGAAAATGAAGATGTCCGTATGAGACTGTGTCACTAGACATATAATTTTTGGTCAAGAGGCTTATATATACAAAATGATATGAAATTGTGATTGGACCAAATATAGGTATCTATACCATCATGCCTTGGATTTTATTTATTTAATTTAACCTTTCTTAGCTTTATCAGGTGTCATTAGCATTCCATGTGTTTATTTTACACTTGATGAGTATGTCCATTTCAAGTCCAATCAACCATAATGAATTCATGCAAATTTTTCACATGTCCTTATTTATGTTTAGAATTCATAGTCCTCGATTTAAGTGAAATGCTTGAGTAGATGTGAGATGTAACAAGTAAGGAGGTGACACTTATCAATATAACTTGTCAATGCATCAAAGTTTAATATTGTCCCCTCATAAGGAAACTATTCTTAATTTGCATGTTGATTCTTCACACAATTATCCCTTTTTGTCTTGAGAATGTAAAATACCCTACCATGGTATTGATTATTTAAAATAAAGTTAGAATTTCCAAAATTTATACCTCTTTTCAGTGCATTTTTGGCTTCTTTCCCAAATTTTTATGTGCTTAATGGCCCAACATAATGGTATTTTTAGTCAACCAAAGTATTACAAAAGGGGGACATATGAGATTTCCATTTATATAAAGTGTCTCATAGGTTGGATTGCAAAAATAAGGGATGAGAAATGAAAAGGGGCTAGAAGGGTAGAAAAATGGACCAAGAAAAGAATAACATCAAACAAAAGACAACAAATAGAATAAGGAATAAATGAACAAATAAAATACTCTAACCCTATTTTATCTACAATACAAATTATAGTTACTCCATAATGGTTATGGATGAGGTATTTGAGAAGTAATGATTTAATAACTACTCATTAAAAATTATGTTGAGGTGTTGAAAATGATGTCTTCAAGGTGTCAAATAATGTCCATAAGGTGGAAAATAGTGTTCATGAGGAGGAAAACGTTTCTAGCTAGTTAATGACAAAGTGTGATTTAGTAGTCATGCATGGATCTTTAGTGTTTGGTTGGATAGGCAGGTTGATGGATGTTGTTAATGATGTGATCATATTTTAAAGGCCCTATGGGGTGTTAAGAGTTATTGGGGTGATTGTTTAAGTGAAAGGTTTCCATTTGTTTCATCCTTGTGGTCATCTAGGCCTAGTTGGTCTTTTGGCAAATTAAGCTTAGTGAGTAGATTGATGACATCAACATTCACACATGTGAAGGTGTTAGAAAAAAATGGTCACATGGGTTTATTGAGGTTTGTGACTAAATCATGTTTTTGAAATTTCTTGTCTTGACATGGTGTCTAGAAAAAGTTATGGTAGTGCAAAGTTGGTCTCTTAGACATATTAATATGTTTTCCATAGCTAAATTTGCATTAAAAAGTGACCATTAGAATTCAAATATTTGAATTTATAAAGGAAAACCATTCCTCATTATTTTGGATATAAATTTTGATGTTGGATGAATTTAATGGTGGTATACAAATAAAATTGGTACATAATTTCAAGGGAAATCAAAGAAAAATAATTTGGAGGTTTTATTAGTCATATACCTACATTTATTATGGTCCAAAGTTGATTGAGGGTTTGACCTTCGTTTGCAAGTGACCCGAGAAGGATGTTTGAGTTTTTATTGATGGTGTTTTGATGTTTAAATGTTTATTATATATTTTAGAGTGTTTTAGACTCCCTGAGGATCATTTGTATGTATTTTGGTGGTTTGACAAATCCATCCTCAGTATGAACAATTACTTACAAATTGACTTTTGATTCATTCATGGGGTTTTCATGTACAAGGAAAATATTTGATAGGCTTTCCATATGAAGAGGTGTGTAGAGATGAATTTAATATTTTGAGTATGGATTATATGTCATGTTTCATAGACCTATATGCTTTGAAGTTGTTTTGTGTTCCTATTTCTACTCGATAAAGTGTTAAAAGGGTCAATAGGCCTCCATGGACCTAAAAGGGCTTCTTAGGCCTAATTGAAAGGTGTTGATGCTTAAGGATGGTCTATAAAATATATGGATTACCTATGAAGGTTATATTGATCTTATTTCAAGTGTGACATAATCATTAAGGTTTAAATCATGTCTCATGGCCGACCAAGAAGATGATGATCATGAAGGCTCTATAAAGAGTATAATCAAAGATGAAGGTTTCTAGAGTTGATATACAAAGTATAGTGAAGTGTGAGTATGATTGGTGGATGGATTGCCGAGTATAATAGGTTGATTAATTTATGAATTACCTATAGGTCATATTTATTATTTTATATTAGTGTTCTTACAGGGGTTGAAGATTGAAGATGAGCGAAAAAGTATAGAGTGATCCAAAAGGGTGTTTTGGATGCATTGCTTGTGTGTGAAGGATTGAATAGAGTTTTTAGATAATGTTTTTCCGCCATATTGAAAAAAAAATAAAAGTTATGTATCTATTGATATCATAGGTGTTGTGTTGGTGCTCAACATCTAGGACAAGTTGGTGCTTGTTCATGCTTAGGGGTGGGTGATCCTTATGAAGTGGGTGCTTCACTAAAGGTCTCTTGTTTCTAATTTCTTATAGGACTGTATTCCATGTGTTTTCATGTTTTATAGTGGGTTTTAACCCCCATAATATTTTCCCATATAATTTATGTGTTATGTGCCATTTATCTTGCATAACTTTCTTTATGAATGGTTTATATGATTCATGAATGTTTATGATTGAGTGATTGAGAGTTTGAAGTTTTGGAATTGGATTTGAATTACTTGCATCACTAATTCACCCCCTATCAGTGAATATACCTTTAATAATTAGTACCAAATCCATACCTTCTTTACCAAAGTTTAACCACTTGAAGGTGATCCAAGGTATAATATGTCTAGTCAACATGTGCAGGGTTCTCTACAAAGCAAGCACCACTGATCAATGGGTCTAATTATGCTTTTTATATTGTAAGGATTAGGACATACATCATCTCTCTATGTTTTGATATTTGAAAATTATTATGGATGGCTATTCTACACCTCCTACTCCATCTAGTGTAGCTGATAAGAAGTCAAGTAAGAACAATTCAAAAACAATGAATGCTATCATTTGTGGCCATTAGACGTTGAGTTCACCAAGGTGATCCATTGCAAGTCTACCAAGGAAATTCTGGTCAAGTTACAAACTATATATTAGTGCGATTCAAATGTTAATTTTTCTAAATTACAGACTCACCGAAGGCAATTTGAGGGCCTCAAAATGAAGGAAGAAGATATTGTAGAATCCTATCTTCTAAGAGTTGATGAGGTAGTGAACATGATTATAGGTCTAGGAGAAGAGATTGAAGAAGCTAATATGTTATAGACAGTATTAAGGTATGTCACCCTCAAATTTGATTTAAATGTATATACTATAGAATGAAGTCATAATCTCACCTTGATGAATATGGATGAATGGCATGGCATCCTTACTACCTATGATATGAGAGTTGATGAGGATAGTCATCCTAAGAAGGAAGCAGCCTTCAAAGTGATCAAGGAGAAAAAATTCAAGAAGATCAAGTTAAGTCTTGAATATTTCTATCTTAATGAATCAACTTGAAGCCATGATTATAAGAAAAGTTAATGTAGGATCAGGTAAGTATGAAGGGAAACTTGTTAGAATAACTGTCATTGATGTCAAAGGAATTGTAATAGATATGAATGGAAATGTCAAATGGAATTTTTGCTAGAAGTGAATGTAATTATTGCTAAAAATGAACAAAATTATTGCCAAAAGTGAATGGAAATGTCGATGGAAGTGAACAAAAATATCGACAGCAATGTTAATGGAAATGTCGATAGAAATGTCAATAGTCACATCTCTTGGTGAAGAGGTACCTCTTAGATGGGACACATCCTTTAAAGGCTATATAAGGGAGAAGATATGTGGAAGTATTACAATAATTTTATTTGAATGAAGATCATATAAGTGTGATAGAGAAGGAAGAGAGGAAGAGCAGAAAAAAAAAAAAAAAAAATCTCTTAAGAAAAGAAGTGTGAAGGGTAGATTTATTTTAATGAAGAATATTATTTGAGAATTGTGAAAGAGAGGAGAGTATAAAGTATATAAGAAAATTATTTAGAGAGAAAGTGTAAGAGAAGCAAATCCATCATTTTATTGAAGAATCAATCACAGATGGTGGAATCAATTTGGCTTGGGGTTGGTGCCTCATAATCTAGGGGTTGGTGCTCCTGTGGGTCGGTGCTCATGAATTAGTCAGGTTGGTGGTTGGTGAAGGGGATCAATGTCTCCAGTGGGTCGGTGCTCACAATTTGACTGATTTTGTCATAGTTTTCTCTTCAAAGGGTTTCTACGTAAATCTTATGTTCTCTTATGTTATTAATTGCTAGATTTTGAATTTTTATGGTTGTTGTGGTTGATTAAATTTTAAAAGATTAAAATATTATGTTATATTGATTCACCCCCCTCTCAATATAAGCCTATGATTAACAATTGGTATCAGAACGGTTCCTTCAAAATTAGTATAACCATTGGAAGGTAGATCCTAGGAGAACACATGGCTAGTTTTCAAGGTCAAGATGGTTTTTCCACAAATAAAGCACCATTGTTCAATGGAGTGAATTATACTTTTTAGAGTATAAGGATGAGAACATATCTTATGGCTCTAGGGTTTGATATTTGGTTATTAGTAGTGATAGGGTACATAACACATACAAATAAGCTAATGGATCAAGTTGGAAATAAGGCATGTGAGAATAATGTGAAAGTGATGAATTTCATTTTGTGTGGCTTATTAGAATCAAAGTTTATAAAAGTAATGCATTATGTATCAGCAGAATATATATGGTAAAAACTTCATAATATCTATGAAGGTGATGACAAGGTCAAGAAGGCAAAGCTTCAAATGCATAGAAGGCAATTTGAAATTCTTAAGATGAAAGATGAAGAAAACATTAAAGCCTATCTTCTCCATGTGGATGAGATAGTCAACACAATCAAAGGGATAGGTGAGAAAATGGAAGAATTGATGATAGTACATAAAGTACTAAGGTCACTTCCTATGAGGTATGATTGAAAAGTCTCAGCTATTGAAGAAATGAAAGACTTAGACACATTGAATATGGATGAATTACATAGAATTATCATAGCATATAAAATGAGTACAGAAGTAGAATAGCCAACAAAACATGAAATAGATTTCAAAGTATTAAATAAAGTGAAAAAGTAAAAACATGAATCAAGCTATAACACTAATGAAGAGTCAGATAAAGAAGAAGCCTTATTTGTGAGAAATCTCAAAAAGGGATCTGGGAGATATAAAGGTAAGTTACCTTTTAAATGTTTCAATTATGGAAAAATAGGACACTATGAAAATAAATGTCCCCATTCAAAATAAGATAGTAGTAATGACGAAGAGGAATATGATGAGAAAGAAAGTATCACAAGAGCAAGAAAAAATATAAATCAAATAAATATGAGAAAAATAAGAGATATGATAAAGAAAAGAAAATACTTTATTCAAAAAGGGCTAGAAGCTCAAGTGAGGTGATTGAAGAAGGTATTATAGATAGTGATAGAGGTGAATTTTTTTTCATGGGTATAGATTATTAGGATGGTGATGACCAGATAACTAGAAGATAATCTTGGAGTGATTCAGAAGCTAGAGAAGTAGAAGTAGATATTGAAGGAGAACTCTTAAGTTCCTTAAATGAAAATAAAATTCTCAAGAAAGAGAATCGAAAATAAAAGTGACAAATTCAAAAATATGAAGAAGATGATCAAGATAGAGAAGAAGACATATCAAAAATTTGAGAGGAGTAAAAAATGGTCATCATAAATCTAAATGCTCAAGTTAATGAGGCAAAGAAAATAAAGGAAGAGACTAAAATTGAACTGAAGGAAAAGAAGGAATAATGTGAGAAGCTAGAGGCTAAGATTATTTCCTTGAGAAAGGACTTAGAAAAGTTTAATGATAAATTAACAAGCAACTTAAGATTTGAAAAGAGCACTGAGGTTCTAGATCATCATAGGTCACTATTCAACAAGTCAGGTCTTGGCTATGGAGATGAACAAAAGGTTACCAAGGAGGATGTTAAAATTACTAAACCTATGAATATAGATGAGAATAATTCCCCAAAGAATGAAGTTCTGTAAGTAGAAGACAAAGGAAAGAACCATTGGCATGATAGAAGATCATTCTTTCCAAAATAGTCTGACATGTAACAAGGATCATTTTATGGCTATTGCTTTAATTGTAGAGTTTTTGGTCATAAAGAAAAGGAGTGTAAGAGATATACGAGGAATGGATACGCATGGAACAATGGTAGATAAGTAGATATGAGGAATGGGCATGAAAGAAATGAGTATGCATGGAACTATGGCACAAGTGAAGGATGTGAGAGCAATGAGCATGGTTGGAATGGAAATAAAGATTCATATGGTTTCTTAGGTATAAATTCATTTACTCCATTGTCAAAAGATATTATATGTTATAATTATAATAAGTATAGACATATAGTGAGATAATGTGGAAGTAATCCTATAAACTATAAGAAGAAAGAGTATGCTTGAACCAAACTCAAAAGAGAATTCATACAAGTTTGGAAGTGAATGCAACAGCTAGACAATTAAAATGAGTAATATGTGCTTGTGCAAAAGGCACAAGGAGCAATGTTAGGGAGGTCATGATGGAGCACAAAGCACAAGAATAAATGGAAGTGAAGACCATGTTGAAGCAATAGAGATATGATGTGAATAGTGTAAATATGCTATGAAGAGGAACAATAAAATAATATATTACAATAAGTGGTTTATAAGAAATTCAAGATTGCAACAAAGACAATAGAAGAAGATAATATATTTTTCATCTAGTGACTATGATAGGAAGCATCAACTCATGGGGAGTAGGGTGTACAACCCTTTGCCATTGATGTCAAAGGGGGAGAATTGAATATAGGGGGAGTTCATATACTAATTCATGGGGATTACCATCAATGACAAAGGGGGAGATTGTTGAAATAATTGTCATTGATGTCAAATGAATTGTAATGGATATGAATGGAAATATCAAATAGAATTGTTGCTAGAAGTGAATGGAATTATTGCCAAAAGTGAATATAATCATTGTCAAAAGTGAATGTAAATGTTAGTGAAAGTGAACTAAAACATCGATGAAAATGTTAGTGATAATATCAATGGAAATGTCAATGGTCACATCTCTCAGTGAAGAGGTACCTCTTAGATGGGACACATATTTTAAAGACTATGTAAGGGAGAAGAGATGTGGAAGTATTACAAGTATTTGATTTGAATGAATATCATATAAGTGTGAGAGAGAAGGAAGAGAGGAATAGAAAAAAATGAAATATAATATCTCTTAATAAAATAAGTGTTGAATTGTGAAAGAGAGGAGAGTAGAAAGTATATAAGAAAATTATTGAGAGATAAAGTGTAAGAGAAGCAAATCCGATTAAAGAATTAATCATAGGTGGTGGAATCTATTTGGCCTAGGGTCAATGCCTCATAGTCTAGGAGTTGAGTGCTCCTATGGGTTGATGCTCATGAATTGGTTAAATTGGTGCTTGGTGAAGGGGATTAGTGTCTTTAGTGGGTGGGTGCTCATAATTTGATGGAATTGGTGCTTGGTGTCTCCAGTAGGTTGGTGCCTAAAAACATTGTAAAAAGAGTTTTATATATATATATATATATATATATATATATATATATAATATTTTACCATGGTTTTCTCTCGAAAGGGTTTCTACGTAAATCTTGTGTTCTCTTGTGTTATTCATTGCTAGATCTTGAATGTTTATTGTTGTTGTGGTTGATTAAATTTGAAAAGATTAAAACATTATGTTATACTGATTCACCTCCCCTCTTAGTATAAGCCTGTGTTTAAAAAAAATTCCTTTTAAATTTTTTTCATGTGGTAACGTTGGTCATTTTACATCTAAGTGCCCAAATAAAGGCAAATATGAACATAAGGAAGATCATAACTAATCTCATGAGAATGAGCACAAGAAATTTGAGGGTCATAATAAGTACAAAAATTTATTCAATAGAAGAAATGATAAGGAGTCATACAAAGGCAGTAAGACCCTTTACCATGAACAAGACAATAAATCATCTACTGAAAAAGAAGGAAACACATCAGACAGTGATGGTTCATCTCATGATGAGGACAAGGAAACACTATGCATGGCTCTTGGGGATGTTGAAGGTGAATGCTCTTTAGGTATAGATCTCTTTGGTGGAGATGGCTCAGAAGAAGAAGATGAAAAAGTCACTCTTGAAGACAAATATATGAATACCTTGTTAGAGATAAATTTACTACAAGGCAAGAATAAAAAGCAAGCATCCTTGATCAAGTCCTATGAGGAGAAAATTGGCTTGTTTGAAGAAAGGTTGAGCAATAGAGTCAAAGAGCATGATGAGATCACTCAAAATCTTGAATCTCAAGTTTGTACCCTTGTTGAAGAGATAAAGAGTAAGAATGAATAATGTGTCACATACAAATTAGAGATGGAGTCTTTGCAAGGGAAACTAGATCAAGCTATGAGCAAGCTTGAAACATATCAAAATTTTGAGAAAAGTACAGTTGATCTTAATGATCTATTGAGTATTCAAAATGTCTCAAATGACAAATCAAGCCTAGGGTTATATGAAGATGTCCACAAGGATAAGAATATTGAGAAGACAGTGATGATAGATCAAGAGACTAATCATGGTAAAGAGAATGATAATAAAGACAAGAAAGATGACAAATTGAATAAGAAAGATAACTTCAAAAGATATAAAAGTTAAAATCAAATCAATAAACATAATGCAATAAGGTAATATAACTCCTTCAATGGCTATTATTACTCTTGTCATTAGTTTGGTCATAAGATCATTGATTACGAAAGAAAATCTCCTAGTAAGAGATTTTCATGGAATTATGAGCAATACAATGAGAAGCATGAAGAACATCATCACTCAAGATAGTCAATAGGTCCATAAAGAAAGCATGAAATCTTGTGTTATAGGTGTTAATGGATTGGTCATATTGCAAGGTTTTATAATGCCCTCATCAAGAGACCAAATGATCATATGTATGAATGGGATAATGAAACTTCAAAGAATTATCATATGGCTCATGCACAATGTATGAAAAATTAGAGAAACTTCATTTGATTCAAGTGTTAAAGAGAAAGCCCTATTTTCTCAAAGGGACAAGAAGATCAAGCATTATTATAAGTCAAAAGGAAATAATGACACTAAAAACTTAGACAAAGTCAAATTGATGATGAGGCAGGACTACAATTCAAGCGAGAGCATGAAGATGTGGGAGTATCTTGAGTTTTGGGACATTTAGTCCCTCTATGATAGATGGGTGTCTCTACCTATGCTTCTTAAGAGACATATTTTATTTTTGGAAGAAAGTATGTTTTATCTACATGATGTATAAGATACCAATCAGTACAGAGGTATCTAGAATTATTGATTGGTCTTTAAGACCAATGCCATTTTTGATATAAAATTAATGATATTATGTTTTCAAGACTTGTGTTAATAATAAAATATCATTAGTTAAGGGGGAGCAACAAGTTCATGAGCTTTCTCCATAGTTTTGTGATTAAAATCTTCAAAAGTTCTATTCATGGACATTGGTCCTAAATGCATGTTTTAGTCAATTTTTTATGCTTGGTTTGATAGGTCAAATCATGAAGTATGAAAGTGAGGTTCATATGGAGTGTAGAGAGGAATTGTTCAAGTAAATTCCATGAGGTTTCATGCATTATATTGGACACAAGTATCTATAATGATCATTTGTTCAGTTTCTCCATTTTGCTCAATGATCACTACCTAGTGAGAGCTCATCTTACAAAATTGGTGATTTTAGGGACTATGAAGCCAACCAAGGGTGGAGGCAAGCTGTATTTGATGTGTCCATGTGAAAAAGGAGGTAAGGAGTTGTCATAAGGCTTCCATGATCATTCTAAGTTGTTTTGACATAATGATAGGGGTATGCATAAGGTCTATAGACACAGAATGAGGATTGGTGAATGTTCAAGGTAACTTTGTGTCATAGAAAGGTGTATTGACCTAATTCAAGGTTGATCCAAGTGGTTTCAAAATTTGAATATATTTTGAAGGCAAGTTGAATATTTTTGAAGGCTCTCAAGTATGATAGTTTGTGCATAAGGGCTAGAAGGTCAAAAACCATTTCATATTTCTATGGGTTCCCAAATGATTCTAACCTCAAGATTTTATCTAGAAGTTTGTATTGGTGACCTCAAGGTGTGGAATATGTTTTAGGAGCTGGTATTAAATGGAAGGTGGTAAGTTGACCAGATTTCTTTTTGATGCCCTAATTTTTGCACCATGTGAGTTGGTGACCTTCCTACCGGATTTGAGACCTGATGCTACTTAATCCATTTAAATGGACAAAAGGGTACTCAAAAATTATTTTAAAATCATTTTTAAGTGTGTAGTTTGTCTTATGGATGATATTTTGTGCAAATGGAGGGATAATTGGCAAATCAATTTGTGAAGGATCTATGGTGTAGAGGAAGATTTGGATGATAATTATTTGCATACATGAGGTTTCATATGAGTGTACTCCAGATATGAAATTTAAATCCATGAAAGTGTCTACATATAAATTTATGGAATATGCAAGGTTCAGGTAGGGCTACTAGGCCTCTACGCAAGGCTAGTGTGAAGAAAAGTGATTTTTGGTCATTTTATCCAAATGAACAAGGTATGATTATTATTATATGAGTATGAAAATATATTTTTAACATCTTTCATGTTTTGAGTATGCCTTAAACATCTGTTAGTGCTCATGGAGTTGACTTGTGAGAGAAAATTTGAAGGCAACTATGAGGTATCATCATGGTTGGAGATGGTCTGAAGTTACTCAAAGGGATCCTAAGGTTAGGAGACTTAGGTGGATTCCATCTTAGTTTTCTTATGGTGTTATCACTCCCATTTTCTTGATATTTTGTGTTTCTTCTTCATATAGTAGGGCATGGTCAAGATGGTGTGTTGTCAATGATTAAAATTGTGAAGATCTGGTAAGAAAAGATATGCACAGTGATAGGGGGAGTTTATATCATCTCTCAAAGGATATACTTTATTAAAATTAGATTTTAAAACATTTATAAAATGTATAGGTCCTCAAGATCAGTAGGTGATCCCTCTTTGTCATTGTGTCAAAGGGGGAGAAAGTGTTTGCAAAAGGAGAAAGCATATGTGCATAGCTTTGTGTTAGTGTTGGCATCAAGTATAAAGGGGGAGATTGTTGAGGTGTTATAAATTATGTCTCAAATATGTCCAATAATATCCATGAGGTGGAAAAGAGTGTTCATGAGGTGTCAAGGTTGCTAGCTAGTCAATGACAAAGTGTGCTTCAGTAGTCATGCATGGATCTTTAGTGTTTTATTGGATAGGTTGGTTGATGGATGTTTTTGTTGATGTGATCATGTTATAGAGTACCTATGGGGTGTCAAGAGTGAATTTATTGTTTAAGTTAAATATTTACATTTATTTCATCTTTATGGTCATCTAGGCCTAGTTGGTATTATGGCAAATTAGGATGAGTGAGTAGATTGATGACATCAACATTATCACGTGTGAAGGTGTTAGAAGAAAATAGTTAGATGGGTTTGTTGAAGTTTGTGATTATATCACATGTTAAAAAATTTAGGTCTTTAAATTGTGTTTATAAAATTTTATGGTAGTGCAATGGTGTCTATAAAATGTTAGCCAAATTTGCATTAAAAAGTGACTGTTGGAATTCAAATATTTGAATTTACAAAGGAAAACTACTCCTCATTGTTTTGGCAATAACTTTTTATTTTAGATGAATTTGATGGTGGTAAAAACACAAAAGTGGTAGATAATTTCAAGGGAAATCCAAAAAAATAATTTGGAAGTTTGACTGGTTATACACCTACATTTATTACGGTCCAAAGTTAATTGAGGGTTTGACCTTCTTTTGCAAGTGACCCGAGAAGGATGTTTGAGTTTTTATTGATGGTGTTTAGATATTTAAAGGAAAATTAGATATTTTAAAGTGTTTTTGTCTCCCTAAGGATCATATAAATGGATTTTGGTGGTTTGACCAATCCATCTTTAGTATGAATAATTGCTTACAAGTTGAGTTTTGATTTGTTCATGGGGTTTTCATGTACAAGGCAAATGTTTGATAGGTTTTGCATATGAACAAGTGTGTAGGGATGAATGTAATATTTTGATGATGGCTTAGGGGTCATTTTTCATATACCTATGTGCTTTGAAGTGGTCTTATGTTCCTAGTTTTGCTCGGTGAAGTGGTAATAGGGTGAATAGGCCTCCATGGACCTAAAAGGGTTTCTTAGGCCTATTTGAAAGGTGTTGATGATTAAGGGTGGTCTATCAAAGATAAGGACAACATATGAAGGAGATATTGATCTTATTCTAATTGTGATATAATGCTTAAGGTTTAAGTCATGTCTCATGGCTGACCAAGAAGATGATGATCATGAAGGCTCTATAGAGAGTATAATCAAACATGAAGGTTTCTAGAGTTGATATACGAAGTATATTAAAGTGTGAGTGTGCTTGGTGGATGGATTGAAGAGAATATCAGGTTGAGTAATGTATGCATGACCTATAAGTCATATTTTTAATGTTATAATAGTGTTCTTATAGGGTTGAAGATATTTATTAGGTTGAGTAATGTATGCATGACCTAAAAAGGTGTGTTGAACTCATTAAAGTGTGCTCTAGGTGGTTTTAGGTTTTGAAGATATTTTGAAGGCAAATTGAATATTTTTGAAAGGTCTCGAGTATGATATTATTTCATAAGGGTTAGAAGGTCAAAAACCATTTCATGGTTATATGGGTTCCCAAATGATTCTAACCTCAATATTTGATCTAAAAATGTGTATTGGTAAACTCAAGGTGTGTAAGATGTTTCAGGAGTTAGCATTAACCATAAGGTGGTAAGTTGACCAGATGTCTTTTTAATGCCCTAGTTTTTACACCATGTGAGTTGGTGACCTTCCTAATGGATTTGAGACCTAAGGTTGATTAATAAATTTAAATGGACAAAAGGGTGCTCAAAAAGTGTTTTACAGTCATCTATAAGTGTGTATTTTGTCCTATGGATGAGATTTTATGCAAATAAAGGGCTAATTGGTAGGTCAATTTATGGAGCTATGGTGCAAAGAAAGATTTGGATGATAATTATTGGAATGAATGAGGTTGCATATTATTTTAATATAGATATGAAATTTCAATCCATGAAATTGTATACATAGAAAGTTATGGGTTTTTCAAGGTTCGAGAAGAGCTACTAGGCCTCTAGACAAGGCTAGTTTGAAGAAAAGTGATTTTTGGTCATTTTATCCAAATGAAAAAGGTATGATTTTTATTATATGATTCTATAAGTATATTTTTAACATATTTTATCTTTTGAGTATGGTTTGAACATCTGTTAGTGATCATGGAGTTGACTTCTAAGATAAATTTTAAAGGTAATTATGAGGTATCATCATGGTTGGAGATGGTCTGAAGGTACTCAAAGGAATCATAATGCCAGGATACTTAGGGTGAGTCCCTCTAAATTTTTTTAAGATGTGATCAATCCCATTTTATTGATATTATGTTTTTATTATTCATATAATAGGGCATGGTTAAGATGGTATGTTGTCAATGAGCAAGACTGTGAAAATCTGGTAAGAAATAATATGCACAGTGATAGGGAGAGTTTCTATCATATCTCAGAGGAGATAATTTATTGATTTTATCTTTGAAAACATTTTTAAAATTTATAGGTCCTATAGATTAGTAGGTGAGCCCATTTTATCATTGTGTCAAACTGGAGAAAGTGTTTACAAAAAGAGAAATAGTATGTGCATAACTCTGTGTTGGTGTTGACATCAATGATAAAGGGGGATATTTTTGAGGTTTTTTTAATTATGTCCCCAAGGTTTCCAATAATTTACATAAGGTGTAAAATAGTGTTCATGAGGTGTCAAGGTTGCTAGCTAGTCAATGACAAAGTGTGCTTCAGTAATCATGCATGGATATTCAATGTTTGGTTGGATAGGCAGGTTGATGGATGTTGTTTATGATGTGATCATGTTTCATAGGCCATATAATATGTCAATATTTCTTGTAAATATTGTGTAATTAAAATTTTTCGATTTGGTTCATCCTTGTGGTCATCTAGGCCTAGTTGATCTTTTGGCAAATCAAGTTGAGTAAGCAAATTGATGGTGTTAAAATTCACATGTGTGAATGTGTCAGAAGAAAATGGTCATATGTGTTTATTGAATTTTTTTCCTAAATGATATGTTTAAAATTTAAGGTCTTGACATGGTGTATATAAAAAGTTATTGCAATTCAAAGTTGGTCTACCAGGCATATTCATTTGTTTCCATACTTACAAGTTGACTTTTGATTCATTCATGGGGTTTTTAAGTATAATGAAAATGTTTGATAGGTTTTGCATATGCATAGGTGAGTAGGGATGAATTTAATATTTTTAGGATGGATTATGGGTCATGTGGGGTAGACCTATGTGCTTTGAATTGGTCTTGTGTTCCTAGTTTTGCTTAGTGAAGTGTTAAAAGGGTGAATAGACCTTTGTGGACCTAAAAGCGATTCTTAGGCCTCATTGAAAGGTGTTGATGATTAATGGTGGTATATAAAAGATATGGATGACCTATGAAGGTGATATTTCTCTTATTCTAAGTGTGATATAAGCCTTAAGGTTTAAGGTATGTCACATGGACAACCAAGAAGATGATGATCATGAAAGCTCTATAAAGAGTATAATCAAAGATTAAGGTTTCTAAAGTTGATATGTGAAGTGTATTGAAGTGTGAGTGTGTTTGAAGGATGGATTAAATAGAATATTAGGTTTAGGAATGTATGCATGACCCATAGGTCATATTTCTAATTTTATAATAGTTTTCTTATAGGGTTGAAGATTGAAGATGAGTGAAGAATTATAGAGTGATCCAAAAGGGTGTTTTGGATGCACTATTTATGTGTGAAGGATTAAGAGAGTGTGAAGGTTTGAAGAGAGGTTTTATACATTTTTTATCCATTGTATTGAAAGGAAATTAGAGCTATATATCTATTGATATTGTAGGTGTTATGTTGGTGCTCAACATTTAGGATAAGTTGGTGCTTATTCATGCTTAGGGGTGGGTGCTTCACTAAAGGTCTCTTGTTTGTGATATTTTATACGACTATAGTCCATGTGCGTTTAGGCTTGAGAGTGGGTTTTATTCCCCATGAGGGTTTCCCACATATTTCATGTGTTATGTGCCATTGATCATGCATAGCTTTCTTTATGAATGATTTATATGCTTCTTGAATGTTTATGATTGAGTGCTTGAGAGTTTGAAGTTTTGGAATTGGATTTAGATTACTTCCACCACTAATTCACCCCCACCCCCACCTTAGTGATTTTACCTCTAATAAACTAAATATATGTTAGTTACTTATAAGTCCTTCAGCCTAAAATAATTATGTCCTAATATTTTAGAGATTTGGTAGGGGCCAATATACAAAGGGTCCAACCTGGAATGTTGGCGTTATTTTCATGACCTTTATCTTATAGTAGGATGAGGTCTGAGATCCTAAAATCTTTGATTTTATATCTCTTTTTAAACCACCTATTTAAACCATGTTGGTGTTTATTGAATATTCTCAGTGCCTCATCATGATCCTCCCACATTTATAGGATTTTTAGCAAACTAGAATGCACCTGGTCACCCTTCCCAATGTAGTCCTGCATAAACTGATATGTAGGAATATTCAAGGATATGATAAAAATTAGATATTACCCATATATAAAAAGGAATGGTGAATATTTCATGGCTTTTTTGTGTCTTGTTCAATCATCCCATAAGACATATATTAAAAGTGAATGTTATTTCAATGGCTTGTTTGCAATAGACTTATTGATAGTATTAATAAGGTTCTTATTGGTTGACTCCACTAGTCCATTTATTTAAGGGTAATAGTTTGAAGAAAACTTCAAGTTAACTTTTATAATAAGCCCATTAAATGAATTATTCCAATTAGAATGTAGGCCCATTATCACAGATGAAAGAGGAAGGAGTCCTAAACCTTGTAACTATGTTATCCTCAAGGAACTTGATCACTTCCTTAATCAAAACACCTTTGGCTTCTACCACTTTAGTCCATCTAGTGAAATAATAGGTGGATATGAGGATAAAATTGTGTCCTTTAGAAGTGTTTGGGTTGATTATACAAATGAAATTAAACCCCATTAGGTGAATGGCCTACCTTCTATGACTGGTTTTAGGGGTAGGGATTCTTATCTCTCTCTCTTTGCATATATATGACGTTCATAGCATATATGGAAATGATGGTGAGATTCTTAGAATATCATAAGACAGTAATATCTAGACCTCAATATCTTGTGTGCCATTGTATATCATGAAAAATATCCACTCCCAAGCTTACCATGAAAACTACTCATGATTTCTTCAGCCTCAAATTTGGTAACACATTTGATATATATCCCTTCATAAGTCTTTCAGTATAGAAATCCATTATTTAGCATATAATACATTGATTTTGACCTCAAATCTCTTTATTTATCTTGATTAGGTTTGGGAGGATCTACTACATGTAGTAGGTAGTGAATGACATGATCATACCACTAATCTAACATGGTCTTCCTTAACTCTCTTGTATTATAGTAATTTGGGGATCAACTTCAGTGATCAAATGTGCAAGGCTTTGAGATATAACCATATGAATAGACTTAATCTCAATGTTTTACTCTTGAAATTTAGTCATTCATTTCCCTCAACATTCTTTTAGTTCATTTTATCCTAGAACAATATTTATGGTCAGGTCTAGTACTATGACATTGACCTTATTCTGTAAGATATAGTGTCTAAATTTATTCACCCCATTTACTAAGGCATAAACATGATTTTCTAGTATGAGGTTTTTTAAATTTACATCCTTTAATTTTGTGTTTATGAAGGCTATCAAATGTTCTTCTTCATGAATTATTTGTGTTAGTATGGTGACCACAATATGTTTCAATGTAAAGGGGCAGAGGTAAATATATTTGGTGTAATCCAAGCTAATTATAACCTATGCCTATATTATGGCATCTAAATTATTTTCTATAAGATCGCTTTGGCTTGGGGATTCCACTTAAATTTCACTTATTGTTTCAACATAACATTAAAATGGTTACAATCTCAAAAAATTAGATATATATTTTCACACAAAGTTAATCTTGGCAAATAAAAATTTCAACTATTTTTTTATATTAAGAAGAGGGATCTTAAAAATCCTAATAGCTCATTTAGGGTCAATGGAGATAACTTATTTTGTGATGATGTGACCAAGAAGTCTACCTTTGGTGACCCAAAGATGCTTTTATTTATATTTAGGGAGATACCACACCTTCTACACCTTTCAAATACTTTTTTTAGATGGTGAACATGATCAGACCTATGCTTTGAAAAATAGTTAGGTTATCTATATAAATCACAAACATTTACCAAGAATACTTTGGAAGGAAAAATCCATGGCTCTTTGAAACGTAGCCCTAACATTGATGAAGCCAAATGACATTTTATTGTAGGCAAAGGTGCCCCATTTAGTCATGAAAGTATTTTTATCATATCTTTATAACTGACCAACACCTGGTTATATCTTAAAAATCCATCCAAGAAAGACATCATTTGGGACCTAATAACAATTTGGGTTACCTCATCCAAAAAGGGTGAGGTTAATCATCTTTGTCTAATGCTTTCTTTAGGTTTATAAAATTAACATAGAACCTGATTTCCCTACTTTTATTATGAATAGGGACTAGGTTGGTGACTCACATGGAATGATGAACTGGGAAAATAATATCAACAAAGAGAAATTTATGAACCTCTTGTGGATGAGAGGCTCTAAGATAGGATTCATGAGACATTACCTCTACTAGATGGATTATGGTCTAGTTTAAATTAGATAGTGTGTGTTATCGCTCTTGGATCAAATATTTTTTAGGTCCTCTTCGGTCCATGTGATCATGTACCTATATCACATAAGTAGAGACTAGTTCCTCAATCTTGACTTGGGTATAGTTAAGGCCAATGTGGACATTATGAGGGTCACTTACATATCCTAGGTTTATGACCTAGTATTGTTGCCTCACATAGGTGGTTTTTGTTTATGTTTGTTTCATAACCTACCTAGATCAAATACCCTTTTCTAGTGGAATGATGCCTTGGGGATGTGGTTCTCCTTTAAATTCACGATACCATCACCATCCTAGTAATTATGGAATAAGTTATCCCTTTATTTCTTGTCTATGATTTTTGTGTTAAACACTCCATAATTATCCAAAAAATCTAAGAAATGAAAATCACCATTAAAGACCTAGAATTTATCTACATTATATGGGACCGATGAGCAAGGTACCAACTCTATATATAAATTTTGTAGCTTAGAGTCATATGCAGGGGAAAGGTTATTAATAAAGGTTACTAAAGAGTCTGGGACCTAGTTATCTTTCCTAGGGATTGAGATAACTTTTAAAGTGTTAAACATTTCAAACAAGTCCCATGCCTAGTGTTTGTATCTCTTTAGATATTATAATTTATATTGAAACCTTATTCTAAATTGGTTAATTACTAGTTCAAAATTCCCAAATAATCATAGTTCTTTGGCTTTATATTTTAGAGTGAATTATAGGCCTAGATTCAACATCATACTCAACAATATTTTTGGTACAAGGGAAATGTAGTCTATAATCAGCCAAGTGTAATTTCCCTTGTAGACTGACCAATATAATCTTATATCCTCAATCTTGTTTAGAGAGGGCAAAAAAATTAGAGGGACCATAGGCTTAACAATTCAAAGTTTCATCAGTTTATCCCTTAATAGGATCTATAGAGAGGGTGTAAATCCCAAGGTTAGTTGATACAATGTTTACATTTTTCATTTATGTCATTGTTCTCAATGATCGTGTGCCTCATCTAGGGCTCTATATCAATCTAGATTTTTCTATAAAAACCTTTCCAAGGTATAAAAATAAGAGAAAAACATATAGCCATGTACATATTATAGGCTCAATATGCATCCTTGAAGGGGGGTTCTTTAGGCCCCTTCTAATTAAGCTACACAATGGGAACAACCCCAGGCTGTGGGTTACCTATAGTGGGGTTGGACCTCTGAAAAAGGCTAACTTCCTATTGATGCTCACCTAAACTAATGTTTTTCATATGAAAAGGGTTATAAAGGGTTTAAGGGATCCTAATAAAGATAAAAAGGTGATACACCAAAGTTAAATAGACACTCATATAATTTTGAACACATACTGGATCACCATAGGGTAACTATAGCTCTCACAATCTCACTAATTACATAAATATTTCATAGAAGAAGTTCAAACATATCACTAATCTTGACCTATAAATAGTTTTTTAAAACACCTTTAAAGAGGTAAGTAGAAGCATAATGGATTAGGAAGATTTTCCTTCAAAAATTCATCATACACAAGCATACTAAGCACTAATCAAAAGCAAGAGGTAGGCAAAGAGTTCATCCTATTACCTTAAAAAGTAGTTCTTATGATATTTTGATAGGGTTTAACCTTATCAAATGAGTACTTTTATAAGAGTGTCAATGAGTATCCTTATCCCAAAAAAGAATGAAAATTTCTAAGAGCTGAGAACCTCTTCAATGGGAAAAAGAATGGGATAACATAGGAGAAAGGGAGAAGATAGAAGAGGGAGCATGTTTCAAGAATCAATTAATGAGCTGCCAGCTTTCAATAGATGTTCTACCATCTTTTGGTCTAATCATGACTAGTCCACCATCAATATTTATCCATCATTAGTTCCATCTATTCTTTAAGTTCTTCTCATTGGATGAGAAAAGTGCAATAGAGGACAAGAATTTGTTTTATATGATGAGCCATGGATCCTTTCAAGGAGAAAATATCTTTGAAGGCTCTGATCAGCATTAAATATTCTATTTACCTCTCTAATCTCCCAAATCTACTTCATGGAACTCACCATACCTTCCACTTGGATTCATTATGAGGATAAGGTCCTCATATCCTTGGGCTTGATGAAATCATGCTAGGTCTGCTTTAAGAGGCTGACCTGACTATCATATTTATGCCTTGGCATGATTTTTACTACAAACTTGAACATTGATCCATTATAGATTGAAATCCAGTCTCATATTGGTTTTCCCATAGTCAATATCTCCATCTAGACATATTTATATCATTTGAATAGTTATCATCTTGCTTATGTTAAGTCCAAAAGGACCTATTTTTACCTCTATGCATCATGGAGACCAAGGTCTCATTTTGTCAATAAGCTACCAACCTCTAATCTATATTAGGTCTATAGTACCTATTCTACCTTTGTAGAGATTAAACAACAATGTTTGGTCCCATTATAGTTCAACCTAGATCGTATTTGAGCTTGGTCCCTTTGTATTTATTTTCCTTGGGTCCAATACTACTTTGTCAACTTCCATCAAAAATGTCCCAAGCTCAATTTTTGCTTATTGATTATTGACCATGATTCATATCATTGACTCATTAACCTTTGTGTATACCATCTGATCTCTATGGTATAAGTTAATGTAAGCCCTTGGATCTATCCTTGACCTGTCAACTCTATCTAAGTTGGTATCACTTGGTGTGATCTAGGAATTTGACTCAAGAGAGGATGGTAAGTGTGGTGTTAGTTTCAAAATAAAAACAAAATGAAAGAAACACAATAATAGCATAAAATCTCTAAGCCTAAACACTAGGGAGAGCTTAGTTAACAAACATGAATAAAACACATAACTAAAGTGCAAAAGATACCTCTTTTACCTTCCTTAGATGCTCCAAAATGCTTGTTGTAATGGTTTGCTCAGTTTTTTGCTCATGAAGTCCTTGGCAATGGAAGCTTGGTTACCTCCATCTCTCCTTGGCACCTTTGGCTTGTGGCTTGGAATAAATTTGGCATGGTAACACTAGTTTCATGAAGCTTTTATAACCAATCCTGCATTATAACTTTGCATTCTCAAGTCTTTGAAATGATGTGGTAAGGCCTCTTATTTATAGATTTTTGAGATTGATCATAATCAACCTAAACTATCCATCTCAAGATTGAGATGTGTGGATAAGGATTAATCCAATTATGCAATTAAAATTGATAAATAGGCTCATCAATATTTGGGATAGAGGAGCAATTAAGAGGCATGGAGGGCTTTGATGAGGCATGGGAGGCATGAATCCTGATATTTATGTCATTTATGGCTTAGGGATGTCTTCCCAGGAAATGAGGTCACCTGATGATGTAGACATTCAATATTCATTTCTAAAAATAAGTATTCCAAAATTTTCCATGGAATTTTTTATTAGGCCTTGATTTGGGTTAATTAGCTCTTAAGCATGATTAAGCACTTTGTGCACAAATTACTCAGATTGATCAGAATGCCTTATTATTGGTCCAAAATTCAATTGGATTAGAATTAGAAGGCACTATCATATGCATTGAAACCATATTCCCATTTAGGAAGTTACCAACAATAAGTAACAAAGGCACACATCTTGTGCAGAAGATTTGATAGGAAAGAGCAATCTAGAGCACCCAAGTGCAAAATTGGTATTTTGACTCAAAAAGATCTGATCAAAGTTAGATGGCCCATAAATTGTATTACCCCATTTAGGGATACCCTAGCCAAAATTAGCACTTGAATACATCATTTTCACATCATTTAGCATGTTTTAATATTTTTATGCCAAAATGTGTATTTTGGGTAGAAATTAGCTAAAAGCCTGATTGGAGGTTATTGGTGGCCAGATTTAGGTGTCTAAAGTTTGTCCCTATTTGGGAAGGTGTTGAAAGCTATAAGCACAGTAACATCTTCTCAAATAATGAAAAGGTCATGTATGCCTACAACTAAAATGATGATAAACTAACTATATGATGCCCCCTCAAGGGAATGGTTGGCACAAGTAGGTTGGAAAATGGTCCCTCAAAAAGAAAGAAGCAAAATGAGGGGACCAAAGAAAGGAAAGATGATGAGGTGAAAACATAATGATATTGAAAAAGTAGTCAAATTCACTAAAAATGCAAGTGGGATGGTGTACAAGTTTGCCCAAAGGTAGTTATAAGCATTGTACCCTAATAGTGGTAATTTGGTATGATAACACAATGATTTTCCCAAAGGCATTTATAATCATTAAGAAGATGGAGCTTCCCCGGTTAAGATAGACAAACAAATAATAACATGCCCCTGTATAGGTATAAAAAGTAAAGTGGTGACAACATAATAATTTGCCCAAAGGTGGTTATAATCATTAATAAATGTAGGTGGGATGGTGTGCAATAATTTGCCCATAGGTGGTTATAATCATTGGACCCTGATTATGGAAAAAATGATAAACTTAGCTAAATATGATGATAACTTAACACAAAGGGTAATGATGAACTAGGACAATCTATTAGTAGGGATATGTTCATCCAAACTAATAAAGGTTGAAATTCTTTCATGTTTAATTACTCTATTTGGGATATGATTGGAATTGAATCAAGATGTCAGTGTTAAAGAGATGCTGCCATTATTGAATAGACTTCTTGAATCTGAGGTTTGTTTTAGCACGTGTCATAGGCATCATGGTATAACATCATGAGGACTTGGCTAAAATATGCATAAGGACTGACTCCCACAATCTAATACTCAATAGAAAATAATGCACCAATGATATAAACCATGATGACAATGTAAACATATGAATATAGATGGATTTGAGTATAAGTGTGGGTAAGGAATCACCCAATGAACACACACAAACTGAATCAAGGCAACAGTGTTGAAAGTAAACAAACAGGTAGACAAGCAAACAAAATAAGTAGAAATAGAAACAAACAAACAACCTAATAAAAACCCTACGAACATTTCCCATAGAAAATAGGTGACAACTTAACAAATGAACAAAATGGGGGAATAAAAGGAAAGGAAGGGGGTGTCCAAGCTATCTCCATATGCACTAGGCAAGTGGACGATACCGACATAGTTCCATGGATGTAATATCCAATAAAAAACTTCAAGCCAAATGTAGTTCTCCCAGGGAATGGGAAGAATGTGATAACTAAGGAAAACAAACAGAATGGATGTGACAGAAGAAGAGGAATGACCCTCCAAAATGACAAGTGCATGAGAGAAAAAGGCCAAAAAGGATGGGGAAAATAAATGACAAGTGATTTGCTTGTAACTTAGTAAGGGTTCCTAGAATCCTTAAGGTAAAGAAGTGGTTAATGTTTTTGTTCTTTTCTAATGATTTTTCAGATGTTTTTGGAATTTTTTGAAGTGTCTCAACTAGATCAATAATGATGACACACTAAATGGTTCAAGCTCATAAAATAGTGAGAGCATGGCTTAGGTTTCTCAAAAAATGGTGAGAGCATGGTGAAAAAGGTGACTGAGCTAAGCTCAACAAGTATTGAGCACTTGCTACATAGTCCCAGATTAGGACCTCAAGTCATTTTCGTTCTACCCTTACAGCGAAGGAATTCGCCTAGTGTAACAATCAATTCAAAAAAAATAAGCACAGTTAGTAAAAAGGCATAGTATGACATAGGAAGTGGCAAGTTGGTATATCAAGTCTTAATATTGCCCCTAGTTTTCCCATAGGTGGTTATAATGAGGACACAATAGCATAGATCAAGGGTACTAATTTTCCCAAAGTTGGTTATAATTAGTAGCAAGACTGGTGGTAAGAAAGGAATGACAAACAAAGGATGCAACTACCAAAACTTCTGTCACACTATCCCAAAATATGATCTTTATCTAAAGTACTTAAACTAATTGATGAACTAATTAGATACCTCAATGCTAGAAATATGTAATGAATGATAAAAACCAAGGTCAAATGGGCTAGGTTTTAGAACACACTAGGCTGATAGAATGGAAGTAGAAAATAGATATGGTAAAGAGGATGAGTAAGGATGGTATTATATACAAATAAGAATAGTGATAAAATAGCAAAACTAAAATGATCCTTACAGACAATACACCTTAATGCTCAAGCATAGTACTACTTGAGATGAATAATATTCATCGACTCTAAAATTTCATCACCGTCTAGTGTGGCAAGCCTGTATGCTCCTGATCCATAATCTATAGTGATGATGAAAGACCCTATCTAGTTTGGTTTGAATTTGCTTTTATGCTTTTTCTTAGCCATGGTATTCTTTTGGTTTTATTTAAGGACAAGATCACCAAGTTTAAATATTTTATACTTAACATGTTGATTATAATGGCCTTTGAGTCAATTCTGATATGCTTGAATATTATTGAGTGCAGCCATGTGTTTTTCATCAATTAGGTCTAGTTCTTGTAGGTAAGCTACTCAATAGTCATGATCATCCAGGACATGCTTGAAAGAGATGCGTAGTGAAGGAAATTTGACCTCAATGGGAAGGATGGCTTCAGTACCATAAACAAGTGAGTTTGGAGTGGCTCGGATGGGGGTATGATGATTGGTATGGTATGCCCAAAGGGAAAGGAATATCTAGAGGTGCCAATCATGACTGGCATCATTAATAATCTTTTTGAAGATGTTAATAATTGTTTTATTAGATGCCTTGGCTTGGTCATTACCTTGCAGGTAATATGTTGTAGAAAAATGTTGTGTGATGTAATATTTATTATATAGCTAGTCTACGTATTTGTTCTTAAATGATCCTCTATTATCAGATATAATGTCAAAAAGGATACCATAGTGGAAAATGAGATGGTTGAAAATGAATTTAGAAATTTGCTTTCAAGTCACGTGAGGGGTATAGCTTCAACCCACTTAGTAAAATATTTAGTAGTGGTAAGCATATGTTTATGGCCGTTAGATGAAGTGGGGTTAATCTTCCCAATGAGTTCAAGTCCCCATGTATAAAATGGCCATGGCATCAACATTAGTTTTAGAGTTTTTGTTGGGGTATGAATCAGATTAGCATATCATTGACATTTATCACACTTTTTTACATATGTGTGGCATCTATGTCTATTGTGGGCCAATAATAACTAGTATGCAAAAGCTTTTTGGATAGGACTACCCCATTAGAATGAGCTCCACATACTCCTTCATGAACTTCTCTTAACACTAATGTAGACCCTATTGAAGTTAAAAAATGAAGTAGAGTTCCATCAAAACTACAATGGTAAAGGGTGGATCCAAGTAGAGTATAATGATCAAAATGATGAATGAAAGCTTTGGTTTGTTTTTGAGAGAGGTTAGGTGGTATAAATTGGTCATGAAGGAAATTGTAAAGCTATGAGTACTAGATAGAATTAGGACCAATAATATCACAAATCATGGCAACAGTTGAAGGTTCATAAGCTGGTGTTGACAAATTCTTAATGAGGAACTGATACTCTCTAGCTTTATCTATTTTTCAAATCAGAGAGCTAATAGTAGCCATGACATCTATAGTTCTGTTACTAGCCCTTGGTATGTGCTCAAACTAAATGTTGTCAATTTGTTGTTTAAGAGTGTCGGCCATGGCTTTATATGAAACTAGCTTATCATCTTTGGTGTGAAAATGATCTGTGACCTAATTGATGATTAACTAAGAATCACCATAAACTTAGAGATGAGATATATTCCAATACACTACTTGTCGAAGTCCTACAACAAAGGCTTCATACTCAGCCTTGTTGTTTGTACAAGGAAAGTTGGTTTTGAATGATTTAAGGATTAGATCCCCTTGTGGTGTAATAAATAATAGGCCTATCCTTGATCCATGTGAAATGAATGAACCATCAAAATACAACTTTTAGGTTTACTCTTTGAGGGGTGTGTTAATGATGGTCATGATGAATTCATTAAGAAATTATAATTTGAGCAGTTGTGTGTCTATGAGAGGTGCTTCAACAAGTTGATCTACAAGAGCTTGTCCCTTAATTGCCTTTTGATTGACATACTCTATGTCAAACTCACTGAGAATCATGATCCATTTAGCTGTTATATCTTGTAAAGTTTTTTTTAGATAGTAGATACTTAAGCGGATCTACTTTTGAAATGACCATGGTCTTATTATTTAACATGTAATGGTGTAGTTTTTATGCTACAAAAACCATGACCAGACAAGCTTTTTCAATAGGTGCATAGTTATGTTCATATGTAACCAAGGTATGGCTTAGGTAGTATATGGTGTGATCTTTTCCATTGTCATCATGTTGAGCCAAGAGTGCCCCTAGAGCATGATTAGTAGCTGATAGGTATAACAAAAATGGCTTTCCTGGCATAAGAGGTAATAAAATAGGTGGATTAACAAGATAGTATTTGAGTTGTTGAAAAGTTATTTGGTAGTGATCATCCCAGTGAAATGTAATTCCCTTCTTTAAAAGGTGTGGAAATGGATGACACTTGTTTGCTAACTAAGATATGAAGTGTCAGATTGACTGGATCTTACCCTAAAAACTATGGAGTTACTTTAAATTGGTTGGTGGTGGCATCTCGGTTATAGCATGGACTTTAGCTAGATCAACTTCAATAATTCTATGAGACATGATGAAGCCAACTAATTTGCCTGAAGTTACTTTAAACACACATTTCTCTAGATTGAGTCTAACTTTGTACTCATGTAATCTTTCAAATATCTTATGCAACACTACTGGATGGTCAACCCTGGTTATGGATTTTCCTAATATGTCATCAACATAGTCTTCAACAATATCATATATCATATCATGGAATATGACAGTCATGGCCCTTTGATATGCAGCTCCAATATTAATAAGGCCAAATTTCATTACCTAATAACAAAATGTTCCCCATGGAGTGGTGAATGCTATTTTATGTTGGTCTTCTAGTGTTATTATGATCTAATTGCATCCTAAAAATCCATCCATGAGTGAAAGCATTTCTTAACCTGCCATGAAGTTGATGATCATGTCAATATTAGGTAGGGTAAAATCATCTTTAGGACAATCTTTGTTGATGTCTTAAAATTTAGTACAAATTCTGATCCTTTCAGGCTTTTTACTAATAGATACCACATTAGAGAACCATTTTGAGTAGTCAATGGATCAGATACATCTTGCGTCTAAGAGTTTTTCCAACTCTTTCTTTACCAATACAAAAATGCAAGGATACATCTTATGTAGATTTTATTTTACTGGAGCATGAGGATTAACCACAAGGTGGTGCATAACCAAGATATGGTCTAAACCTGGCATGTCAAAATAGGCCCATGCAAAGATATCTACAAATTCTCTCAAAAGAGTTGTAAAGATGTCATGTTCCTCCTTACTGAGGAATGCCCCTAATGTTATCCATTTTAGGTATGATAGAGTTTTGATATTTAATTCTATTATATCTTCAACTAGAAGGGTCGAACTATCTTTAGGATAGTAGGTAATGACTTGAACTATTAAATTATGTCAGGGTCCTCTGTTAGGACTTGCTCTTCAACTTATCCTAGGCATGATGAATCTGAGTTCCCTATTGGAAGATCTGGCCATGTAATAAATATAGTCAAAACTTCATGGAGAATTTGATCAAATAATTATTATTTCTCAAAGCTAAACTCAGATCCATAGGCAAGTTCATTTTTGGTGGTCTCCTAGTCTAAATTTGAAGAAGAAAGAACACCCCCATCTAATGCCACTTGAAACAGGTTTTCACCACTAGACTAGCCTTTATCTTTACTTTTTCCCTGGTCAAAAAGTGTCTCAAAGAAGTTTTCACTTTAGGACCTCAATGTTTTACTTATTTGTTTTTGGCTAAGGGTATTCACTCACTCTCCAAAATAAGCTATAGGTTATAATCTGATTAAGAATCCTAATTTGTGATCTCCCAATAGAACATTATCTCTAAGGCCTAAAAAGTCATAGAATGCCTCGTCATTCTAAAACTCATCAATCAGCAAACTAGATTCTTGTTGGTCCCAATCTATTACTTAGGGATAATATAATGGCAATGGATTGTGATGAATGGCCAAGGTAAGGGTACAAATGGCATTATTATCAAACAAGTTAGTTTTAGCTAGGTTATCAAAGGTGAGGCAATGATCAGACTTTACTTCACTATTAACATCATCATCACTAGTCATTAGTGATGGAGTTTGAATAAGATATGTGGGGTTACCCCTAAATAGTTTAAATCCAATCCCATAAGGTCTTTCATACTTAGTCATAGAAATTGTCTTGATGGTTCCTTGCTGATTCAGTCTAAGGCCTCTTCCTTCATAGTTATGATGCTCCATGATCCTATTAAGAATATGATACTTGGAATTTTTATAATAATCAACTTGTTTGTCATTGTATAACCATAATTCATCCCCTTTAAGAGGGTCAGGTTCTAGGTCAAATGCTGGTACAAATGTTATAGGTCCCTTATTTTTGTTCTTTTGTTGCCAATGCATATTTGAGATGACTTTAGGTCGCCCAAAGTTTTTTGGATTCTGAGGAAAATTGGAAATATGAAATGTATCATGGGTCACATACTTTCCTAATCCATTATCTAAAATGGTCAAATCATTAAAAGCTTCAGGAGGTAGCATATGGGAAAGGGAATCTAAGGTATTAGGATCTATGCAATTATCTAGTGAAGGATCAATGAGTATAGCCTTTCCTTTATCCTACTTGGAACATGGATTCATACTATAATGATAATTATAGATTTGAAATTTAGCCTCAAGATGCTTGCAGTATTCATATGGGTGTAAATATCTTGGAATATTCATTTCCATCCCTTAGTGGGAAAACTTGATACATTAGTACAATGTTGATGGGATTGCATGAATCTCATGTAACCAAGGCCTACCTAAAAGCATGTTATATGATAACTCAAGATCAAGCACATGGCAAAGTGTATCATGGGTCAAAGGCCCAATGATAACTGGCAAACTAATGGTGCCTTATGATTCTCTTTCTTGATTATCATATACCTTGATGATTATCATTGCTGGTTGGAGATCTACTATTATGTACCCAAGAAGCTTGATGAGCTTTAGAGACACTATGTTGAGGCCAGATCCATTGTCTATAAGGACACATTTCACTTTATACCATTTTATATAAATTTCTATGTATAATGGATTATTATGGAGTGGGCCAAGGGAAGACATATCACTTTGGTTGAATGTGACTTGTTGGGCTAGAGCTAAGTGTCCAACCAAAGCTTGAAATTTATCAAGGGATATGTCACTAGCAATAGTGCATTGGGTCAAAAACTCATTCAAGATGTTCTTATGAATTATTGACATTCATAGCAAATCTGAAATATAAATTTTTGTTGGTGTCTTCTACAATTTTTCCACAATATTAAATTTCCTATCTTAATCAGTAGTGAATGGTTTATTCTAAGGTTGAATGGTTGGTTGGATGAAAGGCAAAGTGGCGAATGGACATGGGCCTAGGATAGTAATCTTTAACCTATGAGTTGTGATTACATAATCAGTATTAAATACTAAACCATTATTGTTAACCAATGTTAGAAATGGTGTGGGACTAGATAGGATAAGTCTCAATTGTCAATGCACTTGCATGTGGTCACGTGGCAAGGATGAGTTATCGATATAAGATCCAAAAGGGGAAGTCCTAGTTTTCTAGTTTGCCTATATGCATTCCCAAGTCAAAGAAGCATTATCCACATAATTTGGATGAATATTGTTGTTTAGCAATGGTCTAGGTTGATTAGTGCTTGGTCTAGGATTAATGAAGATTATATTAACACTACCCCCTGCAATATGACCTACAACCATGTTGTATTCATGTGTAACTACATGGTAGGTTTGTTGGTTATTATCATTCTAACCTTGGTTTTATCCATTATTCTGTCATTTTGGGTTTTATTATGGATTTTTTTAATTCTACTAGCTCAGCCTTTGATGTTGATTTTGTTGTTGCACTGGTCATTGTTGTTGCTAATTATTTTGCTATTATTGATTGTTATGTTAGGGAAAAATGCTTTGATAGATCCAAAGAGTTTGATTGGAAGTCGAAGCACTATTATCCAATTTTATCTCCCTATTCTCTAACATATTCTTAATTAAATTCTTGATTTAGACACATTTTCATAGATTATGCCCATTGACTCGATGATAGTCACATAATTCATTATCACAGTACCAATCAGGATAAGGAATGCCTTGCAGATAATGCTTTGGTATAGGCCAACTAATCAAATTAGTGGCAGAAATATTATAAAATATAGACTCAATAAGTTCTCCTAGGTCACTAAAGACATGATGTGTAAGCATGATTCTCCTAGGAGGAGGGGTTTGCAATGGTAAAGGCTATTGTATTTGTTGTGCAGGTTTTGGTTGTTATGCTTGCAGTACTAGTTGAGTAAGAGTAAGCTAAAAAGGTAGTGTAGATGATGTTTGTACCATTTAGATATGATAGGACTTGGTTACTCCATTTCCCACAACATTCATATTATGGTTGAATTGCTTCAATCTTTCATGGTTATTGGCCTGGGTTGATTGCGATGCTGGCACATGATTGGGATGTTGGTCATTTCCCTAATTGGTACCTTGATTTTGATTAGTTGAATTAAGCTTGATGATTCCCTTATTGATGAGTTCTCAATCAATCAACAAGCCTTTGTCAATGATTTCATTGAAATTATGTGCACATTGTAGTTCCAAATGATAAGCTATCTCATTATGCAAATTTTTGGTAAACATAGTGGCTAATTATTTTTCTGGTAAACTATGGGTGAAATAGATTGCAAAGGCTCTCCATTGCTATAAATAACTTTTAAAACTCTCACCAATTTTTTGCTTTGCTTGCATTAAGTGCACTAATGAAATCTCATGTTGGAGATTATAGGAAAAGTGTTGCACAAACTTATCAAAAAGATCATCAAAATCTGTTACTAAATTTTTGGGCAACTTTAGAAACCACTCCAAGGCTTGTCCAGCTAAGTTCCTTGAAAACAACAACAAAAGGTATATGTCATTATATGCCACTAGTTGACATGAGACAAAGAATTCGGTCAAATAAGCCTTAGGGTCACCTTTCCCTTTGTATTTATTGAATTTTGGTGTTTCATATCTTACAGGAAATGGTATCTACAAATACTCCATGTTGAATTGATAGGAACATACATCATCCAATTTGAACTTTTAAATTTGTTTTCCCACTTGAATAGTAGCAATTACATCCTTCATCTATTTCAATTCTTGGGATAGGAAACTAGAAGGAACATTAGTTTGAGGGAGAATATTGGTTTGGATAGATGGTTGAGAGGTCACAAGTGAGACACTTTGACCAAGTTATGATGGGGATACCTATTGGGGTACATTGGTTTGGTTGGGGAATGGACCAGAAATACACATATGTGGATTAGGATGTACTTGAAATTACACATTTGGTTGTGCAATATTTTAGTTTGGGTTGGTGATAAAGGTTTGACTTAGAGGATTTTTTGATTGGGATGGAGGGATATAATTATACTGTGCCTATTGTGGTTGAAAAGGGACATGTTAATGACTAATTGAACCTTACTGTTGAGTGGGAACTTGTGAACCAAGACCCTATCTCTATATTTGTGGCACATTTTGAACCAATGGTTGTCTAATAGGTACCTAAGAAACATACGGACCTCCTTATTGAATGAATCCTTATAAGGAAATGAAAGCAGGTTATAGATTCAACATCTATCATTGACCAATATTTGTACAGTGTTGACTAGTCATTGCTTGGTTTTGGATTGGCATATTAGTCTGTGATTGAAGAGTTACATTCATCGTTACCTGATGAGGTGGAATATAGTTACCCCTGATTTAGGTGGCAATGTATTTTTACTCTATTGTGTTGATACACTAGATTGTGCTTGTTGTTGTGGAATACTACTCATTTATTGTTGAGGAGTAGGATTCATCGCATTCTATCATTGAGGTGTGACATTAGATATTATTTGATTACCTCATCCCATAGGTTGTACACTTGAGAAAGTACCCAGTTGAGGTTGGGGTATATAAACTCCTACTTCATGGTATGATGACTTATTCATAGGATTAACTACATGCACATGTTGTTGGCTAATTATTTGTGCAGTCATACCACTTTGATCAAGATTAGACATTGTTTACATATTATCCACTACATTTGGCTCACTATTATGTGTAGAGGCTGAAGACATTTCTTCAATAACTGGCATAGACATCAAGTTATCTATCGAAGTGGATTGTAAAAATGGGTAAGAATTTAGATTCTCTTGTCTAGTTAACTCTATCAACACTCCTATTGAAGGAACTAGATCAATAAGAGGTTTACTTACCATGTTCATCTGATTGAAATCATGTGCTAGATTTAGGTAGGTTTTATATTCTATTTTCATTTGATTAAAGTGATCTTCAATGATGTTTTTACCTTGATTGGATATATTAGGGTCTTGGTACATTGTTTGGACTAGAACCATAGGATTGCTAGAAGAAGCCTATTGATCGTAAATGATATTATAGGGCACTCTTACTAGACTTGGTAAATTTTCATGGGGGAGGCCTACTGAAAACTTGGCCCCTACCTCTATGGCCCGAACCAAAATCTCATCTTTGTTCTCTAACAAATGCCACTCAAACAAAAATAGATCATATGTGGAAATTGTATTAGTAGAATATGACTATTGAAGAACTGGCTCATTCATTATGGGTATTGTAGCTAGGTATTTTGTAGTTTATTCTTGGTCCTATTCTAAATAAGGTGGTGTGTTAACCAGATAGTTAGCCAATGGATCTTGGTTTTGTGCCCTTGATTGAGTATTATATGAGGGATAAGAATCCATCTCATAAGAAATATTATTTGCATAGGGGTCCTACACCATTTCTTCCTATGCAACCACATTACTAATCCTTGGGTTACACATGAGTCCACTACGAGTGTAGGAATACATGTTTGGATCCATAGTTAATGCTTTGTGATAAAAGGTCAAAGAGTTCTACAAAATCTAAAAAGGATAGAATCTAAAACAAATGATGCCTTCAACTTGGTCTAGATTTTTCAAAAAGATCAAAAGGTTTATGCAAAGATTTATGAGGAAACAAGCTAGCGTAAAATATCTAACATTTCACTGTTTACACAAAGATAAACAAGTAAATGGACCAAAAATCAAAATGCCAAACTCTAAGGTTGAAGTGTTTTAAATCAGTCTAATCTAGGAATTTAAAATTTGCTAGGTCTATTGGCCAAATGTAGCATCAAAAGCTAGGCTCAAACAAGGCATGTGCTAGGACTCTTGGCCAAACGGTGTCAAAAGCTAAACTTTGAAAATAGATGAAATTTTTAAGCTAATGGATTTGAAACACTTCTAATAAACACTAGGCATTTCATTCTTGGACATGAACTCGATCAACTAGGTATAAGGTATGAAACAAAAGGCACTTTAGCAATAATTTATTTTCTCATAAATAATGGTATAAAACTTGGTTCTTTTGACAAATGAAATAGATAAAGGTGAGTGGTATAACTATGTCTTAGACAAAGGATCACAAAAGTATACTCAGATTGGTCTAAAAATGTAGGAACAAATTTTTGAACTCTATGTGAAAGGGTCTATGAAACAATATTTGAAATGCTTTGGGTATCATAATGACGCTAGACTACCCAAAATATGTGACAAAAAAGTTTGTTTCAAAAACTCTCTAAGACATTTTTTTCACAATTTTGATAGCGTAACACTACTTTCCTTGACTCAAAACGTTATGGTGTATAGACTCAAAGTGAAATTTTTTAACACAAAAGAGCTTAAATCTTTCAAATGATGATAATGATTATGAGTCTTAAATGACCTTCAACCCAAATTGGAAATTAAAACTAAGTTCCCTCAAGTTTAGTGCAAATGGTGAACCCACTTAACACATCAACCCTATAAACTTGTAAAGGTGAAATTTCAAATTTAGATTATAAGTGAAGGACTTAAACAACTTTGGTAAAGTTCTAGACTCAATTAGGCAGCATAACTGCACCAAATTAGATGATATGACTCTCAAGATTTTGATGAACTTTGAACAAAGTAAATTGATGATCTCACGCAGGCAGCATAATCCCTCTTTGTTCAAAGGAAAATTTGGACTATGTGTTTGGTTTAGATTGTTTGTTTACACCAAGTTTTGACTTCAAACAAGACTTTAATTTAGGACAAGACCAACTAATTAATTTCCCTTAGATCCTAAACTGACAAGGTTGCTTGGTATTGTTGGAATCCATCAATATATGTCATTTGAGAGGATTTTAAGTGTTCATCCAAAAGTAAATGTGTATTATATAGTAGGGTTTTTACACCCCCCTTATATCAAATGATATTACTATAATGTGGACCTTGAGGTGCACCTTACACCAATAATACTTCTACAATAAGTGGGGATTTATCTAAGATCTAACAAGTTTTTGCATGATCTAGGGAAATTAATTGCACAATGACTTTCATGCTAAATAATGCAAAAGAAAAGCACAAATTTTAGGTCCGTATCACTTGGATTGTTGTAAAAAGGTCTAGTCCATTTTGCAACCACTACATCTTGTTGTTCACTCAGTGTAGTGTGATGTCTAAAGTGTCACTACATCCCATGTACAACTCCAAAGGAGTCAAATAAAGTCAATGTTGGGAGATGAAACCCTAGGTCAAAGCTTCCCTAAAGAACTTGCGGGAGGTGATGAAGTCCCCCTTGCAAGCCAAGTTTGCATATAAATAAATAAATCATAAAATAGAAAGACTTTAGGGACATTTCCAAGGTCACCCAAACTTTGATGAGTTTTTGGGGAGTGCTTTAGATGACTTTCTTTCTAAGCCTTGGACTAGGCTATTTGCAATAGGAATGACACTTTTGATTCCAATAGTTACCTATAGGGTACAAATGGAAGAGCATACATGCAACATTCCTCTTTTTTCCAAACAAATATTTGATCAATACAACTATTTCAAACAAGAATTGACAAGTGTGTTCAATTTTAAGCCCAAAATGAAAGATTTGGTGGTGTTCATTTGACCCCTTGGTCTTAGTTGCAAACTTTAAAAACATTCACCAAAAACATCTAAATTATTTGTTAAACACCCAAAAAAAGGTTCCTAATTTATTTTTAAGTATGAAAAAATGTGATTTAAACATGTTTTGAATAAATATCTAGCTTGGTCATGTAGCAAAAATGTTAGCATGTCCTTTAGCTTTGAAGCTCTTTTTGGTTTGAAATAATAAACTTTGGAAAAATAGATCTTGGGTCTATGTTTTTGGAAAAACTTAGTAACTGACATCAGTTATTACAATTGATGATAGTTAATTTTGCTAACCAATGTTGATTATCCAATTGACGTCAGTTAAGCTATGCAACTGATGTCGATATTACTTACCAACATTAATTACTATGTAAAATCATGGAAAACTGAAGTTAGAAAATCAATTTTAAAGAGTTTTAAGGGTCTAAATAAATATTTTAGAGTTTCAAAATGATCTTATTAGGTGTGAGATGCATCTAGTCCCACTAGGCATTCCATTATGTGATCTAGGAATTTGACTCAAGAGAGGATGGTTAGTATGGTGTTAGCTCCAAAATGAAAACAAAATGAAAGCAACACACTAATAACAAAACATCTCTAGACCTAGACACTAAAGAGAGATTAGTTAACAAACATGAATAAAAAACACAACTAAAATGAAAAAAAAAACCTTTTTTACCTTCCTTGGATGCTCCAAAATGCTTGTTGTAGTGGTGTGCATAGTTTTGTGCTCATGAAGTCCTTGAAAATGAAAGTTTGGCTACCTCCATCTCTCCTTGGCACCTTTGACTTGTGGTTTGGCTTGGCTTGGAATAAATTTTGTATGGTAACACTAGTTTTATGAATCTTTTATAACCAATCCTGCATTATAACTTTGCATTCTCAAGTCTTTCAAATGATGTGGTAAGGCCTCCTATTTATAGATTTTTGAGATTGATCAAAATCAACCTGAACCATCCATCTCAAAATTGAGATGTGTGGCTAAGGATTAATCTAATTATGTAATTAAATTTGATAAATAGGCTCATCAATATTTGGGATAGAAGAGCAATTAAGAGGCATGGAGGGCTTTGATGACGCATGGGAGGCATGATTCTTGATATATGTGGCATTTATGGCCTAGGGATGTCTTCCCAAGAAATGAGGTCACCTGATGATGCAAATATTCAATATTCATTTCCAAAAATAAGTATTCAACAAATTTCCATGGAATTTTTTATTAGGCCTTGATTTGGGTTAATTAGCTCTTAAGCATGATTAAGCACTTTGCGCATAAATTACTCAGATTGATCATAATGCATTATTATTAGTCCAAAATTTGACTGGATTAGAATTGGAAGGCATTGTTAAATGCATTGGAATCATATTCCCATTTAGGAAGTTACCAACAACAAGTAATAAAGGCACATATCTTGTGTATAAGATTTGATAGAAAAGAGCAATCCAAAGCACCAGGTACAAAATTGGTATTTTGACTCAGAATGATCTGATCAAAGTTAATTGGCCCATAAATTGTATTGCCCCATTTAGGGATACCCTAGCCAAAATTGGCACTTGAATACATCATTTTCACATCATTTAGAGTCTTTTAGTGTGTTTAAGCTAAATTCTGCATTTTGGGTGGAAATTGGCCAAAAGCTTGATTAGAGGTTATTGGTGGCTAGATTTAGGTGTCTACTCTTGGTAGCACTATATTTTCACTCAGCATCCATTATCAGTCTATCTGCACCAATTATTATGCCATGTGGTGGATTCTAAGATCCTTGACCTTTTGAATTGCTCACATGTTGTTTATTTGCTTGGTATGATTAAATGCCAACTATTAGATTTAATGGGACCCATTATTTGAAATCAAACAGCTACTTCATGAGCTCAAATTTGACATCTACACTCTCATTATTTGACATCTACATGATCGTATTTGACATCTATGTGACCTTCAAATTTAAACCATAGTGTATTTTTGTTATGTCTTAAGTTTGACATCTACATGATCATTAAATACATCCATGTGACCATCATTAACATTTGTGTGCCTGTCATAATTTGAACACCATAGAGTTATTTGATGAGGTTTATTTTAACATTCGTACAAACATCAAAGACACCCACATGATCATCAATGGCATTCATATGATCATCACTTTTTAGACTAAATTGATTTTTTTCCTTAGCTTGATTTTTAAGTTTTCACAAACATCACTCTACTGGAACAATTTTTTTAGGATAAACCATTTTGTTGGAGTTTTTACATTGGGCATTTTGTATCAGACAATTTGTTTGATGAAAATGACTTTGGGTTTTTTCCTTCAGGATAATTTCCTTGAAAGAATTCTACCTTGTATTTTTTTTCTGAGCTTTGTGCGGAATAGCTTCCTCGATAACATTTAATCTTTAGAAATTTCATTTCAAGCACTTTTTTGGGAAATAAATATGCCTTTATGATTTTTGTTGTAGACAATTTGTCCAAAATAATTATAACACTTTGCCAAATACCTAAAATAATTTCTCTGAAATAACTATGCCTTCAGAATTTATGCTTATAGATAACTTCCTTCAGACTTTTTATAAAGACATGAAACCCAAATACCTAAGAACAATTCTAACACTTAGTCAAAATTTGTAATATTTCCTAAGTTATGACCAAGCTTTTAATCCTATAGGCTCTTTTTGACATGTTCTTGAAACTATTGCTCGATCCTTGAAGGCTCAAATGAACTCCATAGGCATACGCAAACCTATTCCATGTTCCCTGACTATCTTATCCCCTTTTCTAAGCCCTTTAATCCATTTCTCCATTAGGAAATTTTTGCATCCTCTCTATCTAGGCAAAAATCTAGTATGCGAGCTAAAATGCCCAACATTTTTAGTGACTCACAATGAAGCATACCTATTATAATTGAGAACCCAGACCATTTGCCTTGTCTAATCCATTAGGTATGGAGTCTCCTTTTTGGTTCAATAAACTAACCTAAATCTAAAATCAAGGTTAACCCTCTCCAAAGCTTCCTCTTGAAGTAAAAGAGATAACAAGGAAAACAATAAACAAAGGCAAGTACATGCAGGCACTTAGAGAAAGGAAAAATAGCTAACTTACTAAATAAATATACACAAAGGTACTTAGAGAAAAGCAGGAACCTATTTTAATATATACAATATTGTAAAAAATTTCATAAACACCTCCCTCTTGGGTCAAATGGAAAACTATGAGTATTATTCACTTGTAACAAACCAAGATGATAAATAACTTGCTTTAGAGGTATCAGAATCAGTGAACCAAGTAGCTTGGTGGCCAATCCTTTTGGTGTTCTCCCTAGTGGATGAAATAGAACAAACATATATCCAATATATACATAATGGTCTAATTCATACATGATTGGTTAATGTTAGACTAAAGGATCACTTTCTTGATGTTACTATCACTCTTGAGAAAGCCTTGCATGAAGACTTCATTCAGTGTCTTGGGAGCAACTACACTTGGTTCAATTAATGGTTCAAAAAGACCATGTTCTTCCACCTTGTCCTTTCATAAATTAGGATTGTTCATGCTGAGAATAGCATGTTCATATCTTTATATAAGAATGGCATGTCCCTTAACCTCTTCAAATTATTTAGTTATGGTATTGAACCACTGTCATACACCTTTAGGCTCTTCACTAGTATGCTTTTCAAACTACATTTCTTGAGCATTTGAGATGTCTCCTTCATCAACCTCATTCAAGATTTTATATTATTTTTCAATTACAAATGAGAGTTGATCTGACCACATAAGGTCCAAAACATCTCATTTATCTTGCTCAAGGTTGGATCTGCTTTCCTTTAGATCCAACATAATAGGGTTATCCTCAAATGACACCTCATCCTAAAGTGGACTAACCTCTGGTTCCTAGTTCTGATCCTCTTATTCATCTATGTATAATGGACCTTCAGTAGTTCATTCAAGGTCTACCTTATGTTTAGCTTGAAGATTATCCTCTTCAAGAAAGTTTACAATATTAAACTGCTCCATTTCACTTAAAAAATCCAAGCATAAATGTTTTCAATGGTCCTCTAAATCACTCGAGCTACCCTTGACCTCCATAATAGGTTCATGAAGGCTATCCTCTTGTTTCGCATCAAGATCTTACAAGTTGAAAGATGAAACATGCTCCTTCCTATGAAGTGGTCTACCTATCATAATTTCCCCATCATAGACACTTTTTTTTTCTTCTTCAGGATCACTCATGACTACAAGCTCCTCCTTTATCTTTAGTAAAATAGGTTATTTTTCCAAGAAGGAGTTAGTCGGAGGGTGAAGAAGTTCACCTTGCTTGTAGCTTAGGAGAGTGTCCTTTAAACTAGGGACTTTTAATGGTCTCATTAGTGTCCCTTGAGGGAAGGAGAGAGATTCTCAAACCTCTTGTATACCAAGCTCATTGAATTAAGCTATGGTTGTTTGATTTACTTTTGGCATAACTAATTCTTCCTCTAAGACTGCTTCTTAGACTACCTCAACCAGCACCTCCTCTTTCTTCTTTGTGCCTTTCAAAAATTATGTCCATGATGGAAATGAGTATGGAATATACATTTTTTCTTCCTTTTAAATGGTTATAGGAGAGGGTGGTCTCACAAGTGAGGGTATGACATAGCCAGGGTCAAAATTTTTGGAGAATATCCATGATGGAATATATTCATGCTCCTGAGTGGAAATGGGCATAGGGGTAGGAGAGGGTAAACTGATTGGCTCAGGCTTGACATACTCTTTCTCCCATTGCTCAAACACTTTTCTAAGGGATAATATTCACCCTTTTATTTCTTGATTTTCAACCTGTGGATAGTCAGCTTCTTCAATGGATGCCTAAATGTTCCAAAACTATTGCAAGAAGATCTTTATCCCCTCCATGACATGAATAGGGAATTATTTTCCAAGATTAACCACCTCATTGATCTTCATTATTATTCTTCTTTGGTCCAATATTTCCCCTTTGAGTTTTGACAAGGTTGACTAGGGGGTTGATCAGGGACTCTTAAAGGTTGAGCTTGAGTTTTTTGGAGAGGAGAGGGCACATAAGGCTAGTCTAAATGACCATGTTTTTCTTCAAAAGATATTAACATATCATCTACATTTTATACTATGTTTTTCATCATTTCTATGTCCTCATTATTATAAAATGACCATTGTTTACCCTCACAAACTGACCATCTATTATTGAATAACTAAAGAGCACTCTTTTATTTTTGTAGAACATAGATAGGGAAGACTGGAGAAAACCCCAAACCCTTACCAATTTCCCTTGTCAACTCAATATAGACTGATAATGTTTTCTTGACTCCTAAGAAGGATATAATAAGGTAAGCCTAGTCTTGACAAGAGGAAATAAAGGACTGATTTTGATGCAAAGTAGAATGACCTTGGTCATATGTGGAGGGGGGAGACAAAGGCCATGATAGGGATCATAGGTTGTTTGAGGACACTTGGGGGGAACACATAAACATTATTTGTTTGATAAGTGTGGTGATGAGGTAAATAATAGGTATATTGATCAAAATATGATTGATTATACATACTAGATTATGATGATTATGCACTTAGTTAGGATGCTTAACCAGTTGATAGATGCTTGAAGTTATCATTGATGTTTGTAGAATGCCTCTAAAGACCGATATGTATAATAGCAACACCAAAACTCCTTCTACTGCTTTGGACCTCAGTCCTTCTAAACATGCCAAAAACTATTGTAGGCTCAATCTGCACCCTTGGAGGTGGGTTCTTTAGGCCCCTTCCAATTGAGATACATAATGGGATCAACCAGTCCTCGACTTAACAATCATGAAATATAATTCTAAATTTTGAATGGAATGAGTCACCATTCCCAAAATTGCCCTGGATTCTCATTCATCCATCACCCAAGGATCACCACTTAAGACAAGAAAGGAATACACCGGCATGGAATGAGAAGAGAATAATAGAACTTCAGATAGGATTGAATCATAGACCCTTTAAGAATATTGAATCCATATTTTTAATGCATTGATCCACCACCAGAATACCTACCATCCGCTAGTAAGATGCATCAAGAACAAGGAATAGTAGAACTAGGAACTAGGAGGAGTAAAACTGAGAACTAGGAATAGGAGAATCTCTCTCTTAGAATTGAAAAAACTCTCTCAAAATCAATTAAAAGATCTCTCTCAAAATCAAATTAGTTGGAATGCCTCTCTCAAAATCAAATCAATGGGACTATCAGGAACAGGATCTCAAAATCAATGGGAATTTTAGAATCAAATCAATGGGACTATCAAGAATAGGTGCTCAAAATCAATGGGAATCTCATAATCAAATCAAATCAAATCAATGGGAATCTTATAATCAAATAAAATCAATGGGACTATTAGGAACATGAAATATCTCTCTCAAAAATTCAACTTTTTCTCAGGTTCCTCAAGTTCCTCAACTTTTGCTTGCTTAGGTTCCTCAATTCAAATTTTTCTCAAGTTACTCAAATTTTTCTCAGGTTCCTCAATTCAACTTTTTATCAAGTTCCTCAATTCAAATTTTTCTCAGGTTCCTCAATTCCACTTTTGCAAGAACCGAAGATGATCAGTAGATCATCATACACCCATATCTTATTACCCCAACTCCCCTAAGAGGTAACCACCCACTACCATCACATAGGGGTTAACAACCCTAATACTTCATAGAGGTTAATCATAGGTGGGTCCCCCCACCCACCCCAATAGATAATTTTGTATCATGTCTCATTCATGTCTCATCTTAGTCAGTCACAACTCATCGCATCCCCACCCAGCCACATAATAGAGAATTTTATATCATGTCTTATTTATGTCTCATCTCAGCTAGTACACAACTCATCCCCATCCCCACCCACCTAACTTTTATAAGAACCCAAGACAATCAGTGGATCATCATAAACCTATATCCACTTACCTGAGATCCCCCCAAAGGCAACTGCCCACTACCAACACATAGGGGTTAACAACCTTAATACTTCATAGAGGTTAATCATAGGTTCCTCCACCCACCTTGATAAAAAAATTGTATCATGTTTCATTTATGTCTCGTCTCAGTCAGTACACAACTCATCTCCATCCCCTCGCCACCCACCCTGATAGAGAATTTTGTATCATGTCTCATTTATGTCTCATCTCAGTCAATACACAACTCATCCCCATCCCTAGCCACCCACCCTGATAGAGAATTTTATATCATGTGTCATTTATGTCTCATCTCAATCAATATACAACTCATCCCCATTCCCACCCACCCTGATAGAGAATTTTGTATCATGTCTCGACTTAGTCATTACATAACTCATCCCCATCCCCACTAGAATCTACCTGTATAACCACTTCATCATATGTGAAATCATTATAAATGAATTCCACCTGCTCCCTACCTATTTTAATCCATGGTTGCAATAAATGATCCATTTTGGGAGAATTGGTAATGATTATCCTGAGATCGGTGTTGATTCTACATAACAGCGTTGATCTATAAATATGTATCTTACATCTGCATTTGGGATGAGATAAGAACATTGAGAGCCTATAATTTCTATTAATTTTCCTTATGACTTTAATGACATTTATATGGCACTCTACTAGATTTTTATCTCATTCAATCACATCATTTGCACAACTACAACTGCTACCTGTGCTCATAGAAGGAAACCATTTTATTCACAATTGATCAAAAGGTAAGTATTACATTTCCATTTCATAATTATCTTTTAATTATCATTCATTTAGATATCCTTAAATCTATTGAGCATTATTACTAGTCTCTATTATCCATTAATCCAATTCTTTTAGCAAATCTTCCCTATTTTATATTATCTACTTATTAAATTTAAACACAAAGAATCAATGTTAATTCACTTAGAATTAGAACTGATTCTGATGATTAACACTAATCCTATTAGGATCAGCATCAATCTATTGTGTTTAATACACAAGATCCATAACTATATCTTAAGCTTCTATTCTCAAATCCTCTACTGATTATTTTTTAAACATGGATTTATCCCTATAGATGCCCTTACCTAGTGTAGCCCATGATCTGACCAACATCTTTCATCTTCCTAGAGTCCCTCAACCTTTATTTGAAGATTAGAATGACATTACTTTTCAATTATCCCTCTTTCCTATCATCTGGGCAACCCCTGTGAATCTTGGGAAGAATCATTAGCTATAATTCAGGATGATGTAGATTTTACTTCTACTTACTAGAAAAAAATACTTTATTTATATTGATGAATTAATTGAGGAGGAAAATTAGGATTAATATCATTATCACATCATTTATCTATTTTTTAATTTCTTAAGTTTTTATTTTTCTTAATTGCTTAATAGTGAACTGACATCCATCCAAGGAAGTGTACCACTTTTTGGAACTAATCTTTAATCAGGCAGTCCACCCATCTCTCTATTAATCTATTTTTGTCAAGTTTCCATATTTGTGTGGGTTAGCCTTCCTAGCTATAAAGGAGTTCTCACTATCACTAGATTCAAATCGGTGCACAAGCATCTTCCAATCCACATGTAACATAATAATCCCTATCATTTCAAGTATTTAGTAAATCACATTTAAATTCTAAGAAAACAAAAAAAATACTTAAACATTCTAGCATGCCTAGTGGGACCCCTAAGGTCTCACTCTTTTTGAATTTTTTTATCTCTCATTTTCTTCTATGTGTTGAATTCATCCAAAAGAAAATAAAAAAATTGTATTTTTCCTTTTTTTTAAAGGTTAAACAATTTGCATCCATTTTGCTTGTTTATTTTAATCACATAGAATAATATAAGTGGTAAATTTATCACAGTTATCACTTTTATTACACACAAACCAAATCACATTCATAATAAAATCATCAAAACATCTGACATAAGGGAACTGATGGGGATTTCATCACCTCATGGCGACATTTTTCTCAGTGATCCTAATTGGATTTCACCACCAAGGGGAGGACCAACTCAGTTCTCTGGCTAAGTATAAACTCTAGTTTATCAGTATATTCTGACTAAGCACTCGACACCCTTACAGTATAGTATGTGAAGTGAGGGGGTAGGCCCCAACACCAATCCAAGTATCGGTATAAATACATATCCTTTTGAGCAACAAAAAAAAAACTTGAGACTATATTTATATCACCATTTCTTAGGTCCCTTGATATGCTTCTTTTTTATTTTTTCATTGCTTTAAAGTTAAGAAAGTAAAATATTTTAAATATCAAATTTAGTGTCTGAATCTTTTCATCCTTATTTGAAAAATGAGATAATCAAAAACAATATTTTTCATGTTTTCTATTTCTTATTCTCATCTCTACATGGTTTTGATCTGATAGCAGTCTCAAAATAAAATTGAACCCCCATCTGTGTCTTCATCTATGGAGGATTCACCTAGCCCCCCTACTTCTCCTAAATCCATAGGGAAAGGCATCCCTTAGTAATACACCCAAGGTGATCCTAATTTTGCCACCATACTAGATATCCCTTAATCATTATCTCAACTCTAGATCCATTTACATCCCATTATCTCCCCATATGTAGTTTTCTCAGCATCCATATGGTATGCCCTTTGAAGAGGGTGAAGGATTTACTAATGTTATGGTAATCTCCCATAATAATCCCCCTCCTACTATTTATTATACCACTACAATGTAACCCTTAGGTAAACAACCTCCATTGACATCTAGTACCCATTGCTAACCATTATTCTAACTCAGAATGTTATCACTACTCAGCTTGCAGCTACCCAACTAGTTACTACCATACTCCAGAACCTAGTCATATCAGTTCCAACAATTCTTTCATTGATTCAAACCAGTATACCCTTAAGCACCCAAATTCAACCATTACATTAGGCTCTTATTAGTCAACCACCTCATAAATACGTTCCTTTGACCACCCACTATATAGTGCCTACATAGTTTATCGGTTTACATATATCCCTATGCAAGTTTTATATTATGTGGTAGCTTCTCAACCCATCATAACCATGTTGGTAGGATATCCCCTATCTCAATATTTTTTATGTCAATATCCATATACCAATTCCCATAATAGAACATCCTGGGAGGCATCCCTCAACAAAACATCCAACCTGATCTCATGATCATCCTTATGAATAGGATAGCTAACTTAGAAGCTTTTGCCTTCGGACAAAAGAACATGCTCACATACAAACATATTTATAATGAGCCCATCAACCCAACAGTTCTTATCAGAACATATCCACCACAATGGGAACTCCCTAAGTTTACCAAATTATAGAATAAGGAAGATGCACAATAAAGTCTTGAGCATTTGGGCATGCTTATTACCTCATAGTACATGATGACATGCTTCTTCTTAGAATATTCCCTATGTCACTAGTTGGGTCAGCCTTGGATTGGTATCGCTTGATCCCCCAACATTCCCTCTTGTTGTTTGGATAGTTAGCTCAAATTTTCTTAGAACACTTTTCCATTAATATTGTAAGAAAAGTTACCATTACAAACCTTTATGCTATTCATCAATTCAATGACGAGTCTATTTTTGACTTTGTAGCTAGATGGAGAATTTTAATCAAATCGCTCATGTTCTCTTTGCCACAGCCTGAGTTAATCAAATTATTTGCAAGAACATGTGCCAAACACATTTCATCAATACTATAGGTCCAATCCTTTAAAACTTTCGATGAGGCCTTTTCAATGGCCTGTAAGAATGAAATTATACCCCTTGAAGAAGGGAAGATCAAACTCTAAAACAAGAAATTCAAATCAAAATCTTCCAAAGGTACTACTAGTAACAACAATAATAAAACCAAAGGGGTTGCCAATGTTATTATTATGAAGTCAAAACCACGTCAAGCCAAAAACCAATCCAAGCCCTCCACTTCATAGGCACAGTAGAAGTCATTAGCATGCTTTTTCCTAAGACAATATACCCCTCTAGGAGAATCTTGTGCATCTATTTTAGATAAACTCCTAAAGGCTTCTCTTGTCAAACTCCCTCCTATCAATCCTTTTGATGAGTCACATCCTAAACCTAGTTGGTTTATGGAAAATGACTTCTTTAATTTTCATCTCATGATAGGCCATGATGTTAGCAGATGTTAGTATTTCAAAAGATTAGTAAAAAATCTTATAGATCAAGGAGAGTTACAATTAAACAATCATAATGCCCTCGTAAACCAATCCATAAATATATTCAAATAACCTTTCCCAAATCATGACTCTACATCAAATTCCACACAAGCTCAATCAAGATCCACAATAGAACATGAGACTCATGTAATTAACACCATCCATGACCAATTTATACCTAAAGAAGTTGTTTCCCCTATTCTTGATCTCCTCACAAGAAACACCTTTCAACCATCCAAACCCAGTGAAGACATCCCCGGATCTTCCTCTAATATGCCTGATCTTATTGTTTAGGACCCATGGGAAGAATCTATATCTAAAGATACTCAAGAACCAAAAGAGGAAAAATTTATTGAATAAAAGGTTTATTTTTACATTTCATAGGATTCCATTCCTCACACCATTTTGATACCTACACCTAGTATACCTATTCCTATTAGCTTATTACTCCCCAAGGAAACTTTTATACCTAAAACTATCTCTAGACTATATCTACTCATTGCTAAGGAGACACTAAATCATAGAGATAACAAGGGAAAAGTTATAGATACCAAAAATAAGATTTCAGGAGCCCTGAGGGGAAAATACTTGTAACATCCTCATATTAGGATTGAATTATCTAAAGAAGACATTCGCATAACCCTTAAACAAATATGAAAAGGAAAATCACCATTGCCCTTATTATAACTAAAGCATCTATATTTATCCTTCATCCAAATTGAAAGAAACTATCATAGAATCTACCATTCAAACACAAGTTACATCACAACAAAATATCCCCACTATGGTCATGCTAATCCATAATCCATTAAACCCCTACCACCCACCTAGTTTAGGAGTAAAAACTTACCATCAACATAAAATACCTGCTATAAGGACTATTCAAATTGCTATCTCAAGAGGCCAAGGTTCAAGGCCATGTACCTATCCTCCACCAGTACCTCATAAAATGGAAAAGAAGAGTCAGGATCCATTAAAGGGATCTTATTCTAAGATCCTTGATCAGCTTATCCAGACCTACTTAATCACGCTACCAACTATAAAACATGTCAACCCTTACATTCAAAGGTTGTCATGGTATAGAGGAAATAGGACATACACATACCATCAAATAACTGGGTAAAACATAAAAATATGTAACATGTTAAAATTCACAGTCTAAAATCTATTAGATGAAGATGATCTCTTAACAAAATAACCAGATCATGCCCATCCCCCTATAGTTTCATCCACCATAGAAAATAACATGTCAAAGCAAACTCTAAAGGAGGATATAACTATTGATTGGGTTCAACATCACTCTCTCCCCTATGTGAAAACAACTCTAAAAACATAGAAAATCCTCCTATGTTCTACATAAATATAATTCATATAGCCACACGATCCCAAGCACAGGGTCACAAGACCCATAATTAGAAAAATCTAAAGTAATCATCACAAAAGCACTAATTCCCATTGAAAATAATATAATAACACATGCCTCTAAACCTAAGGTCTCCATTTTAGGAAAGGCACAAAATAATAATGCTTTAGAGCTTATCCAAATATCTATCCTCAAATAATTACACCAACTACTAGTCAGAATATCCTTGTATGAACTCATTCAGAACTCCCTGCAGCATCATGAAGCCATGATAGAAGCCTTATGGGCCACAAAAATACAAACAAATGAGCCCTAATGATTATCAACCTTCATTACATCACTTTAGAAGACCTTATCTATTACATTTCATGGTTTAGAGATACCACCTTTACAGCCAAATGATTAAGGTCTCACCTTGTTTATCACCACCCAAATAGATCAAACTTAGATTAAAAGATTTATGATAAATAACTGCACCAGTATAAACATTATATCTTCCTATGCATTCAAATAACTTCAATTGCCTGAGATAATGGTATCGCAACCAATGGCTATCCTAAGATCCTTTAATGACACCATTTCCCCTACATTAGGAATGGTAATCTTTCATATACAGGTAGGCATGAGAGTCCTTCCCAAATTATTCTATGTCATTGAAGGATAATTTCATTATAACATTCTCCTAGGATGTCCTTGGATATGCACCATGCATTATATACCCTCAACATTACATCAATGCATTAAGTTTGAACATGAGGTTAAAATCCATAACATCTTAGTTGACCCCCATCCCTTCAAAACTTGTAACCTTACCTTCTAACCCAATGAGGTCCTAATTCCACTACAAAGTGTTACCCCATCCCCATCCAATGAAGCATCCACTAGCACTATTAGTGTAGGATATTATTTTCCTTGTATTTATTAATATGGATTATTCCTACATTTGTATTTATCTTACTTAGGTTTTATTTTGAGGTCACTTAGGTGTCATAAATGAGTTAATTAAGGTGCACATGCACATGGAAAAATTGTTGTCAAATAGGTGGTTAAAGATACCCTTACCCACCAATATTGACATATGGAGCACACAAACCATTTGGCAAAAGTCTTATGTTCACATTGCTAAATGTCTTGGCTCTATGCATCCATTGTAACTATAAATACACCTCTCATCTAAGATATTTTTAATGAGTTATGAATGCAATATTATTATAACTCTACTTTATTTTGATTTCAGTCTCAACAACAAAGTTTTGCTTCTATTTGCTTTGCATTTGTAGTTCGTGTGTTAAATTTTATCAGTAGGATCTTGGATAATTCCTTAATATATCAGAGCTTTTTTCTAGTAATGATCATCATTTTTTTGTTAATTTCTTGAAATTTTCAGTAGTTTTTTGAGTTTGTATTCTAACTAAGATTGTAAAGAAGAAACCTTTGTGTGTATCATCTACAGTCCTTTCTTCTCTAATTGGTGAACTTCATCAGTATTTGCAATTATTTCAATTATATTGGATATATAAGTAACATTTTGAAGATCTGAAAGGAGGATTCAAGCTAGTTGGACAAAAGATTAAATCATTTTTTGATAAGGAGGCAAGATTTACAAGTAATTATTTTTGCAAATCTATTTTTTTATTAAAAATGATTTTTATTTTGCCAACTACAAAAAAATGGTAGATAATCACTTAGAAATTTTTATGGGTTCTATGCAACTTGGCTTCCTATTTTTGGATCATTTTGAAATTTGTAATTTCATTAAGAATTTCAAAAGTTGTTGCAATTTTACTAACTATGATACAATTCAAAAAAAAAAATTGATGATGGAGAAAATTTAAGGATTTTTTTTTTTTTTTTTTTAAAAATAAAAACAATATTGTTGTGAGAAATTATATTTTAAGGAGTTATTTATCATTATTTTTCAATACTTTATTTCACGAAGATGAAGGGTGAGGTCTGGTTTTGGTAGGCGGTCAAACCCCCTCACAAGCAAAATAAAATTTATTCTCCTTTGATTAACCCACAGTTTAACACTCTTGTTCTCCTTATAGACATTTTTTTGGTTGAGCCCAACATCTTATTTCTGTGATATTGCACTATCACCTATGTAATCATTGCACAGATTACTCATTTTTAGATGCATTCTTGGCTAAGTCTAACATCCATTTTTTATGAGCGAGCATTGTTATTTATACCTTTGATGCAAAGATTTCACTCATTTCTATGCCATCCACTTTATGTATTGCATGATAGTAAATACTACATTGTACTGTGCATTCAAAAACCTCAGATAGTCACCTTGTTGTTGTGTATATTACATGATGGTGAATACTACACCAAATCATGTAATTTGACAACATCAGTTATATCTTTGTGGTTTATTATGTGGATTTGCACCTATAATTCATTGTATCTAAGTGCAGATCTACTATGTAGTATCTTATTTTTAGTGTATTCCTCATTTATCCTTGGTACAAGAGTTGAAGCCTCAAGAATCAACTCTATACTCATGTTTATGGCTATCTTTGGCCCTAGATGATATCTTAAGATTTGATGGCTTTATTTTGCAAAACAATTGGTGCCCATTATATATACACTAAAGTGTTGATTGTATACTCACTAAAACATAAATGTATATGCACTAAAACATAAAGTACCAAACATTTGTAATTGGGGGGGTTCTTTCTGATAGTTTTAGGGGGGTTGTTGAGTGCCTTGCCTTCTCTATTGCTCATTAAGTTTTTGCTTGCACTGCATCATGGATTATAATTTAGTTCCACTTCTCACTCCATTCAATTATCATGACTGGAAATCTAAAGTGAAATTTTTTCTAAGAAGTAGAGGTTTACACAAGATAACCATGAATATGGAAACTAAATCAGAACTTAGTGCAGATAAAATTAAGTGGTATAATAGGTGTGATGAAAAATATGGTTTTTTATGTTTGTTTGTTTCTCTTGACTTACTCTTTCACATGGAATCTGCTAAATCACCACATGAGATTTGGAACACTTTGAAATAACTCTTTGGGAAGCAAGATGTAATTAGGGGTCATGAGCTAGAGAATGAGCTCTTTAGTTTGAGTCCAAGCAATTTTGACACTATAGAAGACTTTTTCACCAAACTTAAATCCCTTAGGTTGTAATTAAAATTATGTCGTATAGATAAAAAGGATGAATAATTGATCCTCTCTATTCTTTCCAAGTTAGAACTTGACTACTCAGTTTTTGTCTCTACTTTTCATGCTTTGAAATGTGCCTTAGGACCTACATGGAGTATGTCATCCTTAGATGATCTTGCCAAAGAATTAGCTAGAGATCAGGATAAACTCATCCAAATGGGTACATTGAAGTCCTCCAAATCACATGCTTTGTTGAGTTATGACAAACTGAAGACTTCAATAAATAAGGAGAAGAAACAAAACAAGAAGGACTAAGAGTAATGAAAGGGTCAAAAATCAGATACTAAACTAAAAGTATCATATGAGTCCTCTTCTTCAGGTGGGAAATCAAAGAAAGAGAGGATCACATGTGCCTATTGTAAGAGAACTGGGCATGATGAAACAAAATGTATGAAAAAATAGATTGATCATTTAACAAAGATGTTTGAGAAAAATAATATCAATGTACCTGATACAGTCAAATCAACCTCATTAGCATAGGAGTCTTCTAAGGCAAAATACAATAGTAAGTAAAAAGGTAAGGGCAAGGACCTTGTTGCATTAACATCTCAACCATCCACATGGGTGATTGATTCTGGTGCCTCACATCACATGGCTTCTTCATGAGACTTGTTCTCATCCTTAGAGCCATGTTCTATGCCATCTATTCTAATAGGTGATGATACTTCTATTGAAGTTTGTGGGAGAGGATCTATTGAATTTAATGATCAAACATTTTAAAATGTCTTATATGTTCCATCACTATCAACTAATTTCCTATCTATTTATCAAATCACCCACATTGGATCAGGCAAGAAAGTTGAGTTTACTTTACATTCTATTGTCATTGAGGAGTTGCATGGTAATATACAGTGGCCATTGAGAAATCAAATCACCAATCAAGGTTGTACACCTTCTCAAATTTTGCTCTTGATTACCTTTATACTGCATTACTCCCTCATTTCAATGGAGTGAGCAAACTATGGTATGAGTGATTTGGCCATCTAAACTATTGCTACTTGGAATAACTCAGTCAATAAGATATGGTAATAGGGTTGCATCATGTTCATTTTTTTTATGGTGTTTGTGAATGTTGCATGATTGTTAAATATCTTTAAGAGAAATATGATAAAGGCAAATCATGGAGAGCTACTGAAATCTTAGAGCTAATTCAGAGTGATGTTTCTGGACCATTTCCAAAGCCTTCATTCAATAATGATAGGTACATGCTTACCTTCATAGATGACTTCTCTAGGTATACATTGGTGTATTTTATTTAACAAAAGTCTGAGGTCTTTGACCATTTTAAGTATTTCAAGGCTCTTATTGAGAAACAGTCAAGGAAAACCATTAGAATTTTGTGCATTGATAATGGTGGTGAATATGTTAATCATCACTTTGAGTAATTTTGTACTTCAAAAGGGATTGATTTATAATGAATAGTTCCTTATAGTCCTTAGTAGAATGGTGTTTCAAAATTTAAGAATAGATCTTTGAAGGAAATGGCAAACTATATGATATACTTCAAATCACTTACATGACAATATTGGGTAGAAGCCATTAATTATGCTTGCTATATCCAAAATCATGTTCCTCATAAAGTATTAAAAGGAATCAATCCTTTTTAAGCTTAGAGAATTCAAAAACCTAAATTTAATAACTTTGGAGTATTTAGATCTCTAGCTATGGCCCCACATTCCTAAGAAGATATGTAAGGCCATGGAATTTTAGAGTAGGACTTACATATTTGTTGGGTATGCAGAAGGTGTTAAGGGATATAGGCTTCTTCATCCTACCACACATGATTTATTCATTGAGATGACTGTACGCTTTCAATAGGGTCCATCATACTCCACACATGATACTTCTCCCTCCCCTTTGGACTCTTTGGAATATGATGATAGTTTAGATGATTCAGATCATCTAGATTAGATACCTATTGATGAAGATTCTTCATCTAGTTTAGATGATGAGGATAGTGATAGAGATTCACCTCATTCCATTCATATTCACATTTTTGAAGTTGAATAATCTCCCCCTAATTCTCTAATTTTAGGTCCTCTTTGGGCTAGACAGACTCTATAGAGCGCAAGTGATTGGGTTGGGAATCCATCAAATGTCAAATAGACTCATTCACAATTTTAGGGTGTTCCACATATTTTATTACTTGTGTTTTTGATCCACAATCATTTCATGAGGCATATGGCATTCCCAAGTGGGATACAGCTATGCATGAAGAGTATAGTTCCTTAATTAGGAACCATACTTGGGATCTAGTACCACTTCTTAAGGGAAGGAAAGTTATTCAATGTAGGTGGATCTATCAAAAAAAAATTGTAGCAGATGGGTCAGTGGATAAGTTCAAATCATGATTGGTAGAAAAGGTATTTTCACAAATTCCTGGGATAGACTATACTGAAACATTTGCTCCAGTCACTAAAATAAACTCTATTCAACTCACTCTTTCCATTGCCACAGCTTATCATTAGGATGTTCATCAAATGGATGTGAAGAGTGCCTTTCTTCATGGTGACCTTGAGGAAGAGATATATATGGAACAACCACAAGGTTTTGTGGAAGATTCTTCCTTAGTGTGTAAACTTTAGGAATTTATCTATGGCCTCAAATAGGCCCCTCAGACTTGGTATGCCAAGATGGATTCATTTCTTCTCATAGTTGGGTTCACTAGATGCAATTCTAATGTGAATGTCTATATCTTTTGGCAAGATAATTCACTCTTTATTCTGGTTTTATATGTGGATGACCTATTGATCATAGGGAGTTATTCATCCTCTATTGTAATAGTGAAAATTGATCTGCATGATAGATTCTCTATGATTGACTTAGGTTTGTTACATAATTTCCTTGGTATTGAGATTTTATAGTCTAACTCAGGGATTACCATTGCATAATCTAAGTATGCTCTTGATTTTCTTGCACAATTTCACATGGATGGTTGTAAACCAACTCTAACTCCCTTTCTTTTTGGAGTCAAACTTGAGGTTGAGTGTTCTTCTCCATTGGTTGATGCTACCTTGTATCAAAAACTAGTTGGTAGCCTCATCTATTTGACTCATACTAGACTTGATATTTCATATACAGTGGGAATGGTCTCTAGGTTTATGTATACACCACATGAGTTGCATTGGAAGGCAGCCAAATGGATTCTCCACTACATTTAGGGTACTCACAATTTTGGGATTCATTACGGAGCAAGAATTGATATTGACTTGATTAGATGCATAGATTCAAACTGGGCTGGTGATATTCAACATCACAAGTCTAGTTCAAGATATAGTTTCTCACTTGATTCAGGACCAATTAGTTGGTCTAGCAAGAAGCAGAATGTTATTGCTTTATCATCTACTAAGGCTGAATACAGAGGGGTTATCAATGATGCTACTAAATCTATTTGGTTTCAAGGGATTCTTACTAAGTTTGGTATATAGTTAAAGTGACCCACAATCATATTTTTTGATAACCAAAGCACCATGTAGATCTACAAGAATTTGGTCCAACATCAACAAACCAAACACATCAAGACTCATATACACTTCATTCAGGAGCTCATTCATAGAAAGGTCATTGATCTCAAATTTTTCTAGACTATAGAGCAGATAGCTGATATCTTAACCACACCCTTCACTGTGATTAATTATACTCACTTGCAATCTCTTCTTTGGGTACGAGCTACATCAACATCATCTTCAGGGGAGGCACTCTAGACCTCTTCTTCTTTTCTCTCTTTTTTTTTGGCGGGGGGAAGTTTTTTTTCTATGGGTTTTCTCCTTTTCCTCCACTTTTTGAGAGTTTATTTTTACTTGGGTACCTCATCAAGCCATGTTGTTGGTACCCAATTTTGTTTGCCCACCTAATATATGCTTAAGGGGGGGGTGTTAGTGTAGGATATTATTTTCCTTGTATTTATTATTATGGATTATTCCTACACTTGTATTTAGTTTGCTTAGGTGTTATTTTAATGTCACTTAGGTGTCATAAATGAGGTAATTAAGGTGCACATACACATGGTAAAATTGTATTCAAACTAGTGGGTAAAGATACCCTTACCAACTATTATTGACATATGGAGCACACAAACCATTTGGCAAAAGTCTTGTGTTCATATTGCCAAATGTCTTGGATCTATGCCTCCATTGTACCTATAAATATGCCTTTCATCTAATCTATTTTTTAATGAGTTATGAATGTAATATTATTATAAATTTTCTCTATTTTGATTTTAGTCTCAATAACAGAGTTCTATTTTTATTTGCTTTGCATTTGCAGTTCATGTTTTTAATTTTATCAGTTGGATGTTGGACAATTCCATCAATCACAACCATTCCTACATCGAGATTAGGTAAGGAAACCATCGATTCTACCTTATAACAACTTTTAATTAGAGAGTAATAATTATTGATGCTTAATACCCTCCTTACACTACAAAAATATGGATGCCTTGACAAACAAGTCACTTATTATCTAAATCTGGGGGACATTATTCCCTTCGATCTACCATTCCTTCACACCCATCTAATTTATGGGGGGATTGAATATCCTTCCAAATTACCTTATAAAAAAAATCAGGGTGAACCTTTCACATCCAACTTATCATTTCTTTATAAACCCCATTTTTCATAAACATACCTACAATGATGCACTTGAAAAGGTTTTAGTATGGAACATTACAAACAAGACCTGCATGAGGTTGTATTTGGGTAATTTACAAAACCCCATGAGAAACATGGCCTTGGATTTATCAAAATCCCCAAATCCACTTTGAGGTTTACCCTTCCCCCCATCCCTAAAGAGGATACACCATCCTCACCATTTGATGCCTCTTCCTCAATTGATAGCATCGTATCCATCCTACCTAACTTTTTTTTTAGTTAACATCATTTTCATAAAGCCTCTCATATATTAGTGTGATGGAAAGGTCCACACCATCCCTTTATCCTACCCTAACATGATAGGGTAGGATTCTACTACCATCCCTATTCTTCAGTGCTAGGATGATGAGTCTATCTTAATTCATCTAGGTGTTGAGAACCCCCATCTGCATAAAGCCCTCCCATCAAAAACTTCTAATATTTTAAATGAGGCCACTATTGATGTTAACATAAGATCCCTAGAAACTCCTCACATCATTAAAGTTAGTAAATCCTTAGATCCTTAATAATATTAAGACTTTATTATGTTTCTAATTGATCACAATGACACATTTGCTTGGTCGTATAATGATATGCCTAGTATTGATCCTACCATCATTATCCATAATATCATTACATTTCCTAATGCTAATCCTATCACATAAAAGCTTCAAAAAATTCACCCTCATATTTCACTCTTAGTTAAAGAAGAACTACAACACCTCCCATCTGCTAATTTCATCCAACCCATCGATTACCCTCAATGGGTATCTAACATCATCCCTATAACAAAACCTATAGGGGGACTTCATCTTTGAACTGACTTTTGAGACCTAAATCTCTCTTGTCCAAAAGACAACTTTCCTCTCCCTAATATTGATTAGTTAGTAGATTTAACCACTGTCCATGAAATGTTGTCATTAATGGATGGTTTTTTTGGATACAATCAAATCTTTATCACATTAGAAGATGAATGTAAAACTTCATTTATTACTTCCTAGGGAACATTTTATTATAACGTTATGTTATTTGGCCTAAATAACATAGGAACCACCTATCAGAGAGCCATGACCTATATATTTCACGATATCATTTATAATATTGTGGAGGATTATGTAGATGACCTCCTCTCTAAATCAAAGTTTAGAAAAGATCACCTTTCTATTCTAAAGGTTATTTTTGATTGCCTAATCCAATTCCATGTCTAGTTAAACTCTAAGAAATGCATTTTTGGAGTATTTATAGGTAAACTCATAGGATTTATTGTCTCCATCTATGGGATAGAAGTCAACACTGCTAAAGTCAAGTTTATTTTTAGAAATGCCACCTCCATCTATTCTCAAGTAGCTTCACAGTTTGAAAGGTAAATTACAATCTATTCATCATTTTATATCCCAATTATCTGATAATTATTATCCCTTTCATCACCTTTTAAGAAAAGATACCCATTTTAAGTGGGATTCTAGATATCAAGAGGCTTTTGAAGCTCTTAAGAGATATCTTCTCTCACCACCAGTTCTCACCCCTCCAAAATAAGGACAACCGTTCTTCTTGTACATCTATACCACTGACCATGCCCTTGGAGCTATGCTCACCCATCATGATGAACAACATAAAGAATAGGTTATATACTATATCATTTGTATACTTGTTGAATATGAGACATATTATTCTCATAATGAAATGTTGTGCCTAGATCTTGTTTTTGTTGCTACTAAATTGTGATATTATCTTCTCAATCATAAGACTTACATTATTACAAGTATTGATCCCTTGAAATTCATGCATTCCAATGCTTATCAAAATCATTCAATGGATATTTGGATTATGCTCTTAGTAGAGTTTGACCTGGATTTTATCCATCAAAAGTTATTAAAAATTCAAATTATTATTGATCAATTTGCTGAAGCACCCCTCCCTGATAGTCAACTTGTTAATTGCAAATTTCTAAATGAATCTATAGCCTCCACATCTCAACTCAATCCAAAATATAAAATGATTATCTTTTGTGATGGATTTAAATGTGAACATGGTGGGGGAGCCAAAATTATCCTCATTGCTCCTAGTGGGACACCTATCCTTATATCCTTTAATCTCAATTTTGATTGCACTAACAATATGATAGAGTATGAGGCTTTAATCATAGGTCTCCAAACCACCCTAGCATTGAGTATTAAAATTATCAATATTTATGGTGATTCTTAGCTCATGGTCAATCAAATCAAAGGCATCTATTAATATAATAATGATACTCTTCAGAAGTATAAAATCTTAGTTGATTAGTTGTTAGCTACCTTCGACCATTATGCTATCTAGACTACCCGTTAATCAACTAATAAATTTGTAGATACCATGGCCTCTATAGCCTTTTTTATCCCATCCTCATCTCATGAGTCAAAGTTTTTTATCCTTACTTATAGGATCAATTAATCCTCTTTTACTAGAACTAACCTCCCTTCCATCCATAGTGTAGAAAAGAATCCATTAGATCTTTGGTATGCCTAGATATTTGATTATCTATCTAGAGGGATTACTCCTCTAGACCTATCTATAAATGCTAAGTGAGCCTTTTAGCATCATCTCACCCATTTTTTCATACTAAGGGGTATCCTTTATAATCATGGTTTTGATGACATTCTTCTTCACTGTCTTCAAAATCATGAAGCTACACTTACTACTAAGGAATTTCATGATGGATCATGTGGAGGACACTTTAACAGTCATGTTATCACTATAATAATCCTACATTTGGGATATTATTTTCCCACTTTAAATTAAGGTTGTTGTGAGTATGTTAATAAATGCATCAAATGTCAGCAACATACCAATTTATCCCATATCCCTCGCCAAATCTTGCAAGTCACTTAGGACTTCTAGCCTTTCTCTCAATGGGGACTTGATCTTATCAAACAAATTAATCCTAAATCATCTCAATTTCATGGGTTTATTATTACTACCATTGAGAATTTTACTAAGTGGGTGGAGGCTATCCCCCTTATCTTGACTAAAGAATATAAAATAATTGAATTCATTACTCAACATATCATTTTTTGCTTTGACATCTCTCATAAGATCATCACAAATAACAAAAAATATTTTAAAAATAAAAAGGTTCAAGAGCTTTGTGATTATTTTAGAATTAAGCTCAATTTTTCCTCTCCTTACTATCCCCAAGTTAATGGCTAGGCTGAGGCATCCAAAAAGACCCTAGTCAAAATCCTAACCAAAGTAGTCAATAATAAAGGCAAAAATTAGCACTTGCATGTTACTTATACCTTATCAGACTAGTATTTGAACCCTTGTAGGTGCTACACCTTTTTCTCTAGTCTATTTTATTGAAGTTGTACTTCCTCTTGAAGTTTAGATTCCATCCTTTTGCATCTCCTTGAAGGATATCATTTTTGAAGATGATTTTTGTCAAGAAAGACTACCCCAACTTGAACTCTTAGATGAGCATCACTCAGCTATCCTTGACCATCTACATTTATATCAAGAATGAATTAAACATGATTATAATAAACATTTAAATAAATGTGAATTTAACATTGGTGATATTATCTTAAAAGAAAATCAACATGTAACTAATATGGAAAAATCAAAAGGGGGAAATTTACTCCAAATTGGCTTGGACCATATATCATTACCCATAAATATGGATCTGGTTCATATCATTTGGCTTCTCTTGATGTAAAATCTGAATGAAAACCTCTTAATGCCTTGCACTTGCATCCTTTCTATTATTAAATCAATCTTAATCACTTTGGTCGGCTTAGTTTAGTTTTTAGGTTGTATATCCTTGTTACTATTATATCCAGTAATGATATCTAGAGATATGTGGTTATCTAAAAACTTTGCTTATTATTAACCTTAAATATAAATATCCTATCTCTATTCATAGTATGATCTAATTGTATAATCTTTTTTCATTGTGGGAAGAAGCTCCAAATCATTATTCCCTAAAATACCCCCATATTGCTAAGTCCCTTTTAAGAATATGTGTGTTTTGTTTTGCCTATCAAAAGCTTTGGAAAATTATCCTAGGGTACCTAAGGCCAATCCATCAAATAAAAATAATATTGGGATCAAAAATCAAAAGCACGGCACCTATAAAATCATAAACAAAGCAAAATGAACAGATTGTTCCCTTGAAGGATAGCTATATTAAATCCATAAAATGTGCAACACTATATCAAAATCATAGACTACTCCCTTGTAGGATAGTTGTTTCAAAAATCATATCTTAATATATAGACCACTCCCTTGAAGGATGTATATCATGCATAAAGAATCCCTAGAAATATTCCTGTATCGATCAACTTTCTTAATTTGGTAGACTTCTCGCATTGATCAATCTACATGGATTAGCACATTAGGATTCTAGGTTAACCCTTAGTTTAGAGTATGTAAGATGGAAGCACCTTATTTTTAAACACCATTCCTTATCACATCCTAAATACAAATCAATCGAATCCTAAATTTGGTGGACCTAAAGCTGTTTAAACTTTTATTAGTACTCAGTTAAGGATGCATGTGCATCACTTTTAAAAGGTTTTTTATGGGTCATGGTACGAGCCGGTCAACAAGCACTAAGCATTTTTTGTGTAAATTTAATTAAATAAATACCATCCAAACCTAATAAATAATTATAATTAATCCATTTATCCATAAATCCAAATCTATAAAAATCATAATCATTAATCATGATCCATAATTCATAATCCATAATCCAAATCCTAAAATTTAAAATCCATATATCAACACATTTATCTAAAATCCATAATCAAGTAATATCACCATCCATAAATTCCTAATCACATAAATCCATTAAGCATAAGCTAATTAAACCATAAGCATAATCATATCCATGTTAAACATCAGTATTTATAATCCATCACATCCATAATCCATGAATCATCTATACTACAAAGAAAATCCATATAACATCACATAAAAACTCATAATCATCTAATCTAATCCATTGCAATTAAAAACGTCACATGTAAAATTCCATAATTTAATTACATCCATATCCATAAACATGATCACATAATCTATAATCCATAAACTAATAATCACATACTCCATCAAAAACTAAATTCTTAATCCATCAATCTATAATCCATAACATCACATAATCTATAAAATGTAATAATCCATAAATAACGTAATCCATAACACCCATAAACATAATCCATCCATAAACATAATTATCCATGTATCCATAAAATCAAATAATCCATAATCCTAAAATATATATATCAAAAATCAATATACATCAAAGTGTCTGTATACATGTCGATGGATCTCTGGCCAATACATATATATATATATATATATATATATATATATATATATATATATATATATATATATATATATATATATATATATATATATATATATATATATATATATATATATATATATATATATGTATGTATATATATATATATGTATGTATGTATGTATGTATGTATGTATGTATGTATGTATGTATGTATGTATGTATGTATGTATGTATGTATAGAGTGAAATATACTCTGCTTAGGTAAATTCTCAACTGAGCTCCACTTCTATTTCCACCCCCATCTCTATCCCTATCCCTCCTTCATGTGATGCTCCCCATGTTGATAGAATCTGTAAAAGTGCACCTATAAGATCTACCCTATGTGGATCTATAATTCATGTAGTGAATAGTATCTGATAGCTAATCTAAGACAATACGCTCATAATATCTTAGCTCTATCACTATCTCCTTATAGTGATCTATACTCACTATCCCCATTGGTCTCATGCTTGACCCTGTCATCTCCCCAATCACCTATACTAATGGATCCCTCTCCTTCACCTCCTCAATATCTCCAACTCCACCCTATATCTATCATGCTCCTCCACCACCATATCATGATTCAGTTATAGGGAATCAAATCCCACTTGTAATATATCCATCTAAACCTATATAATATCCCATTCCACCTGCACTACAATCAAATCTCCCTATGTTATCATCAATTACCTATCTAAGTAGGCACATTGCTCCTATAGTATGTTTCTCTCTATAATAAACTCAAACACATCTATCTCCTCCTCTTTAACCTCCTCCTCACCTCCTCCAACCTCTCCCCCAGCTTCCTTAGCCCCCATCTCATCTTTTATCTCCTCATATGTCCTCTCAAAATTAGATCCATCCTCCTCCTCCACATCCTCCATCTCCTCATCCTTCCCTTGGTATTGCCGAACTAACATCTCTTTTTGTGCCCCCCACTGATCTACCCACCAAGATGTTTATGCAAGTGTACATATTGCATCCTCCACATCCTCCCTTACTGGTACTTGGTCCTCCTCCATTAGGACATCTCCTATCACTGGTCTTGGCAGCTCCCATTTCATCTCATCCCTCTTATATATATGAGGGGAAAATGGGATGTCCTACATCAAATCAAATTGTCACTGCACTCAAATAAAATGAAGATAATCACACTGATCCCTCATCCTCCCTGTCATCCATCACTCCTTCTAAATCCCTATGAGTTCTATGTCCATCCTTATCCACTCTAAAAATTGTAGATAAGGCCTCCAAATGATATTTGTAGCCCATAATCTCTCCAATAATCCCCTATAATAGTATAAATCTCTAATAATGTTGTCTAGAAATCCATTTTCTAAATTGACCTTCCACTATAGGAAGGTTGTGTTGTAGTCAGTCTTGTACCACCATATCCATGAGGTATCTATGGGTCATACTATATGAATGTGCTTATAAGCCCAACACTGTAGTATCACTATCACATCTAAATCATACTACCTCTAAGTCCTATATCCCTAGAAATCCCTATATATCTATGCTAATAGAGTGGGCACCCAATCAAAAATGGTATGGTGCTTAAGCATATATACAACTACTCTTGTCAGACCCTATAAAAACCTCCCCCCCCCTAAATTTGGAAGTGCATAGTAGGAGATTGATAGCATCATCATCCTCAGTACACCTCTCCCTATGAAACCCCTAGCAAAAAATCTTATCCCAGTCATATCATCACCATAAAGATGTCTCAAAGTTGTATTTGAACCCTGCTCATCCAAAATAACTATTAGTACTCCTTGCACAAAAAGTTATAAAATCCTATAGATGTCCTCCTTGATAATGGTCATCTCACTGGTAGATAGATAGAAAGTAATAGTCATGATATACCATCACTCTATCAATATCACTAGTAGTATATTTACGCAATGGATATGTTGATAATGATTCACCCCTCCTAAGCCTATGACGTCCAGGTGAGCCCAGTCATCATCACTAAGTCACACTCATAAATCCTCCAATAATGGTAACACTTGATCTCATATTCATAGTAGCCCCCATGCCTATCATCTATATCCTTATAAACCTAGACATCTCCTAAAACCCTTCACTTAGCCTAGCAACCTTGATCTACATTAAGCCCTTTTCACTAGGCAAAAATTAGTGTCGATTCCTTATGAATCGACATAATTCTCTTATATCAATGTAATTTCAATGAAACAACATTGATTCCCCATGAATCATCATTGATTCACCAAGGAATCAACATAGATTATGCATTGCCATCCCTTTATAACCTAGCCTACTTTTAGCCCTTACAATTCAAAAAATTGATTAATTACATAACCTACCCTATCATGGGAGTGTTGTTATCATTAAGAACCACTATTGCTATCTATCATGTAGCACTTTTGTCATTTGAGCTCCGAAGTGTCATTTGGGATCTTTTAGTTTATAAATGAGCCCTTTTCTATGTCAAACTTACTTTTATACTCATGTTTGGATCGACATCGATTCATTTTAGATCAGTGTCATTTGACTTGATCATCATCGATTCATTTTAGATCGGCATCAATTGGACCTTTTTTTCACTACTTATACTTTTTACATACATCTAATCTTGCTCTTTAGCTATTCTTAGTTCCTTGCCACATTTACCTTATTATTTAACCCATACCATTTCAAGTTTGTGGATTTCTACCCCCTGATGGTCCCACAACCTATATAAGGCATGTCATCTTTTAGGTATCTCCCCTCAATAGGGTCCTGAGATTCTATTCTCCATTGAGAATAGCTATCTATAGGTAGTGTGTGCACCATTTAGCACACCAGATGCTTCAGTCAGCCAACCCTATCATTGTTCTCTTATTCATCCTTTTTTAAATCCTACTTATTCATGGTTGTAGCATCTAGTTACAATATTTTTCCTTGGGGCATCTCTGCCTATATTATGTTTCACCCTGCTAGTACAAAACATACACTTCATGTTATGCATCAATGTTTATTAGAGATTATCTATTATTTTTCCATCCCATCCATTTTTCAAACTTGTAGCCCACTCCTTATCCTTCGTCAGATCTTGATTTGAGGGGGGATACCTCCTCACATAAACCTGGGGTAGTAGACCCTTCATAATTTTTGTCTCGCATCACGCATCTTATACCATTCCATAAAAGGGGGAAAATGCAAACACTATAAGTTCATACCCCTAGGAATGATTATTTGGGTGTCATAGGTCCTATTATATTTAAATCCCTAAATAATCCCTATCTTAAAGTTTAAATAATTTACTATTTACCCACCTTGTAAAAATCCTTTTACTCTTACCCCTTTACCATTTCCAAACTCCTAAAACCAATTATAACCTAGAATCTACCCGTATAACCACTCCATCCCATGTGGAATCATTACAAATGAATTTCACCCATTCCCAACCTATTCTCATCTATGGTTACAACAAAGGCTCTATTTTGGGAGAATCAACAACAATTATCTTGAGAGCAATCCCAATTCTCTGGATCAGCATCTATCTATAAATACACAGCTTACATCTACATTCAAGATGGGATGAGAACATTGAGATCCTAAAATTATTATTCATTTTCTTTGTGACTTTGATGACATTTGTATTGACATTTTGCTCAATTTTTAGCTCATCCAATCACATCATTTTCACAACTAGAACTACTACCAGTACTCATTGAAGGAAACCATTATGTTCACAGCCAAACAAAAGGTAAGTATTACATTTCAATTTCATCATTATCTTTTAATTATCAATCATTTAGATATCCGCTAAATCTATTAATCATTATTACTAGTCTTTATTATCTATTAATCCAATTCTTTTATCATTTCCTCCCCATTTTTTGTTCTCTATTTACTAAATTCAGGGATAGAGAATCGATGTCAATTCACTCAGAATCGACACTAATTCTTCTAATTAACAACAATCCTATGAGGAGCAACATTGATCTGTTATGCTTAATACATAGGATCTAAAACTATATCTTAAGCTTTTATTCTCAAATCCTCTATTGATTACTTTTTAAACATGGATATATCCTTGTAGATGACCTTACCTAGTGTAGCACATGATGTGACTAGCATCGTTCATCTTCCTATAGTCCATTAACCTTTATTTAAAGATCAGAATGACATTACTTTTGAGTTAGCCATTTATGCTATTATCTGGGCACACACTCATGAATATTGAGAAGAATCATTATCTATAATTCAAGATTATGTAGATTTCACTTTTTCTTACTAGGAAGAATACTTTATTTACATTATTGAATTAAATGAGGATAATCAGGATTAATATCATTATTGCATCATTTATCTATTTTTTAATTTTTATGTTTTTATTTTGCTTAATTTCTTAATAGTGGATTGACATCCATTCGAGGGAGTGTACCACTTCCTCAAACTGATATATGATCAGGCAGTCCACCCATCTCTCTATTAATCTATTTTTGTCAAGTTTCCATATGTGTGTAGGTTAACCTTCCCAGTCAAAAAGGAGTTTTCACTATCGTTGGATTCAAAGTGGTGCACAAGCATCTTCCAATCTATAGGTAACATCATAAACCCTATTATATCAAGTTTTTAGTAAATCCCATTTCAATTTTAAGAAAATAAAAAAACTAATTAAACAATCCACTTTTTATCTAAACACTTATTAGTGTTAAACACCACCTTAATTTCATTTATGACTACTTAATCACATGTTTCAAAAATTGGTGGCTATAATTTTTTAAATTTACTCGATTTGATCATTATATGGTTTTCTCCATCGATAAGAGCCTCCACTAAACACTATTGGGAGCCTGTAAGGTGCCAAACCAAATCATAGCCACCACATGACCATTTGTATCATTTTTCCAACATAGTCACTTAAATTCATGGTACTTATTTATACTATTTTATATTATTTATCTTAATGGTTTTTATTGTTTTGAATTTTGATTGACTCGCATCAATAACCATCTAGGGTTTTAAAGAATATATTCATTGTATTATAATGTTCAACTGATGTTTCTACAATTTCTCATAGAGTTAGGGAAATGGAAATATTTAATTACATATTTATACTAATCTAATTCATATTATCTTGCCTTAAAAATATTCTTATTGATGTGGCAATATTTGGTGGAAACATGGAAATACTTCTTGTTGCTTGTATAAGTTTAAGGTTCAAAACCCAACATCAGTACTCATATTATAGGCCTTTTATTTTGGTTTTAAGCTTGAGGAGGAGTAAGAACTAGGTGATGCACATGTGACCATTGATAATTGAGCTCCTCTAATGGGTGGTCATATGAGCCATAGATATATTATGTGTCCATTAGATCACTCACCCTATAAGAGATGATTTGTTACACTACTTAGTTCAAATTGTTCTCTAATTTAATATGAAAATGGTTATGTATCTACTATGTATAACATTATTTCTAGGTCTAAATGAGGTTCCTTTTTTCTTAATCTGAGATCTGATATGTAATTAATTAGGTTGAAGGATCTTGTTGAAATAGTTGATTTCTTGCCAATTCCAACCATATAATTTGACATACTTCGTTAAATGCTTGGATTTGAAATGGGGTGGAGTTGAACTCTCCTTTGGGTAAATTTTGATTATGGATAAATCACTCCAAGTTGATAAAAACCTTGTTAGTGAGGAAATTAATTCCATATTCATATGTAAGTGTTTCACTATATTTTTAGATCATTTTATTTTATTTTTGAAAACAAGTAAAACTAAAGAAAGGGAAAAGGTTTAGATGAGCTTGGATGTGGTTGCACACTCCATGATCTAAATAATGTGAAATACTCCTATTTGGCTAGGGAGGAATAACCTGTAATAAGAATAAGACTAAAAATAGGATTGATTATTAAGGTTGAAGGGTGGATTGCTTAGCAAGTGCACTAGATCCAAGAAGTAAAAGACTCCCATGGAAGGTTGTTAATCCAATCATTTTAACAAATTAAGTTCTAAAGAATGTTTATAAGAAGTGCTTGCATAAAGGAATAAAAATTAATCTAACATAATGTAATAAAATGCTTTATAATAAAATGATTGCTTTAACAAAATGACATTAACTTATGTGAAAGAAATGCTAAAGTGTTAAAGTGTGGTTCAGATTATTGTTTCTGACTCTGTGTTGTGACATGGGTTGAGAAATAAGGTTTTTGGTTGAGATTAATAGGTGTTTTTAACTTGATTTTTTGAGAAAAATCAATTACATAGAGACTGATGTCGGTCACTAGGTAATCGATTTCGATCAAGGATGACTAATGCCAGTCACTGTGTATTGTCATAGTTTTGGATTTTGGGAAAAAAATGGGTTTTGCATCTAGTTGTAAGAGGTTTTTGGGTTATTTGAAGGGTTTTTATGGTTGTAAAGGCAGAATGAAGCCTAAGGGATATAAAAAACAAAGGTTTAACACTCAAAAGGCTAGTAATAGTTAGTACGAATTTGCTAAAAATGGGTGTTGGAGTTGTAAAACTCCAACACCAAAGAGAGTGTGGAGAGAGATTGAAAGGGGTGAAAGTAATGAACAACTAAAATAAAATACAAAACTTATAAAAAGCACATAATACTTAGTTGTGTATTTTCTAGCCTAAATATGATTTGAAGTTGAGTGAGAGCTGGTTGGAAGCTTGGAACAAAATGGGCAGAGTAACGATGCTTGAATCCTTAGTCTTGAGGTGATGAAGCACTTATTGGTCTCTAGACTAGTTTTTTGGTTCACTAGATAGCTCTAGTTCACACAAAATTTTAGTTATTGTTCTAAATTATTCAACCTTTTGAACAAAGTTCATGGGCCATATTTAAGTTATCAATGTCATTCTTGGTCAACCAGCATCGATCAAGGGATGATCTACATCGGTCAAGGTAGAAATGGTCCAACTTACCAAAAAGAGTGTTTTACACTTTAATTTTAACAGTTAAGACCATTAAAAATGGGCCAAGTTTGATTAAGGAAGTATGGTCAAGCAGGTAGAAATAGTATAGGAATTTGGGACTTAAATTCTAGGGTAGGAAATGGTCATAAGGCAAGGTGTCACTAAGTTAGCCATGGGCTGGTTAGGGTGAAGTGTAAATAGAATTTTAGTAGCATAATTAATTTATTTATTTAGCTAAATGTGGGTAGCAGGTAAATGGGTGTTTAAGGGGGTTAAGAAATGTTCTAACCCAAGGGGGGCCAAGGGGGTCAAAAAAGTGTGTTGCAACATCTAGAACCATTGGTGTGGTTTTCTAGTGTCTACATTTTGTCTTTTTGTTACATAGTTTGCATCAATAAGTTACAAAATAAAAACTAATGATTTAGTGGAAGGTTGGATGCCCTAAGTGTGGGAGGAGGTGTTCCCCCTCAAATTAGGAAGTGATGAGATGACATTTAATGGGGTTTATGTTTGAAAAGTGTATAATTTGGTGACAAGGTTGGTTGGGTACAGGCCTTAAAGCATGAATGGGTGTCTAGAATGCAATGAAGTGAGATTTCATAAATCATGCATAGGTTAGGATACCATAGTTGAATGAATTGTTAATTAGGGTTACACTGAGAAGAATAAGTGATAGGGTAACTAGGCCACAACATGAGGCTTAGATGATATGGGTTACACTTATAAACTCAAGCCTCTTAGTGAAGACATGTGTTCTCAGTGATCCAAAATGAGGATGTGACCCTAAGATGACAAATTTGTTACAGGTGTTGGGACTGTAATTGGTTGTGCTCTGAGGTACTTAAAGGGTTGTGCATAAAATTAATGCACATTTATCAAGTATGGCGAGGTAGGTTGGATATCAAAAGAACCAAGGCAAGTTTGTCATGAAAAGTCAAACTATACGACAAAAAATAACCAAGCATAAGGTGAGTTGGTTGGTTTGGTTGGTGGAGAACAAGGTGATCTCTAATATGAGAGTGGTTGGTGTATTATAGTGCGTATGAAAAACATTGGTGGGTAGTGTGCCAATTGGTGAGCTAAGTTGTGTAAGATAAAAAAAGGACTTAAGGGGGTGGGTGTGGTGGGGGGGGTTAGGGTGTTTTTTTTTTTAACTAAGTTGTTCAATTGATGGTGATCAGGATAATGCTCTAATGATTGGTGTTAGTCATTGTACTTAAGAATAAATTGGCATTAGTTGATGAGAAAACCCTATAAAAGGGTTTTGTTAACCAAAATAGTCAAAAAAAAATTGTTTATTTGTTTGTTTGTGAATGTTTGGCCTCTGCATTTGAAAATGACCAAGAGTGATGAGTGGGTAAAGTGAGGATGTATAATCATGGGATAGGTGGAGAGAGAAGATAGAGCATGGGGACCAAGTGTCAGGGTGTTGAGAGTGAGAGATTTGGGTATGGCAAGTTGATTTGTGCTAAATGGATGAAATGGCCATGTGAGGTAAAAGAGGGAAGGCATTAGGTAAATGTAGAGTACCACCGAAGAGGCAGAGCCACGATAAGGTAGGTGGATGTATTTACATTTTTGTGTTTATTTGTAATTTTGTTGATATTAGTGATTTTGGTGTAGTATTAGGGTAGTTATATTGGTTAGGTTAGGGGAAGGGTAGGAAATTAAGATTTGCAATGGTTTGGGTTTTAAAAATGAGGTTTTATAGTGGTTTGGGTATAAGAACTAGGGTTTGCAGTCTTGGCCCTAGTTTTGACAGAGATCCACGTCAATCCTTATTTGATGGCTTAGAGGCCAAAAGAAGAAGGATTGGTTGAGTTAGATGAAGTTTAGAGTGGGTAATGTGGTCATGAATTATGTGTAGATATTGAGGTGGTGGAAAGGGGGAATGAAAGGTTAGTTTAGGATAGGTGAGGTTTGATGTATTTTTAGATGTTGAAAGGTGAGATTTGAAGACTATGTTAGGGTGGATTTAAAAAACGTGTTCAGAGGCCAAATGATCTTGGGGGGAGTCTAATAGTGTTCCTTTGAGTATCTTGTGTATTAAAAGATGATTTGGTTGTAGGTATATAGTAAATAGGTGAGTAGGTGAATATTTTAGGTTGTTTGTATTGATTCATGGTGCACTAAATTTAGGATCTAATCTTGCAGGCTAATACTCTATTTGCTATGTCAGATCAAGTTTCACCATTGCTCAAGGAGTTGTAGAGAGATATGAATGGCGACGATTGGAAACACATGATGGCTATGGGTTTAGGGTTATGTGATACTATCATCACATACCCCAAGATGTATGTATGTTGGTGGTCCTCATCGAGAGATGGGATCCAACCACCAACACATTTTGGTTTTTGATAAGAGAGTTGACTATTACCTTAGAGCATGAGCACATGATCCTAAGGTTACTTATATAAGGTCAAGTGATTGATCTAATTCATGGTGATGAGCTAGATGCATAGATGGATTCGTTAAATGGTGAGGATGTAGTAGAGGCTTAGTGCCACTCTGGGAGCTTCTACTTCAAGGACCTATTTTATTTGGATATAGAGAGGATGATGTTGATGATAATAGTCACATGCTATTATTTTCTAGACTCAAGTGGTAGGAGGTATCCCTAGGATTTGACTGGTGTACTAGTTGATATGCACAAGGATATGATAGTTTATACATGGGCACCAACATTTCTGACATAGGTTTATCAGGAGCTTTAGGGACACTAGGTGCATAAGAGGTATGGGATGAGTGTGTGATTCATACTTCATTGCTGGGATCAAGAAGATCATGGTTTTATGTCTAGTTAGATTGTCATGGGCTAAATGGCATCATACACAATTCAAAGCTAGCTTCATGAGGTGAAGGGAGCATGATTTAGAGTTGATACCTTTTCACTATGTGTGGTGGAAGTTTAGCTTGGTTTAGGGTTATCCAAAAAGTGTTCTTGAGATACATAACAGAGGATGTAGAGGCACCACTTCCCCTACCATATCCATCAGAAGAGGAGCCACTTTTTTAGGAGATACTAGCTCCTACAGTAGTTGATGATGTCAGGGTGACTCCAGAGTATATTTCATGGTGGTAGAGATGACACCCTATAGCTTTTGGTGGAGATGATGGATAGGGGGAGGAACAGGGAGATGCATAGATAGAGGAGGTAGGACTTGATCTACAAATGATTATTTTAGAGAGGGATGTTATGAGAGAAGGCACAAGCTACTTTACAAGTGTCACTAACCACTATGATGCATGAGAGATTCATAGCACAGGGGTAGCTAGATATAAGGACATATGAGAGAGATAACTTATGGGTATAGCTATCCACCATCACTTAATAGAGATACATTATGCAGGGATAGCTAACCATTATTACTCAAGAGAGGGATGGCTTACAAGTATATTTGACCTTGATTACAACTGAGAGGGATGCTCCAAGGTAGCTAGGAAGATGACCATCACAAAGTGAATCATCTCTAAGAGGGATTGGAGTTGTCATGGGACCACCTCAAACCACTCTATTGACTAGATATACTAATATAATAGAGGAACTAAAATACTATGAGGGGCATGTTATCAGGGGGCTTCCAAATGTGCCTTAGTACACAAAGTACCTATCAAAGTAGGTTATGTCAAGGAATCCAAGTAGTGATGTACCCAGTAGTGGTAGAGGCCACATAGTATCTACAAGTGCATAGACAAGTCAAAGAGATAGAGAGAGTCTGGGAAATAGTTGTGCCCCCATACCATATATTACTATCTAATATTTTTTACTATGATTTTGATTCTAGCCTGCAAGCCATTGTAATGAGATGTACATATCATTTTAAGATATTCACAAACACACACACACACACACACACACACACACACACACACACACACACACACACACACACACACACACACACACACACACACACACACACACACACACACACACATCACATGGTTTAGTTATGATGTTTATTGATGATGGCATATGATGTTATAGTGTTATTTATGTGATGTTTTATGTTATGTTTATGTTATGATTCTTTATGATGACATGTTTGGGTTATGGTTAAGGTTTGGAATTCTTTCCTTTTAGTAGGTGTATGCTTTGATGTAGTTTATAATATTTGATATCTATGATATGATTTTATATATCCATGTGATCCCATATTTAGATTCATATGTGATTTGGATAACATAGTTCATTGAGTCATTATCTAATTTAGAAAAAATGATTAAATGTGGTTTGGTTCCTACATGACTGTGTTTTTTATGTGATAAATTAGGTTGACTTATGCTTGATGATAAGCAAGATTGATTTATTTCTAATATATAGTTGTGATTTAGAAACTAATATGAGATTTTGGTTTAATTCATGCACCATAAATAATTTCTGATGATGTTTATGTGATGGATAAATTGGTTGACTTATGATTGTTGATGAGATGATTGATATGGTTTAGTTATGTTGATTATAATGACTATGATGTGGGTAAATATAATGTTTTCAGGATAGTAAAAACACCTAAATAAATGATGTGGATAAGTGATGAAATATAATGTGACATAATAAAACACATAAGTGTAATAGAATGCTTGTTCTATCTATAATGGTAAAATAAAATGTACATAACACACTTAAGTGAATTATGATGTCATTTATTTATAATAGATTGAATGATAGATGGTTTAAAATGTTCAAAACCACTTTAACATAGAGATTATGCTATATATAAAAAGAGTACATAAATGAGAGAATAATGTTTAATCAAACATAAGATAGATGCCTTAATGAGTGTTTCAACAAGTAGTCATGATGAATAAGAAGGAGAGGTGATCTTCTTTCATTGGGAAGGACCAAAATATCAAAATGGGTCAGCTTATGAACATAAGCCCCTTTCATGCTTTGCATTATTATTTTTTCATTTTTTTAAGAAGTGACTTGATCACATAGTGTCAAGTAAGCTCAAAATCCCTTGATTTTTATAGGGTAAAAAAAGGGGATGTATTAAATAGGTGAATGGATGATAGTGTAACATTCTTGTGGGGATGACTTTCCCCTTTTGTAAATGACCTAGGAACCATTTTAGACAAGTTCATGTCTTATTTTAGTGTAGATTGATCAATGCGAGAAATATACTATTGCTTTTTGAAAGCTGATTGAAGCTTTCTTTGTGATATATATATATATATATATATATATATATATATATATATATATATATATATATATATATATATATATATATATATATATATATATATATATATATATATATATATATATATATATATAATTTTTGCTTTAAATTTTGACTTATGGTCTTTTTAATGCTTTTTTGATTGGTAGGTTGGGGAAGCTGATCAATTAAAGAAGCTTCCATGTGATTTTTTTTTGGACAAACTTTTGACTTAGCCATCCTTCAGGGGAGTGGTCTAATTTTTGGATTTGTTTGATTTTGATATTTTTCCTTCAAGGGAGCAGTCTATCTTTTTGAGTAATTCTAAATTATTTTGGCAGTTGTTCTTCAAGGGAGTAGTCTGCAAGTTTAGATATGAACCATAATATATTTCATTATTATTTTTTCTTTGGTTTTAGATATGGAATTGCTTATATAGGCCTAAGGTTTTCCTTTATGAGGGTAAAACCATAGCACAAGAAGGTTAAATGATGGGTGATAGAGTGTTTAAAAGACAATGACCATGGGGATCTATCCTATAAGGGAAAAAAATTACCATGAGAATCATGAAATGGGTAGAGCCATGGTACCCATGTTTAGTATTTAGGCTAAAATTGTGACATATAATCACATGATTCTTTGCTTTAATAAATTGTCCTTAAATTAAGGAGATGAAGATGATAAGTTTGTAAAATAAGGTACGATCTTAAGTTAGACACAAAGTGATTTAGAACTTATTTTAACAAAATAATGGATGCAAATGCAAAGCATTGAGGGGTTCAAGTTCTAGCTTCCTTCAAGGGATGATAATCGGTAAGTTCCTGACCCATACTTATGTGTGATGATAAATGGTCCAATCCAATTAGGAGCAAACTTTCCATGTTTGCTTCTTTCCATGTTAGTTATATGTTGATTTTCCTGTAAGATGAGGTCACCAATATTTAATTATCACTCTCTTAGGTGTTTGTTATAAATTCATGTGATTCACTCTTGATAAACATGAAGATGGTTAAGAGTGTTTAAATTATGCTCATGAAGTAGCTCAAGTTGGGCTAGACATTTTTGATGATAGTCCTCTTCTGAGATGATATCTTTTAGGGACATACGAAGGGAGTGAATTTTTACTTCGAGAGGCAAGACAGCCTCTGCACCATAGATAAGTGAGAAAGGGGTGGAACTCATAGGGGTTATAATTATATTTCAATATTCCCATAAGGTAAAAGGAATGTGTAAGTTCCAATCCTTACCATATTTATTGACCACTTTGGTGAGAATTTTATTAAGTGTTTTGTTAGAGGCTTTAGCCTGTCCATTAACTAATGGGTGGTATGGAGATGAGAATCTTAACTTAATACTAAACGTATCACAAATATTTCATAATTTCTTATTTTTGAATGATTTTTCATTATCAATTATGATTTTAAGGGGTAGGAGGGGCCCTATCTCCACTAGTTGTGAGGAACACCAAAGTGTCATATGATATGATAATTGATGAATTTGACATTCTTGTCAACTTTGGTTGAGATGAGAGGAATAACCTCCACTCATTTGGTGAATTATTCTATCATAGTGATGATAAAATGATTTCTCTATGAAGAGTGAGGGTTGATTTCACCAATGAGATCCAATCCCCATTGAGAGAAGGATCAAAAATCTTTAGCAACTTGAAGGGTTTGACTAGGAATGTGATGCAAGTTGGCATGTTGTTGACACTTGACACACCACTTGACATAATCAAAACAATTTTGGTTAAGGGTATGCTAATAGTATCCAAGGTGAAGGATGTTCTTAGCGATAACTTAGCCATTAAAGTGTCCTCCACAAATCCCATTGTTAGTTTATTTGATTGCGAGAGGGATTTTTGGCTACAAAGGCATATAAAAAGGAGACCATCAAAGCCTAATTTGTAGAGGATTCCCCCTAATATGGTATAAAAATTATTACTTTATATAAAATCTTATCTACCATTCCTAGAGAGGTCAGAAGGGATGATGGCTAAGGTAAGGTAGTCAAAAAAATTCTTATACCAAATATACGATTGGATTTCCTCCACATTGCAGATGGAAGGGAGCTCTATTTTGGTGTAAGAGGGTTGGTTAATTATATGAATGGTGATAAATATTTTAGGGTTTGTAGGTTTATATGGGATTTAAGAAGCAATATAATCCATGGTGTAAGTGAATTTGTTTATCGAACATGGAGTGGCTTGGATAAGGTAATGATCAAATGATGTTAATAATACATCTACTAGTTGTTTGTATTTCTAGAGAACATCATTTTTACACTTATAGGAACCATTGATCTAGTTGACCATAGTTGGGATTCATTGAAAATGTTGATTTATTTTACTCCCAAGTATAAATTTGTTTGGAGACCTAAAACTATGGCCTCATACTCAGCCACATTATTGGTGCAATCAAAGTCAAGTTTGAAGGACAAGGGAAAAGGCTCACCTTTAAGGTGTATAATGATGATTATGTCACCCCCACCACATTGAAATTTTTATCCATTAAATAACATGGTAATTTGGTAATAAATGTCCTCTTGAGAGAGAGTTGCGATGGACTCATTAGGAAACTCAAGGTTGGAAGGTTGGTTGTCATTTAAAGGGGTTATAACCAATTGATCAATGATGATTTTCCCTTTGAATAAATTTTATAGAAGGAAATCAATATTGAACTCAAATAAAAACATGAGCCATATAGCCATACACTAATTTTGATATGGATTAGAATGCATATACTTGAGGGGATCAGTGTTTGTGATGATAAATGTTTTATGGTTGAGGAGGTAGTGATGAAGTTTGGAAGCCATGAAGACTAAGGTGAGGCATAACTTATTGATATGTGTATAACAAGTTTCATACTTTATAAATATTTGACTTATATAGTAAACTACATATTCTTTATGTTGATCATCATGATGTGTGAGCATGGCACCTAAGGAATGGTCTGTGGTGGAGATGTAAAGGTAGAAGGGTTGGTCCTCATTTAGAGGGACCAAGATAGGTGGAAAAATAAGGTATCCTTTGAGTGATTCAAAGGCCTTTTGATAGTCTTTGATCCATTTGAAGGATATGTCCTTCTTGAGGAGGTAGTGAAAGGGTTGACATCTATTAGATAATTAAGAGATGAAATCATGAATGGATTGAAACTTACCATAAAAGCTATAAAATTTCTTAAGTTTAGATGGATGAGGTATGTCTAAGATTGATTTTACTTTATTAGGATCAACTTATATTGTATGAAAGGAAATCATAAATCTAGGGAGTTTACTTGATAGGACCTAAAAGATGCATTTCTTTGGGTTGAGGTGAACATGAAATTGGATAAGGCATTCAAAGATGACTTTAAGGATTTCCAAATGATCGTTATGACATTTACAAGGAGGTCATCTACATAGTCTTCCATGGTTTTGTGGATGAGGTCATAAAATATGTAGGTCATGACACGTTAATAGGTTTCACCAATGTTATTCAAGTTGAAAAGCATGACCCTATAGCAAAAAGTTTCCCATGGGGTGATGAAGTGGTTTTGTGTTGATATTCTAGGGTGATTAAGATTTTGTTATACCTCAATAATTTATCCATAAGAAATAACATATCATAGCCAGTAGTTAGATTAACAAGTTGAGAAATGCTTGGTAAAGGAAAGTCATCTTTTGGACAAGCAAGGTTGAGGTCATGAAACTCTATACAAATAAGAAGTCCCCCTATTACTTTCATGACAATAATGATATTTGAGACCCATTTTGGATTGTGAATGGGTTGGATGAATTTGATGGATAAGAGATATTATAGCTCCTCATTAACAAGAAGGGGAATACTAGGATACACCTTTTGAAGTTTTTTCCTAATAGGCTTGGAATCAAGGTTGGTGATGATGTTGTGGATGAAAATGGACATATCACTATAAGACCAAGAAAATACTATGCTACGGTCATGCATAAAATAAGATAAATCTTGATGCTTTGAGGAATCTGAAGATTAGCCAATTTTGATTACACAGTGGTCATCCTGAGTGCCCAAGTTTATATCAAAGGTATCTTCATTCAACATGGTTTATATCTCAAGAAGAATGGATTTTGGAAGGGAGGAATCTTTAGCACCAAGATAGGTGAGAAGGGAATTATCATCTTGACATTGGATAGTATTAATGGTAGGAGAATCATCTTCGACCATCTTAGGATGAGTCAAAGGAATATTTTGGCTTCCCCATGAATTTGATAGGTCAAGGGTCCCAAAATAATCATGTTTATCAAAAAAACATTGGGAGGGATGGAATCAGGATCAACAAACTCTGAAGAAGAAAAGGTTAGTGAGGATGGGGCTTCTTCCTCAATGATTACGCTGGAAGGTGGGTTGGTTGATTCTTTTGGTTGGATAAATCCAAGGCCATGTTTCTCATGAAGATTTTGAGATTTACATGGGATAAGTTCATATGGCCCATGATCATAATGGCCTAAACTGAATATTTTCTAAGCACACTGATGAAGGTATGTTTGGGAAAATTTTGGTTTATCCAAGAAAGAAAAATTAGAGGTTAATGGTTTGAAAGAAGGTGAGGTGTTAGAAGATGAAGGTGGTTGATCAAGTCCCCTATAGATAAAGTTAGTTTGGAAGTTGGGAGGACCAAAAGGGATGCAAGTTTCAATGTTAGAATCATAGTTAGGATGTTGATCAATATTTGCTTACTATTGAGGAGTAGGAAGGGTATCGAGAGTCAATAGGTGATATTATCCAAGTGAAAGACGTTGGAATGTGGATTCTAAGGGGTCTTTCATAGATATTTGGGAATAGGGTATGGTTGAGCTTGTAGAAGATTTGTTGATATAGGTCAAAGGGGAGGCATCCTTTAATGGAATGAGGACAAAATTTGGGTGATAAATCATGTTGCATGACTAAAATAGACTAGGGTCAGTGGGGATGACGTGAACTTGACCCTCATGTTCAAATTTTAAGCATCTATGCAAGGTTGATGATACACAACCCATAGTTTGGATCCAAGGGCATCCAAGTAATATGTTATATTTAAACTCCCCTTCTACAACATAGAAGTGCTCAAGGAGTGTTCAAGGGCCTAAAAATATGTAAAGGATAACTATTCCTAAGGTGGTTACCATTATGTCATTAAAATATTATAGCACAATAGTGGTTTCAGACATGATGTTGTTGGCAATTTTAATTTGATCATAGGCATGGGATGAGATGATATTGATGTTATCTCCTCCATCAATCATAACCCTTTTGATCTAGGTTTGATTTATGTGCTATGTGATGAAGAAGGGAGGATCTGGATCATCTAGGTAGACATGAGGTATCTCAGAATCCTAGAATGTGATAAGGGTTAATACTTGGAGTACTCCAACAAGGGTTGCTAAAGGTTGAGGATATTTGGGTTGAACCTCAATCGATTGTAAAGCCTCCATCATATATTAATGGTGTTAAGGTGAGGTTTGGATAAATTCATACAAGGTCATCTTCACTAGGATTTGGTGAAGTTATTTGATACCTGACCTATGTATCAGTCCAAATGGATTGGATTGAGGTATACCCAAGATAAAAATAATAGGTTTTGGTGAAGGTGATTGGGGTGATTCCATAGAAGAAGGATATGTCCAAGGGATGGATACTTTGGCTTTCCATTTATCCTTTTGACTTTTTTACTGAGTAACTACATATATGGTGTTAATTTGGAAAGTATGTGAGCTGGTAGGTTATTTTGTTTCATCCTTACTCTTTGATGAGAGCTTGTAGGTAGGTTTATGTGAGGTGATAGTTTTTATTTTTTGGCTTGGAGGCAGGGTAAGAAGAGTCTCCTCTATCAAAATATCATTTGTGTCACATAATTTTTGTATTATGACTTGAAGAGATTTGTAATTTTTAGTTTCATGTCTAGGTGTCCTATGGTATGCATAGATTAAGTTATCATTAAACCAATCCATTTTTTTTCTAATAGGGTTGAATGGTTTTATGAGAGGTAGGGTTATGTAGGAAGTTTGTAATAACTTTTATAAGATAGTAGAATAGGATTCTAGTAACGGTGTTAACAGGGTGGAAGTCTTTGTTTTGGTTGTTGGGGTTGGTACCCTTTTAGGGGTACGTTTTATGAGTGGATCTTTAGTTGATGTTTGTGCAATGTTTTTGGTTGATGGTTTTGGGTTTGAAGGTTTGGTGTGGATGGGTGGAAGTGTGGTAAGAAGAAGAGGTTGAGTTTGTAGTCTCTTTGTTGGAGGGCTTCACTTTTTCAATAAGGTGGAAGAGTGAGGTCCTAAAATGGATAAGGGGTATGGCCCTAGGATGGAGGGTGAAGTTGAAATGGGAGGTGAAATGGTTTTAGGATTTTGAGTCCTAAGTGGTTTGATATTCCTCCTTGGTTCAGATTATGGATCTTTAGGTAGGGTTTGTGGTTTCAACTCTAATTTTAAGGGTGGATGAGTGAGGTTTTGAGTTGGAAGGACACCCAAGTTTTTGATAGGTTTGAGTGGGGTAGTTGGGTTTATTTTTAAAGTAGTTAGGTTGGTTAGTTGGTTTGAAGTTTGAGGTGTGGATGACTTTGTTTTTTTTGGTTGAGGTAGTGGTGGTTAAATTTGTTGAGGTTAAAGGTTGGGTGACTGATGGTTTTGTTGACTCTTTATTGTAGGGTAGGGAAGTCCAAGATGATGCCAAAATGTAGATCGGTCAAGGTTTGGTTGCGATAAGAACTCAAGATTTTGAACCAACTTTAAAAATGGTTTATAGGTGGACTTGGCCTCCTCAGTGGGGGTTTCCAAAGGGATACTAAGTGGTTGAGGAAGTGGGATGGTCATGGTTTCCTCTTCTTTTGGCAAGAGTTCTAAGGAAAAAGTGGGTGATTCCACTATGGAAGGAAGTGTAGTAGGTGAGATGATATCTTCCTTAGTTGAGATTTCCAAAGGAAGGATGTGTAATTCCAATATGGAAGAAAGTGGAGTAGGTGAGACGGTTTCTTCCTTAGTTATGCTTTCCAAAGGAAGGATGGGTAATTCCACTAAGGGAGAAAGTGGAGTAGGTGAGGTGGTTTGAGTCATGGTTTCATCAATTGTAAGTCCATTAAGGACAATGTTTATGATATGAGCCTCATGTTTATGGGACATTTATGCATTTACATGCTTGTTATTTGAAGAAGGTGGGTGGTTTGTAAATGGTTGATGGAAGATGTCAAGATCTTGATTTGGAGGTATGTTTGGGTTATCCATTACAAGTTCACCCTTATCAATCAAGTCTTGAACTATATTTTTAAAGGTTTTGCATCTATCAACATTATGTTGAATGACATGATGGTAATTTCAGATCTTTTTCTCCTTATACCAACTTGGTATAGGACAGGATAAATAAAATTGTTGAGGGGGTTTAATTGGTATAAGTTGGACTATGGATACTTTTAATTATTTCTCAAAAATTGAAGAATAAGACTCCCCTAATGGAGTATATTAAATTTGAATAAAGCAGTTTTGAGATTTTGGATTTTGGTTTAAAGAAGTGGATGGGTTGGATTGGTTTACCTTGGAGGAGGAACCATTTTAAGGATAATGGCATTGGCGGATCCTTTGGCTTTGGGGTGGTTTGAAGGTTTGGAGGAAGCTTCAACAGATTTGAAGCTAGCATTCTTATTCCTAAGCTTAAGTTTGCCTTCATCAATTGCTTAGATTTCCAATTTCTTATCCATGGTAAATGCTTCATCAAAGCTACATAATTTTTGAACTTGTAGGGTAGATGAAATGTGTTTAGCACATGCCCGATAGAAAAGTTCAATTAATTCTAGTTGGGGTAGGGATAAGGAAAGTTGGTTGATTGATCCCCTCTATTGAGCAACAAAATTGGCAATGGATTCATCATCAAATTGATGAATAGAATATAATTCAGTTATGGATAGTTTCTTGGAGATGTATATGTAGAAGTGATGCAAGAAAGTTTATGCGAGTTGAGCGAAGGAAAAGAGGGAGTGCCTAGTGATGGCACGATACCAATCCAATGTAGGTCCTAATAAAGACATGGGGAAGGTTTGAAGTAAAATATCATCATCATAGGCAATGAGATAGCACACATGCTTAAATACTCTTGAATGTTATTGAGGATCCTCTTTGCTTTGGAATTTGGAAAATTTGGGAGGTTCTCATTAATCAGGGTAAGGTTGGATGGGTATAGAAGGGTGAATGGGTTCATTACAAATTTGATCATAGGATAAAAGATTATGAGCTCCAGAAATGGATGTCTCTAAAGTTGTCATTTTATCCATTAACATTTTAATGAGGTCAGTTTGTGGTACACCCACATAGTTGTAGGCTATGTGTTGTTGGGGTTGTGAGGGTGTAATGTATTACATGTTTGAAGGTTGGGTGGATGCCATATATTGATAGTTGGCCATGAGAGGTTGGGATGATATGGGAGGCATATATCCTTGTGGATTTAGGACATAGCCTGAATTAGGTACAGTGGGTATTTTTTGAGATATGGGTATGGTTGTGTTATTTTATTGAAGGTGTGTAGTTACCATTGTACTTATGGGTGGGAGAGTGGATGGTATGGAAACTACTAAGTTTTAAAATGGTGTAGATGATATTATATTTTGGGTGGCAAAGGGTAAGGAAACCATATTGGTGGATGGCATCCCAATTCTATGTGGTGCTTGAGTTATCATTGGTTGGGTTGTCCCTACATTTCAAGGGTTAGCTATGGGGTTAGTGTAAGTTGATGGTGATTGGGTATTTATTGGTGGTGGAAGAGAAGCTTGGTTTTAGGTAAAAATAGTAGATGCAATGCTTATAGAAGATGAAGATTGAGGTACCATGGATTGGGTAGTGGATATGGTAGAAATTGAAGTCTCACCCATAAGGTAAGTAAGCATACCATAAGTTGGTTCAATAGAAGGAATCAAAATAGGGGCACAATTGTCAATTGTGGCAAGGTAATGTTAGAGGGCAATTGGGTTGTTGTCAAGGAGGTTTGTGAAGTCCATGTCCCCTTGGGTAAAAAATAATGGCAAATCAGGAATCCTAAAATGGTCAAGAGAGCTCTCCACATCTGGAGTGTGCTCCATGGATGAAGAAGAGGAAGAAGGTTTGTGGTGAGGTTGGTTTCAGTTAGCTTGGTATCTAGCTTATTACCGTGTCAAGACCATGGGATAAAGTGGTGGAAGTTTTAGAATTTTTGATGGAAATGAACTCACTAACTCAAAAAAATAGCAAAGAAGAAAAAAGTTAACAAGATCACACACTCTAAAAGTACATTAGATCCTACAAGTCCTATTTATCTCACTTTGGGCTTATGCCTTAAGTTTAAAATTTGTGAGACTTCACTTGGATTTTGAAATATGTACTAGAAGAGGTAATCTTTGGATAGTTTTAGGTTTGTTTAGGCTCAAAAAATATTTGTATTAGAATCAGTGCGTGGCTTGGTATTAGGTCCTACCCCCTCACTTCACACACCACAACGTAAGGGTATTGGGTGATTTGCCAGTATATCTGATATCTAAAGTTTATACTCATTCAATGTACTTAGTTGGTTCTCCCTTGGTGGTGAAATCCAAGTAGGATAGCCAGGATGAAGGTTGCCTTTAGGTGATGAAATCCTAATCAGTTCCCTTATGTCAATGTTTGATGAATTGATTGTGTAAGTGGTTTGGTATATGTGTGTGAAAAAAAGTGATTGCTACAATTGATTCACTGATGAATTAAGATATGTGACTTAATTATGCATGCAATAAATGGATGAAGATTGATTTTAAACCCAAAAATAAATTTTAATTTCTTTGAATGAGTAAAAAACAACTAGAATGCCCCTAAATGTAGGATGAGAATGCAATCCCTATCCTAAGATGAATGCCTTTTCACTTTTAAAAAGAAATGAAAATAGTATATTGCCTTTCACTTTTTAGAAATAGAGGAAAATAAATGATTTTGATTTTTCCAATTCAATAAAGTAAAGAAAATAAGTACTTGTTTTTTATTTTGAAATGAATAAATTGAAAGTTGTGATTTTCAATTTAGAAATGAAGGAAAATAATGTTTTAGTTTCAGAAACAAAGAAGTGCAATGAATGATTCTTTCAATAATGCAACTAGAATGTCCTAAAACAACTACAAACCAAAGAAAACTCTAGGGTCCCACCAAGCATGCCAAAATGTTTCACTATATTTTTAGATCATTTTCTTTTATTTTTAAAAATATGTAAAACTAAAGAAAGGGAGAAGGTGTAGATGAACCTAGATGTGGTTACGTGTTCCATGATCTAGATGATGTGAAGTACTCCCCTTTGGTTGGGGAGTAATAACCTACAATAAGAATAAGACTAAAAATGGGATTGATTAGTAAGGTTGAAGGGTGGATTTACGAGTAAGTGCTAGATCCAAGAAGTACAAGACTCCCCTAGAAGATTGTCAATCCACTCATTTTAATAAATTAAGTTCTGAAGAATGTTGATAAGAAGTGCTTGCATAAAGGATTGAAAAGTACTTTAACACAATGTAATAAAATGTTTTTCAAGAAAATGATTTCTTTAACAAAATGACATTAAATTATGTGAAATAAATGCTAAAGTGTGGTTTAAATTGTTGTTTATGACTGTGTTGTGATAGAGGTTGAGAAACAGGCTTTTTGGTTGAGATTGATAGGTGTTTTTAACTTGCTATTTTTAGAAAATTTAATTACATAGAAATCGATGTCGGTCACTGGGTAATCAATCCCAGTTAGGGATTATCGATGTTAGTCACTATGCATTGTCACAATTTTGGCTTTTGGGTAAGAAATGGGTTTTAGGGCTAGTTGTAAGGGGTTTGTGGGTTATTTGAAAGTTGGTTGATGGTTGTAAAGGTAGAATGAAGACTTACAGATATCAAACATAAAGGCTTAACACTCAAAAGGTTGGGAATGGTTAGTGTAAATCTGGTGGAAAATGGGTGTTGGAGTTGTAGAACTCCAACACAAAAGAGAGTCTAGGGAAAGATTGAAAGGGGTGAAAGTAATGAATAACCAAAATATATATTGAACTTATAAAAAGCACAAAATACTTATATATTATGGTGTTGTTGGCTTGAAGATGATTTAAAGTTGAGCGATAGCTGGTTGGAAGCTTGGAACAAAATGGGTAGAGTAATGGCACTTGAATCCTTAGTCTTGAGGTGATGAAGCACTTCTTGGTCTCTGGACTGGGTATCTGGTTCACTAGATAGCTCTGGTTCACATAAGAGTTTAATTCTTGCTCCAAACTATTCAACCTCTCGAGTAAAGGTCACAAGCCATCTTTAAGTAACCAATGTCAATCCTAGTCAACTGATGTCGATCAAGGGATGACCAGCATCAGTCAAGGTAGAAATGGTCCAACTTACCAAAAATAGTATTTTCACTTTAATTTTGATAGTTAAGACCATTGAAATGCTCTGAGTTTGCTTAAGGAAGTATGGTCATGCGAGTGGAAATAGTCTAGGAGGTTACGACTTAAATGCTAGGGTAGGAAATGGTCTTAAGGCAAGGTGTCACTAAGTTAGCCATGGGTTTGGGTAGGATGAGGTGTAAATAGAATTTCATTAGCATAATTAATTAATTAATTTAGCTAAATATGGGTAGGGGGTAAATGGGTGTTTAAGGGGGTTAAGAAATGTTCTAACCCAAGGGGGGCCAGGGGGATTGAAAAGGTGTGTTGTGACATCTAGAACCGTTGCTATGATTTTCTAGTGTCTACAGTAAGCACAAAGTTTTGAGCTTCAAGGTTTGGAGCTATTTTGATGATATATAATACTTATGTCATTACATACCCAAGCATTAAATTCAATTTGCTCAAGACTCAACTAGAAGAAAATTGCAAGTACAAATAAACAAAAAAATGTACACTTCTTTGAAAAAGAGTTTTCTCAAAAAAACTATGATAAATATTTATTTGTATATCTCTTAAACCAAATTATGTTGGCAATGCCCATAACATTTAATACCAATGATTGAATATACATATCATTTAATTTCAACTGAAAGTAACTATAAACAACTTAAACTTTTACTTTTCTTCGTGAAACACTAAAAATGGATGAAGATGATCACCACAGAACCAAAGAAGAAATGAATGTGTTGTGTCTCCATGACCTGCAACATCTCCAAGGTAGCCAAAATGTCATCAACAGAATGATATTGATGTTATGCAAGGCATTGGCAATCGTCATTGTTGTGGGATTGTTCTTTGTTGCACCTATAGTTACCATCATTTGTTAGACATATCCATCATAGCAATTGCAATGGTTCCCTTTGTGATTGTTACTTTCACAACTCGTCCATGTCTTGGATTTGGCTTTGTAAAAAATAATGCAACCCCTGCTACAACACCTCCTACATTTTATTTTTCTATAATTGCAAGAAGCTACTCAAGAAAGTTACAAGAAAAATCTGAATATTGTTCTAAAAATAGCTAGTGTAAATGGTATACACAAGATGCTTAAAATTTTGTTCTAAAAAAGATGTTACAACCCCAATAGGTACCACCTATGCATGCCTATGTTATGTGTTATCAACATCCTTACACTTATCCATCTTTCTTCCAATTGCTAACTGCCTCATGTGTTGCTTCCCTCAATCTTTGTTGCATTTCAATTTTTAATTTTTCCCTGGCCTAAGTAAAACTCTTGTCTATGAAGTCTCATCTAATGTTGCTTGATAGGTATGGGTGACCGCCTATATTTATATAGGACTTGACGTACGCAAATACCTTTATCCTATTATTTATTTATTCATATACATATACCAATAATATATATTAAAACATATAATTATATATTATAATATATAATTATTTAATATAATATAAATTATATAATTAATTAATAAATGTATTATTAATAATATATTTTATTATTAAATTAATATAGTATTATATATATAATATATATTATCATATTATACTATTAAATATAATACCATATAAATTTATAATATCATATCATATATTGTTTATAATATCCTTATAATAATTATACTATTTATAATATATCTTATATTATATATTTAATGTTATATAATATATTAAATATTATATATAAATATATAATATTTTATAATTTATTATATAACATATTAATATATTATATATTAAATATAATAATTTATTTAATATATATTTATAAATAATATATTATAATATTATTTATATTATTACTTTCTATTAGTATATATTTATATATGTTATTTATTATATATTATATCTTATATAATTATAATAATTAATATAAACTATTACAATATTATATACTTATAGTAATATATATTATAATATTATATTAATTATAATATATTGATATAAAAAATGAGATGAATTTAATCATTATAAATTTTGAGCAAGATACGATTGTCGATTTACGATGTTTCAACTTACAAAATCCCATTTCACCAAAACGTCATATAACCCCCAAAACGTCATATAACCCTCTCCCAACATAACTTACACCTTTATTGAAACGACTACCTTACAAAGTACTCACCTGTTATGAATGAACATATAAACAAAGAGAAAAACATAATTTACTTAGTGATCAATTAAAGTATCGTAAAATGTCCTAGTAACGCTGTGAGACATATCATATACATATATTGAGAATATATTTTTTTAACATAAATAAAACCATCAGACGGATTATTTTTAGCATCATGCTCTCAAAAGATAAATAAAACGATCATGAATGTTCAAATCAGACGCTGCTTAAGGAACTAAAAAATAAACAGACTCCAAAACTCGAAAATAAGAACAAACCATTATTAACCTTTAATGGAGTTTGAGAATGAGAAACTAACTCACTAATAATTTCTATCTCGTAATCAACCATCTTAATTTATGATAAATTAAGAAGAAAGAAAAAATATATAAATGAGAAAAACTAAAAATACAATTGAAAAATCATTAAGAAATAAACAAATTACTAATAAACAACCTCTCAATTAAAAAAGTCAAAATTGATGACATTACAGAAATATAATCAATACTTAATAAAACATGAAAGCCAATCCCAAATTACCACCATAAAGTAATCCCACCATTGAGATCAGATCATAGAGATCAACTGTCCATCAAAGTAAGAAGACTTCACATTTATGAATGCCATAAATGATATAAGGCTTCTTTAAATAATTTTCATTTTTGCATTGTATATCTGCACAGTGGTTATTTGTTCAACTTCTGAGTTATCTGAGTTACAGTAATTCTGTTTCTTGCCAGAAAATGAGGGCTGCGCAACATACTTTTGAGATGCTTTTGCTTCGGTCAGTACACGCAAGTGGGACGAAAATATCATCGACATGGGTCACCAGGGAAAGGTCAGGAAATAATGAGCACACGTCAACCTCAGGGGTGTTATAAAAGTATGGTGCATTAATGAATCTGCAGTCTTGCCAAAGCTTTTCCTTTAACAAGATTGTGAGGATCTATTATTTCTTATGTTTTGCCTGAAAAGCAGTCTCTGCAAAAGATGTGGTAGATACTAGACATATATTATTTGGAAGTTCTAGTTCTAGACATTTATAATGATTTTGTAGTTAATGATCTGAAATCAAAAAATTTGTATTTCATTGATTGGTTTTGAGCCCATGTTTTATTGAGCACTATAATTTGACACCTCATTTCGAAGGTGATAGTCTGTGACCCAGTAAGGTGAGAAAGGTATCATTTTTTGTGATAGAATTGTGGATTTGATGTAGACATCTTTGTGAATTTTTAAACTTCTTGTCAATATTTTTTTGGCAGAAATTTTAGGTTTTGATATAAATTGTTGTATTGTTTTAGTTTATTTGATATTTGGAGCTCCGTATTTTTTGATCCGTTCGTCAAATTTCAGTATTGTTTTTTGAAAATGTGTAATTGTATCACACTCTACATAACTATAACTTCAAATTAGTTCCATTATATCAAAATTATCAAATTTTCAGTTTTTTACAATTTTCTCATTGTAAAACTTGTGAATGCATTATTCGTAAAGTCGCCTTACTTTACTCGAGGGATCATTTTTAATGCATAAAAAATATTGAAGGGGGTTGCAAGGCAAAATTCAAGTACCTATTGTCTCTTTTATGTGTATTTATCATTTCCTTACACAATCGTTGAAACTAAATTTGATGAACTCCTAACTCCACATAACTATCACACTTGGCAATAAAAAAATTAAAAAGTTGTTGCAATCTAAAGTGTTATGGTCAATGTTGAGAGATGCACCTCGAAACTTTATAAATGAGTATGAGTAATTTGTGCATGCCAAAATACAAGACAAAGCATTGGGTTTTATTGGTCTCCATGATTCCAGTAATTTGTTGTTTTACTCATGGATTGCACCACACCAAAAGCAACATGGACAAGTTTAAAGATTTGTTTGGAAAAATAAATGAATTTAGAGCTTTATAGCTAGATACAAAGTTGTAATCTCTTTAGCCTAATGACTTCCGCCCATTGAAGACATCCTTTCCAATTTTAAATCCTTTCTCTCACAATTGAAAGCGTGTGGTAAGGACAATAAATATGAAGAATGTGTTTTTTTAATTTTGTTTAAGTTAAAGGGCTCATTTTAAGTTTTTTGCTCTACTTTAAATTATTTCACTGTGGATACCTTAAGTATTAATTTTAAGATGCCTTCCTTTGAGACATTTTGTGAACATCTCACTACAAAAAAATCTAAGCTTATTTAACTTGATATCATCCCTAGCTCTTAAGCATTTATGTTCAACACCTAAGAGTAAAGGTAAGTTAAAGATAGTCAAATCCCAATAACAAGCCATAAACCACTAAACCTTCTATGAAGCCCACTTGTAAACCACTAAATATACTTATTCTAAGTCCAAAGAGTCATCCTTTAAGAACAAAGAAGTCTAGTAAGCAGTGTTTGTTTTATGGCAAGATGGGTCATTTAGAATCATAGTGTTAGCATAAAATGGAATCATGGAAATAAAACAACATTTCAGTTCCTAATTATTCTTTCAAAGGCAAAGGAAAAGCACCTTCAGCTCGAGCATTGATTACAAATTCAAACATCTGGATACTAGATTCAAGTGCTACATATCAGATGACACATTCACATGAGCTTCTCACTTACTGTACTCATAGTAACACTTCATAAATTTCAGTTGGGGATTCTTCACATCTAGATGTTTTGGGTTCAAGGATTGTTTAGTTATAGGATGGGTGCATCAATGTTTTACTCTTTGTTCAAATAAGATTTCTAGTAATCTTATTTCCATTTATCAAATTTTATCATTTTACAATGGAAACATTGTGGAATTTTCTCAAATATTGTTGTGAACAGAGAGTTATAGAATCCAGAGGATGTACTTACTTCAGGGTGTGTTGAGCATGGTTCATGCATGTGTGTTTTTTATGGTTTTGAGTGTTCTTCAAGATCATTCATCGTTGCTCATGTTGATTCCCTAAAAAAACTATGGCATGAATGTTTTGGACACTTGAACTATAGACATTTGTAGCATTTGAGTTCCAAAAACATGGTGCTTGGCCTTCCTAAGGTGTCTTGTATAGTTGGTGCTTGTAGAGGTTATATACTTGGAAAACATCATTGAGACCCTTTTCCCAAAGGAAAGGCTTTGTGAGCTATGACTCTTATTGAGTTGGTGCATAGTAACCTTGTGTCATTTCCAGCTAATTTTTTAGGGGCCACCTATGTACTTAAATTTATTGATGGCTTTTCACATTGCATATGGGTGTACTTTCTTAATTACATGTGTGAAGGTTTTTAACACTTCAATGACTTCAAGGCATTTTTTGAGGAGCAAACTTCTCTTCCTATTAAGAAGATACGTTGAGATAATGAGTGGAGTATGTCTTCAAGGCATTTCAACATTTTTGTAATAAGCATAGAATTCAACATCAATACACTACACCCTACACCTCTCAACAAAATGACATTGCTAATCAGAATAATATGACATTAAGAGAGATGGTCAATTGTAAGATACAGTCCAAGAACATGAAACTTGAATTTTGCTCTAAGATATCCATTTGTGCCAACTACATATAGAACAACATGCCCCACAAGGCAATGCAGAACATGGCTCATGAGGAGGCTTGGTCTCATGCCAAGCCTAACATTTCCACATTTTGAGTTATTTGGTAGTGAGGCTTGGGCATTTATTCTTGATGAAAAGCTCACAGTTGTGGAGAAGAAGAGTCAATCACTCATTTTTGTTGGCTACTGTGAGGATTTGAAAGCTTATTATTTATTTGATCCTATCACTCATAATTTTTTGTTTCATAGGAATGTCCAGGTTGATGAGTATTTCACCCCTATAGAGCCTTCACCTTCATCTTCTCCTTCACTCACTCTTCCTTCTTTCTCACATTTTGAGGATTATTTTCTCCTTAATGATAATGATGATGCTTTTGATCTTGCATCTCCACCTTATGCCACATAATCTTTGCCCAAGTGGGTTCTCACTACTTGACAAGAGGTTCGTTCTTTGGCAAGAGAAGCTACTAACACTAATTGAACTCATTCATAGGAATTTGGGTTATTATTATAACCCATGCTCTTTTAGAATATCCATAGAAGTTCTAAGATGATATAAGTACACCAAAGTGGAATATAGTGATGGTAGAGGGGTATTCTTCATTAATAAAGAATAACACTTAGGATTTGGTTTATCTTCCCAAGATAATAAATTTGGTTTGTTGTAAGTGGGTCTACAAGAAAAAATATGTAACAGATGGTTCTCTTGATAAGTATAAGGTAATAAATTTGGCTTATGATGGAGTTATTTGAAGAGACTAGAATTTTTAGGGGTTAAGAAAGTTGTTATCCCAAATTAGTAAGAGAATGAGCAACCTTCTTAAAGATACAACTTGCCCTATCAATATTTGATCAGTTAAGGCAATCGATATAATCTATATTTCCAAATACTATTAACTCTTGTAAACATAATTAAAATAATTTCATTTCATTTCATTTCTTATGCCTAATCCTTTATTGAAATGGATCTCAACATGCCTCACTTGGTGACTGTAAAATTATAGCTATTTGACAATGTGTGAGTGCAAAAAGTATATAGTGAAAATTTACCATTTAAATATAGCTTTTGATTTGACTTGGACACTAGAAATAATCATGCTCTAAGGATGAATGTTCAAATCAAGAGTTACCTAAAAAACTAGAAAAGAAATAGACTTTGGACCTTAAATATAAAAACAAATCAGTATTAACTTTTGGATGAATTTTTTTAAAAAAAATTAATAAATAAATAATTTTCACATCATAATCAACCATCTTAATATATGATAAACTAAAAAAAAGAAAAGATACAAACCCAAAAACAATTTAAAAATCATTGAAAAATAAATAAAATACTAATAAACAACCTCCCAATAAAAAAATCAAAATTAATAGAAAAAAATAAAAATAAAAATAATCAATACTTAATTAAACATAAAAACGAACCCAAAATTACCACCATAAAGTATTCTCAACTTTGAAACCATGAAAATCAACCGTCCATCAAAACTTGAAGACTTCACAAAATGAAAATCCACATTTCACTAAATGTGATGATATAAAATATTTTTTACAACACCAATGCTTGGAAAAAATGATTATTCAAAGAAGGCAATTTATAAGTGGTTAGACATCATCCATAAAACTCACCCTCTTCTTTTCTGAGCTCAAAAATAGGAAATTATATATAGTTATAAAGTGAGTATTTTTAAGATAAAATTGTGTGTGATTTTAAAATTACACATATTTTTAATGAGAAGCACTCACTTTATATTACTCACTTTATACAATATAGACTGGAAATTTTCTCTTTTATTAATACAACTAATTAGTAGTCTCTTAATACAACTTCAACATAAAATTTTAATTATTAAAAAAAAAAAGGGAAGTTGAACTAAAAAGTTATGACTTGCACAATTAAATTAGATATGATGCATTCCACATAGATTATAAAATTATAGTTATATATACCAAGTAAAAGAGGATTTATTAAAAATGATGTGGTTATTGGGTTTGTAGTGTCTAGCAATCAGACTTGTGTTTATAAATGCCACAAGTGATATAAAGTTCTTTTAAGTATTTTTTTCACATTACATTTTGTATATTGATTATTTGTTTAATTTACGAGTCATCTAAATTACGGTAATTTGGAACTCCATTTTTTTACTATAAATAATAGTACAACTTTTCTTTATTTGTACGGATAATAACACAACAACAATTTGAAATATTAATATTTGTCCTCTCAAAGATTATAAAGTTAAAAAATAATATAATAATATTTTTAATAATTTTGTAGTTAATGATTCAAAATTAAATAATAAGAGAAGAATAAGAATTTTAATATTTACTATGTAAAATGATTTTTTTTTTTTTTGATATATGTTAATTGTAGGATTAGCTGGTTCACATTCGATCTGGATATAAGTGGGAGTTATAGCTCTCAAACTTCCATTATACTATTCAGCGAATTTTATATCTCTTGTTATGAATCCCTGATCGTTAATAAGATTTAAATCTAAATCGCTCCAATATAAATACATCTACTTTAACCATTACACCACTAATCTAAAAAACACCACTATTTTCTTAAATTAATGACCACCATAATTGTTCCAATACAAAATATATACCTAATTTATATATGCATTCTCCAAGAGTAGTAAAGTGATTGAGAGTTATTGGGAATCAATCAATGTGTGCACACAATCACACATTGCAAAGACCTTATCTTTGTGGTCGACAGAAACGCTACGGCCATCTTAATTTAAGTAGAATCATCCTCCCCAGAGACCCCAACGGTGTTGTGATGGGAAACAGACAATGCTGCAACATAATTTTGTTTCTTGCCAGTTGCCACTCGCAAGAAAATGAGGGATGCTTTTGCTTCGTTCAGTGGGACGAAAATATCGTCACTCGACGTGGAAGGGTTTTATTGAGTCACGACTAGAAGGTCAGGAAATAATGATCACACGTCAGGGTGGTTATAAAAGCATGGTGGATTAATGAATCTGCAGTCTTGCTAAAGCTTTTTCTTTAACAAGATTGTGAGGATATATTAAATCTTATGTTTTGCCTGAAAAGCAGTCTCTGCAGAAGATGTGGTAGACATATATTATTTGGTAGTTCTAGTACTAGATATTTATAATGATTTTGTAGTTAATGATCTGAAATCAAATGATGTGTGTTTCATTGATTGGTTTTGAGTCCATGTTTTATTGAGCACTTTACTCTGACACCTGATTTCGAAGGTGATAGTTTGTGATCCAGTAAGGTGGGAAAGGTATCGTCTTTTGTGGTAGAATTGTGGATTTGATTTAGACATCTTTGTGAATTTTTAAACTTCTTGTCAATATTTTTTGGCAGAAATTTTAGGTTTTGCTATAAATTGTTGTATTGTCTTAGTTTATTTGACATTTGGATCTCCATATTTTTTGATCCGTTCGTTAAATTTCAGTATTGTTTTTTGAAAATGTGTATTTGTATCACACTCTACATAATTATAGCTTCAAATTAGTTCCATTATATCAAAATTATCAAATTTTCAGTTTTTTACAATTTTTTTACTGTAAAACTTGTGAATGGATTATTCGTAAAGTCACCTTACTCTACTCAAAGGATCATTTTCTGTGCATAAAAAATATTGAAGGGGGTTGCAAGGCAAAATTCAAGTGCCTATTGTCTCTCGTATATGTGTATTTATCATTTCCTTACACAATCGTTGAAACTAAATTTGATGAACTCCTAACTCCACATAACTATCACACTTGGCAATAAAAAAATTAAAAAATTGTTGCAATCTAAAGTGTTATGGTCAATGTTGAGAGATGCACCTCCAAACTTTATAAATGAGTATGAGTAATTTGTGCATGCCAAAATACAAGACAAAGCATTGGGTTTTATTGGTCTCCATGATTCCGGTAATTAGTTGTTTCACTCATGGATTGCACCACACCAAAAGCAACATGGACAAGTTTAAAGATTTTTTTGGAAAAATAAATGAATTTAGAGATTTATAGCTAGATACAAATTTGTAATCTATTTAGTCTAATGACTTCCATCCATTGAAGATATCCTTTCCAATTTTAAATCCTTTCTCTCACAATTGAAAGTGTGTGGTAAGGACAAGAAATATGAAGAATGTGTTTTTTTTAATTTTGTTTAAGCTAAAGGGCTCATTTTAAGTCTTTTGCTCTACCTTAAATTATTTCATTGTGGATACCTTAAGTATTAATTTTAAGATGCCTTCCTTTAAGACATTTTGTGAACATCTAACTACAAATAAATCTAAGCTTGTTCAACTTGATATCATCCCTAGCTCTAAAGCATTTATGTTCAACACCTAAGAGTAAAGGTAAGTTAAAGATAGTCAATCCCAATGGCAAGCCATAAACCACTAAACCTTCTATGAAGCCCACTTGTAAACCACTAAATATACTTCTTCTAAGTCCACAGAGTCATCCTTTAAGAACAAAAAGAAGTCTAATAAGTAGTGTTTGTTTTATGGCAAGATGGGTCATTTAGAATCATAGTGTTAGCATAAAATGGAATCATTGAAACAAAACAACATTTCAGTTCCTAATTATTCTTTCAAAGGCAAAGGAAAAGCACCTTCAGCTCGAGCATTGATTACAAATTAAAACATCTGGATACTAGATTCAAGTGCTACACATCAGATGACACATTCACATGAGCTTCTCACTTATTGTGCTCATAGTAACACTTCATAAATTTCAATTGGGGATTCTTCACATCTAGATGTTTTGGGTTCATGGATTGTTCAGTTATAGGATGGGTGCATCAATGTTGTACTCTTTGTTCAAATAAGATTTCTAGTAATCTTATTTCCATTTATCAAATTTTATCATTCTACAATGGAAACACTGTGGAATTTTCTCAAATATTGTTGTGAACAGAGAGTTATAGAATCCAGACATATCTTGTATCTCTACCTTATGCCACATAATCTTTGCCCAAGTGGGTTCGCACTACTTGACAAGAGGTTGGTTCTTTGGCAAGAGAACCTACTAACACTCATTGAACTCATTCATAGACATCTAGGTTATTATTATGACCCATGCTCTTTTAGAATATCCACATAATTTTTAAGATGCTATAAGTACACCAAAGTGGAATATAGTGATGGTAAAGGGGTATTCTTCATTAATAAAGAATAACACTTAGGATTTGGTTTATCTTCTCAAGATAATAAATTTGGTTTGTTGTAAGTGGGTCTACAAGAACAAATATGTAATAGATGGTTTTCTTGATAAGTATAAGGTAATAAATTGGGTTTATGATGGAGTGATTTGAAGAGACTAGAATTTTTAGGGGTTAGGAAAGTTGCTATCCCAAATTAGTAAGTGAATGAGCAACCTTCTTAAAGATACAACTTGCCCTATGAATATTTGATCAGTTAAAGAAATCGATATAATCTATATTTCCAAATACTATTAACTCTTGTAAACATAATTAAAATAATTTCATTTCATTTCATTTCTTATGCCTAATCCTTTATTGAAATGGATCTCAACATGTCTCACTTGGTAACTATAAAATTATAGCTATTTGACAATGTGTGAGTGCAAAAAGTATATAGTGAAAATTTACCATTTAAATATATCTTTTGATTTGACTTGGACACCAGAAATAATCATGCTCTAAGGATGAGTGTTCAAATGAAGAGTTGCTTAAGCAACTAGAAAACAAATAGACTTTGGGTCTCAAATATAATAACAAATCATTACTAACTTTTAGATGAATTTGAAAAAAAAACTAATAGATAAATAATTTTCATATCACAATCAACCATCTTAATATATGATAAGCTTAAAAGGGAAAGAAAAGATACAAACAAAAAAAAACCAAAAATACTTTAAAAATCATTCAAAAATAAATTATTAATAAACAACCTCCCAATAAAAAACCAAAATTATAACATTAAAAAAAAACATAATCAATACTTAATCAAACATGAAAACCAACCCAAAATTACCATCATATAGTATTCTCAACTTTGAAACCATGAAAATCAACTGTCCATCAAAACTTGAAGACTTCACAACATGAAAGTCCACATTTTACTAAATATAATGATATAAAATATCTTTTACAACACCAATGCTTGGAAAAAATAATTCATATTCATAGAAGGCAATTTATAAGTGGTTAGACATCATCCATAAAACTCACCCTCTTCTTTTTAAAATAGGAAATTATAAAGTGAGTATTTTCTTAAGATAAGATTGTGTGAGAGATTTAAAATTACACGTAGTTTTAATGACAAGCACTCACCATATACAATATAGACTAGAAATTTTCTTTTTTATGAATACAACTAATTAGTAGTCTCATAATACAACTTCAACATAAAATTTTAATTATTAAAAAAAAGGGGAAGTTGAACTAAAAAGTTATGACTTGCACAACTAAATTAGATATAATGTATTAAACATAGATTATAAAATTATAGTTATATATACCAAGTAAAAGAGGATTTATTAAAAATGGTATGGTTATTGGGTTTGTAGTGTCTAGCAAGTAGATTTGCGTTCATAAATGTCATAAGTGATATAAAGTTTTTTTAAGTTTTTTTTTTCGCATTACATTTTGGTATATTGATTATTTTTTCAATTTACAAGTCATCTAAATTACGGTAATTTGGAACTCCATTTTTTTACTATAAATAATAGTACAACTTTTCTTTATTTATATGGATAATAACACAACAACAACTTGAAATATTAATATTTGTCCTCTCAAAGATTATAAAGTAAAAAAATAATATAATAATATTTATAATAATTTTGTAGTTAATGATTCAAAATTAAATAATAAGAAAAGAATAAGAATTTTAATATCTATTATGTAGAATGATTTTTTTTTTTTAATGATTTTTTTTTTTTGATACATGTTAATTGTAGGATTCGCTAGTTCACATTCAATCTGGATATAAGCGAGAGTTATAGCTCTCAAACCTCCATTATACTATTCAACTAATTTTATATCCCTTGTTATGAATTCCTGATCGTTAATAGGATTTAAACTTGAATCGCTCCAATATAAATACATCTACTTTAACATTTACACCACTAATCTAAAAAACACCACTATTTTCTTGAGTTAATGACCCCCGTAATTGTTCCAATACAAAGTATATACCTAATTTATATATGCATTCTCCAAGAGTAGTAATGTGTTTGAGAGTTATTGGGAATCAATCAATGTGTGCACACAATCGCACATTGCAAAGACCTTATCTTTGTGGTCGACAGAAACGCTACGGCCATCTTAATTTAAGTAGAATCATCCTCCCCAGAGACCCCAACGGTGTTGTGATGGGAAACAGACAACGCTGCAAGATAATTTTGTTTCTTGCCAGTTGCCACTCGCAAGAAAACGAGGGATGCTTTTGCTTCGTTCAGTGGGACGAAAATATCGTCACTCAACGTGGAAAGGTTTTATTGAGTCACGACTAGAAGGTCAGGAAATAATGACCACACGTCAGGGTGGTTATAAAAGTATGGTGGATTAATGAATCTGCAGTCTTGCTAAAGCTTTTTCTTTAACAAGATTGTGAGGATATATTAAATCTTATGTTTGCCTGAAAAGCAGTCTCTGAAGATGATATGGTAGATATTACAGACATCTTATTTGGTAGTTCTATTTCTATTTTTAGTTATTTATAATGATTTTGTAGTTAATGATTTAAAATTAAATAATATGTGTTTTAATGATTGGTTTTCAGCTCATGTTTTATTGAGCATTTTAATTTGACACTTCATTTTGAAGGTGATAGTTTGCGATCTTTTATGGTGGAATTGTGGATTCAATACAAACATCTTTGTAAATTTTTTAAGTTATTGTCAACAATTTTTGATAGAAATATTAGGTTTTGCTATAAATTGTTGTATTGTCCTAGTTTATTGGATATTTGGAGCTTCATATCTTTTGATCCATTCATCGGATCTCATTATTGTTTTTTGAAAATGTGTATTTGTATTACACTCTATATAGCTATAGTTTCAAATTAGTTCCATTATGTATCAGAATTATCAATTTTCAATTTTTTTTTCAATTTTCTCACTGTAAAACTTGTAAACGCACTATTCATAAAGTGTCACCTTATTCCGTTTGGGAGATCATTTTTGCATGTAATAAATATTCAAGAGGGTTGCAAGGCAAAATTCAACTGCCTATTGTCTCCTTTTTGTGTGTATTTTTCATTTCCTAGAACAATAATTGAAACCAAATTTGTTGAACTCCTAACTCCACATAACTATCACACTTGGCAACAAAAATTAAAAAAGTTGTTGCAATCTAAAGTATTATGGTCAATGTTGAGAGAAGCACCTCCAAACTTTGTAAAAGAATATGAGCAATTTTGTATGCCAAAATACAATATAGAGTAGTAGGTTTTATTGATCTACATGTTTCCGATAATTTATTGTTTCACGTCATGGATTGCACCACACTAAAGGCAATGTGGGACAAGATTGAAGATTTGTTTGGAAAAATCAATGAATTTAGAGCTTTATAACTATATACAAAGTTGTATTCTCTTTAGCCTAATGCATTCCATCCATTGAAGACATTCTTGCCAAGTTTAAAGCTTTTCTCTCATAATTGAAAGCTTGTCGCAAGGACAAGAAGGGTGAAGAGTGTGTTTTTTTAATTTTGTTTAAGTTAAAGGGCTCATTTCAAGCCTTTTCCTTGTATGCACCTAAATCCGCTTGCTTTATTTAACGTCACTAATAATAATATAAGTTGACACTAATTCTGCTCATCTCATTTAATCCTACTAATTTATCCCCTTCCTAGTCATTTATCTAACATCCCCTTATCATCATCTACTAACCTTATTCTATCCCACTTCATCATTAATTTATCTTAAATTCTCATTATCCCATCCTAATCTCATTCACCTATTGTTTAAAAAATTTAAATTCCCAATGACCCACCTATTAGCTTATACCTAGGCTCTCCTACACCCCTAGTTACTAATCCCCACCTAATCCCTATCTAACCCACTATCTAATCATCATTAGCCCTAAGAAGGATTCTAGAACCCTCCAAATCTAGAACCTTCTCTAGTCTAACCCCTCCTCTCTAGAAGCCTCTAAATTTAGAAGCTTCTAAGGAATTTTAAATTCTTTGGATAATTCTCATCCCTTGATCCCCTCCATCCAACTTCAAATCTCATCCATAGATTTTTCCCTCCAAAATCTATTTAAACCACTCCTCTCCTCCATCGAAGGTCAATGAGCAGCTCTCTAACTTCTCCATGCCCACATAGTCATTGCATTCTTCATCAAACATCCTTATCATGCCATCATAATGTCACAAATTTGAGTCAAGGTATGTCAATCCAATCTCAATATCTTTTTTATTTTACATTCTATTTGATCATAATGTAGATCACTTAGCTTTAGGATTTTAATGCTCTTTTAAATTGGTTTTATTCATCTATTGCATTTGGTCTTAATGGCTCTATCACTTTAACTAGGTAGTTGGTTATTTAGGTTGATTGAATTGCATGATTTAATCTATAGATCTCAAAAATCATCTACATTTTGGTGACCATAGTGGGAGCATCCCTCCCAAACTAATCATTTTACTTGTTAGTGGTGTTTTGATAAGCTTGTAGGGTCTGATCAATCAAGAAAAATCTTAAATTTTTGAAATTTTTCATGCACATGGGAAATCTGTGACATTGCAGTGGTAATCACGACTATGTAGTCACAATATTGTCCCCATAAGTCATGAGTTGTACTAACCGTCAGACCTAACTACTAATAATTTTCCCTAACCATGATAGGTTTTAGCTTTTTGACAAAATCATGACTTTGAGAATCGTGACTTTGTATAGGTAGTTGCATTTTTGCCCTATTGACTTGCATTTTTATAGGTTTCTGATGCAAGCATAAAGTCACCACAAAATCATAACTTTGACAATTATGGTTTTGCCCTATGAACTACAATATTGTAGACGAGAGTTTTGATATTGTGATTTTTGGATAAATACCTGATAGTTGATCATTGGTCTCTAACCTACATGCTTAAATTTGGGTGTTTTCTATTTTGCAAGGGACCAGTAATCTTTGATCCTCAACTCCTCTCTTGTATTGTGTTTATATCATTAGGGGTCTTAAGAGGAAATTTTGCTAACCCCTTGTTATAACCAGATTGTGAATCTCTGTGGTTTATCTGTGTGATTGATAGGGTCACCAGGAAAAGGTAACAAGCAAGAAGAACATCCAATGACAATTCAAACACACACCTCTTTACCTTTTTCCATCATTAACAAAATTGCAACTTACAAAATATGGAGAATCGTGACTTTGTTCTGTGCATTAGCGATTTTGCATTTAGATTAGCAATTTTGTCATTCTGATCAATTTTGCCATTTTGTAATAATTTTGTTTGTTGGTAGTCATCTCTATATTATATATGGTAGATATCTAATTCATACATTTTCTAGTTAATCAGAATTTTGTGGACGTTCTTTTAAAAATCTAAGTGTCTATTTGTAATATTTTAATATGTCATAATCAGTCTTTTATCTATCATTAATCATCTATAAATAAGATGTTTTTGGGCATTTAGATAATTTATCACTTGCATAATCATCTATTTCTGTCAAAGGGTTAAAATTTTGAGGTTTTGTAGTTTATAACAAAATTGTAACTCTTATTTTATAGCTAGTAGCAATTTTATTGTGTTAAGTCACGTTTTTGTCTAAACAATTTCATTTTTGTAGTTGACTATCATGGTTAAGCTAACTGCTTTAAAATCACAACTCACAATTTGCATTTTTTCTTTAGAGTTACAGTTTAGTAGTTTCTAGTTGTGTTATTAACCTATCTAATTGTGATTTTTCATTCATTTTTTGCCTTTAAAATTATCCTTTTGAGTGCATTTTTTAGAGTCATTTTTGGTAAATTTTAAAGCATTTTGGGCCTCTCATAAGGCCCAAATTTACTTTGGCATAGCGGGATTCACCCCTCAACCCTACCTTGTACTGCAACAAGGAGCGTTTCCCCCAAACCCTGCAAGGGGCTCTACCCCTTGACCCTGCAAGCGGAGCTTCCTCTTGACCCTGTTGGGGGATGTCACCCCTAGACCCCCACATCGTGGTCCACTCACTCCAAAGGAATTGTAGATCCAAATCATAATTTTTAAGGGTATTCTTATTAATGCCTATTGGACTCACATATTGTTTCTTGCAAGGGTAAATCTAGAGGTTAGTTTGTCTTTCTAACATCATCTTTTATAGGTCATATTTTGGTCTAATATTTTGTCTTTCAGGTTTCCCTCGAGATAATCAATTGAAAACTACTGATCTTTGTCTTATAGGTTACCTCTTTTTTAAGTGCCACTTGAAAATTACTAACCGTGTTATTATAGGCCGCCTGTCAAAGACTCATTGTGGCACTTTAAAAATTATTTTTAAATCATCTTGATCATTTTTTTTTGTATATATCATTTTATCTCTTTACCTTGTATATTCTTTCTTCTTATAAATATATCACACTTAATCATAATCGGTTCATTAATCTTTTAGTATGGTTGCCTATATTGCAAGGTCTACAACTAGTGTGTGATCTTCCCCTTGCATCCTTGCAGTGATTCTTAGGGGATCAAAAACCACCTATAAACCCTCCATCCTTTTTTATTTTCTAGGTGGCTAGTGATTGTGAATTTCACCACCACGCACTAGTCCAAACTCCATATTCTGATGGAGTCTAAAAATTAGGAGAGTTATCGTTAGGTGCCAAAATAGAATTTTCTATAAAGGGTTTCATAAAGTGAGGGGCATTTAATTTCCAAGATACAAGGTGAACAAACATCATCCTACATAGACTTGGGCCCCATCATAACTTCATGTATATATGGGACACACCTAGAAACCTTTGTGTATACCTAGATTAGGAGCCTTTGACCATATCAAGTGTATCACTGTAGGAAATAGTTTTAGCTCTAAAGTAGCCATCGAGTATGAGTGGGGTTGAGAGGGTTTTGTCAATATCATAATAGATCACTGGCCTACAACCTCACCCGTGAAGCTATTGGATGGTGTGGGCATCAGGTTATGCACTCTTAAATTTACTAATCATAGGTTATAATTTACTTTTTTAGGTGTGTGTTGGGTTAGACCAGTGCTATTTGTCAGCCGAGTCAGCCTCCACCCGAACCTAAACACACCTATCTAGGTCTTTGCATAATCCATCATTTTGTATATACTTGACTCATCATTTTTTCATCATCCTCTTGTACATACCATCTTGTATATCCTTGCATTATCTTATTCCATCTTGTCATCATGCCATCCTAGTCTTGTCATACCCACTCATCATAAGTCATACCCCCATCTTACCTTGTACATCCTCATCATTTATTTATATATATTGTCTTTATCTTATCCCATCTCATCTTGTCTTAGTCTAGTCATCCTCACCCCATCACTTGCATATCCTAAGCACTATATTGTATATCCTTATCCTACTCTCTTATACATATTGTTTCTCTTATACATCCTTCTAATCACATCTTATCACTAGATCCACCCATCATTAGCTCATCCCCCCATCATCTACATATCCTAATCATATCTCATCATCCACATCTTGTCCTAAGTTTACTCTATCCATAACCATTTTTTCTTGACCTTGCCTTAACCTAGTCACCTCACCACCCATCTACTCTAAATCTCATCCTATCTTGTCCTAGTTGGATTTTTAGGTCACATCCATGCTCAAACCATCCCCCTCTCACATACATTACCCCTCATCACTTCATCATCACTTATCATAATCTTTCTTTTCCATTATCCTATCACCTTCATCACATAATCCTACCCTATCCCATCTTGAACAAAATTCATCCAAAGCTTGAGCTATAATATCCTATCACCCTAAGTCCACTATCACTTATCACTTGGTCAAGTCTCATACCTAGTTAATATTTTGCTAGCATCTTATCACTTTGGCAGTTCAATCTAAAAACCCATCAATCATTAATCTAATCATATCTAGTCAAATCATCTTGCCTATTCATAACTAGCACCCAACATTCATCACCTTACTAATTTGAATCTAGGCACCCATCAAACCTCTAATCCTTTTGCTAGTTTAACAACTAGACATTGTTGATAGGTTATTAGCACCTATTACACTATTGGTCTAGAATTTGATCCTAGTATCTATCCGTCCATTATCACCTATTCACATTAGTTCAATCATTGGACCTATTTTCATCCTCCCTCTTCATCATCCATCACCATGAAGCTAGGCCCCACCTTAATTAGTCAATACATAGCTTCCACAAGGATGAGATCCTCTTAAAGTTCCTTATGATGGGTGTACCACTCCTTGAAGGTGGTGACCCCCTTCAAATCATTACACCTCTTGTCCAAGCCCCTTCATGTGAATCCCACACCAATCCTCCATCTGCTAGTCATAAACCTTCAACTTCCCCTTCCCATACTAGTAAATGGAATCCATCCACCTAGTCTTATCAATGACCATCTAAACACAAGTCCCATGCTTCCACATCTAAATCACACATTGAAATGGATCCTTACACTCCCCTTCCTATGTCCTTGAAATCCCATTTCAAACAACTAGTCTTTGCTAACATGATGGTCTATCCACCTATTCGACATCTTGATCCCACCAAGCCCAAGACCTCTTAGTATAAATACAATTAATATTATGCATATCAACAAACTTGGGGGCATACCATTAATCGATGTTGACCTTTCCAAGATTATGTCTAAGGCCTCATTGATCATGGTGACATAGTAATCGAGGATGAACAAGATGAGTCTCCATCCCTGGGTGAACAATATAAGGAATAACAAGATTCCATTCTCAACCATGATCAATCCCTTCCCCTTCCAAGCCAAGGTCAAGACACCACTCTTATTTTTGATAAATCCTCCATCAAAGTTGAGTCTATTCCCCATGTGCCTAGTCCCCCCATATTTCATGTGTCCTTTCATGGGCTTATCATTGTTGAACCCATCATTCATCCATCATCTCCCTCTCACCCATCACCTCAAATACCCCTTGTTGAGATGTCAATCGTGGATAATGAATCTTTTACTAACAGCATTGCATATTTCCCATCAAATCTAACACAAATCTTATCATCAACAGGATCATGTTAACACCAATATTTGAATCATATTCTTCATCAGAAACATCATCCCTCATTGATATTGATAATGTATATCCTTTTAATTATATCGCTAATCTAGGTACCTCCAATACATCACTAGGCATACCTTTGGATCCTAATCAAGATGATGAAGTCATAACAGAGTTCTTGCAAGTTTTATCTATAGAAGATAGTCAGTGTGAATATGATCCTAGTTTGGATATTGTGGCTAGTCTTAGTGATCCTTTTGATAATCTTGAGGAGATTTTCTCCAATGTCAAAACTGGGTCTCCTAAGAACCCCTAAAAAGACCATGTTACCCCATCACCACTCATTGAACTCATCATACCATCTCCACCACCTTCATCCATCATAGATTCCTTTCTTCCCATTAATGATAATTTAATCACCTCCCTCCATAAGGATGAATAGGAATATACATCGTTGGACCCTTTCTTGAGAAATTTAATGTGTGCCACAAAAATAGAGGTCCAAGACCATACTCCCAAAGTCATAAATCATGATCAAATCCTCTTTGATCCCATAAGTCAAAGTCAAATCATTAGCCTAATCAAAAAATGTCTTTCCCTAGTGAAGCCTGATATTAGGAACTAGGATATCATCAAAGTCAAAAATTAATCTTCTCTAATGTAGCCCAAAATCAGGCACTAGGGGGCAATCAAAATCAAATCCAATTGAAAAATCAAAATGATGTCCAAAACATGGCCAATAATCCATCAAATAATTAGATCAAAGATAAACCACACAATCAAAGTATCCTAGATGTCTTGAAGTCTTTTGTCACATGGCACCAATCAAATGAAGAATGTCTAATGTCTCCAATAGTGTATGTGACTACTAGTCTTAATCCATCACCCATCACACTAGCCTATCACACATCCATAAACAAATCAAGTCCTATTATCCATTCAAGTCCCATACATCCCCATCAAAATAGAATCACATCCATACCTCTTATCACCTTCCCAAGCAACATTATCTCTCCTAGGGGTGACAAAGATACCTAGTTCAGATATCTAGAGGGGTCATCATCAAGAATCACTAAAGGTCATGAGAACATTAATACATCTAATGGTGACAAAATGGTCTTAACATCACACATACCTAGAATATGTGTTGGCTAAAATATCCATCAAATGTCTGCATCTTTCATCTCGTACCCACATCGAATTTATTGAGATGCCATCCAAAGTCAAAAATCTCAAAAAAAATCATCATTCGTCCAATGGTGAAAACTAGTCTTTTGGCACCTTGGGCAAGTACCATGATGAAACTTGATTTCTAGCATCATGGTAGGATAATCAATTATTTTCATTAAACCGTAACACTTGGGGGAAAATCCATTCATTCCATATCCTATTTCAATCCCATTTGTCTATCCATATTAGTTCCATCCCCAGTCCACCTTGTCTATATCACCCATCTTATCCTTTGATCCATTGTTATTTTCCCATCATCTACCATCATATCCACCTCTCATTCCTTTATATTCTTGACCTTCAAAAGAAAGTGGAAGATTATTGAGAACTATCCCAAAACCATCTTGGCATATTCTCCAATTGACACTCAGGCAACTAAACATCTAGTTCTTCCACGATGTGGTCATTAGCAATCCCTCATCCATTCTTCCTTGGTCCCCATCCCATCATCCTTTTGTTGGCATCATCCATCATTCCCTCCATCCTTGTCCTAGTTTTTAGGCTTGGTATTCCCTTTGATAGTAACCCCATTTTTACAATGTACATACATATCACAAAAATCCCTAAAAATTGAAATATGTCAAAAAAACCCTAAAAATCATAAAACTTGAAAAAGCCAAAAAATGTCCATGATGTCTTGTCTTATCCTAAATCCCCTAGTTACATCCATCTCATATCATCCTAGTTATCATCCTCAGACACTATGTTTGGTCTTAAATGTTAGGTTGTGGAGCTAAAAGCTTCACTGATGCAGACATGGAGGAGATTGCTAAGAGGTTGCTGAGTTGCAGAGCAACCGACGTCGATCATGTATAGTGAGAAGAGCAACTGACATTGGTCAGGGATTGACCGGTGTCGGTCACCTCCACGTAGACAGGGACTGACGTCGGACACCTGTGCAGTTCCAAAACTGCTAGTTGACGAACAGTTAGTTAACGAACCCATTATTTGCATGTTAAGAGGCTAATTTTAGTCTTGATCTGCGGATCTAATTATTGTAATTGGATGTCTAACTATTGTTTGCATGGGATCTATATAAGAGACTCATGGGTTGTATTGTAAAGTGTGAGGGATCAAAGTAGGGATTCCCCGGGGTGCTAGATAGAGAGAGCAAGCTTGGCTCCTCATAGTACCATAGTGTCGAGTGTGTATGATCAGATAGAGCTACAGGTTGTGTAAGTTCTAGTAGAAGATCCATAGGGGTGTTGGTTTGGAGGACAAGGGTTCTTCATGGTATGTATGATCTTGTTTAGCAGGTGTGCAAGGCCACGTTTGGAGATCTACATGTGGTAAGTAAGATCAGTTGATCTGTAGGTGTGTGTGTGTGTGTGCGAGATCCAGGTTTGCAGGTGTGCAGAACCATATTGATTTGTAGGTGTACAAGATCAGGGAGGAGGTCAGCAACACAATAGGTAGCAAGATCAGGAGAGATCTACTTGGAGTGCATTGTGTACTCAGTTTGAGTATGTGTGTATACTCGGTGTACTGGCAGTATTGTTACTGACTGGTTGGCTGGCGGTGTTGTTACTGGCTAGTGGAGGTGAACACCAACTCTGTGTTTGAGTTGTGTGTTGGGACCGTAAGAGAGAGAGTGAGCTCTTGAAGAGATTTACTATTTATGCCCTAGAGGTGTGGGAGCCCTAGAGGTGTGTAAGGAAGAAAGTGGCATCTTCTTTGTTGTATTTCCTTCTAGAAGAGTATTAATACAATTGGGTATTGTCTCTCATATTCTATGTTATTTCTGAATTCTAGTTACTTGTTACTTCTGGTTAATTCCGCATATTAAGTTGCTAGTACATGGTAATAAATGGTGCTTCCTAGGTCCTAACAGTGGAGTCAGAGCATGTTTGTTGTTCTAGATTCCTGACATTAAGAACAAATTGGAGTGGTCACCCATCCCACCATATCTTCATCATCCTTTTGGCTAGGTATTATCGACATCCATAGCCTTGTCAAAGAATTTAGTCTAGCTCCCATCATTTCTTTATCATTGCCTATTCACACCTAGCATACATCACATCATGTCTTTGATAGTGTGTAAGTTACTTGATCCCATCATTGTCTTTATCATTGCCTCTTCATATCTAGCACCCATCCAATCAGTCTTTGGTAGTATGAAAGGTATCTGATCCCATCATCTCCTAGTATCCTTGTTAGATTGGATTCTTGTAGGGCCTTGTCTTTTGGTAATCTTTGATCATCACCTTTCTTGGCCACTTTTTCAATTCTATTTCAAGATCAAATCAGTATTCAAAGACCTTATCACATCATCCATCTTTATATCCTAAACTAGGGGCAACATCCTAATCCATATCCACACCCATATCTTTACCTCAATCCTAATCATCTTCATTAGTCTATCCTTATCCAATATCATATTCACATCATGATCATCCTAGTCTAGCCCATCACCCAATCACTCATCCCATCATTAGACAAGGCACTATAACACTGCATGTAGATACGCATGTGGGTTATTTGTTTGTTTTATTTATCTTGTTTGTATGTCTTTTATCATGTTTGTCTTATATTTTATTTAAATCATGTCTTTTTGTCTATTGGGAAATGAATAGGGATGTTATGAGGACACCAAAAGTACCCTCAAGGATGCAGAGTTCACTACTTTCCCATGCACTTTGGCACAATATCCTCTTGGTCATACCTATATTATGGGGCATACTGTCAAGTGCCATATTTATTGGATTGCTTAGACTATGATCAGCTTTTATGACATTTATAATGGCTTGACCACTTACACCTCACATCTATCTAATCATCCTTATTCTCATCGCTAATCCAATCTTTGTAACCCATTCATCTAACATCTAATCATTAATCCTCATTTCATCATATGAGTCATATCCTCTAATCACTAACATCATCCTCTAATCACTAGTCCTCATCATCATCATTATCATCTCCTCTATCAATTATCATTTATCCCCAATTTATAACTACATCAGCCTGAGGTCTTTTCAGACTATGTAGGCAACAATTGGCCACTTTTTAGTGCCCAAGGATAGCTCGACCACTATCTCCTCTCTCGCTCCTTTGCATGTGTCTTTTCTAGGGGAATCATGGCTATCAATTATTTTATGTCATCATCATCATCATCATCATCACCTACATCCATCAATTATAATTTATCCTTGAGTCAAAACTACATCAGTCTGAGGTCTTTTCAAACTATGTAGGCAGTACTTGGCCAATTTTCAGTGCCCAAGGATAACTCAGCCACTATCTCCTCTATCACTTTATTGAATGTGTATTTTCTAGGGGCATAATCATTATTAAGCACATTATGGCTCATTTATTTGATGCAATATAGTCTAATTATTTTCCCCTAACTATTGGTCACTTGATCATATAAATTCTTCTCTATCATCCACTACGTCATATTGATCATTTTAGCTTTGAGCTACACCCATCATTAATCTTATAAAATCTTATCATAGCCTATATATATCCCTTGCATGCATACTTTCTTGGGATACGTCTAAATCTTTTGGCCTTCTAATCCTATCATCATCATGTTATGATTGATTCTCCATTGGGATGTGTCGATAATTGTGACACAGTCATCTTTACTCCCTGTACATGTGTCCTTACCAGGGGAATCATCAATGTTTAGCTCATTGATCAAGTATAATCCTTCATCTTATTCACCATCTATCTCACATCTATCATCCCATCCCCTTGTCTATCGATCACACCCCACCCCTCATTTCCTCTTTTGAGTGATCATCCATCTCATTCTTCTTCGCATGTTTCCATGAGGGGGCATCATATCCACTAACATCATCTACTAACATTCATCCACAACATGGTTTTTTCTTCGAAAGACCATTAATCCTTCAACTCTTCTCCACTCAAAATGCCCTTTCAAAGATGGGTAAAATGTATGCACCGAAATCCACTCACTTTATTTAATGTCACTAATAATAATATCAGTTGACACTAATTTATCTCATCTCATTTAATCCTATTAATTTATCCCCTTTCTATTCATTTATCTAACATCCCCTTTTCATCATCTAATAACTTTATTCTATTCCACTTCATCATTAATTTATCTTAAATCCCCATTATCCCATCCTAATCTCATTCACCTATTATTTGGGAATTTTAAATTTCTAATGACCCACCTACTAGCCTATACCTAGGCTCTCATACACCCCTAGTTACTAATCTCCACCTAGTCCCTATCTATTCCCTCATATAATCATCATTAGCCCTAAGAAGGATTATAGAACCCTCCAAATCTATAACCTTCTCTATTCTAACCCCTCCTCTCTAGAAGACTCCAAATCTAGAAGCTTCTAAGGAATTTTAAATTCCTTGGATAATTTTCATCCTTTGATTCCCTCCATCCAACTTCAAATATCATCCATATATTTCTCCCTCCAAAATCTATTTAAACCACTCCTCTCCTCTATGGAAGGCCAATGAGTATCTATCTAACTTCTTCATGCCCATGTAATCATTGAATCCTTCATCAAACATCTTTATAATGCCATTATAATGTCACAAATCTAAGTCAAGGTATGTCAATCCAATCTCAATCTCTTTTTGTTTTGCATTCCATTTGATCATGGTTTAGATCACTTAGCTTTAGGATTTTAATATTGTTTTAAATTATTTTTATTCATTCATTGCATTTGGTCTTAATGGCTCTATCACTTTAACTAGGTAGTTGGTTATTTAGGTTGATTAAATTGCATGATTTAATCCATAGAGTTCAAAAGTCATCTACATTGCCTACCTTTTATTCCTCTATGGATACTTTAAGTACTAATTTTAAGATGCCTTCCCTTGAGACATTTTGTGAACATCTCATTAGAGAAAAATCTAAGCTTGTTCAACTTGATGTCATCCCTAGTTCAAAGGCATTTATGTTCAATACACCTAAGAGAAAAGGTAAGCTAAAGACACAGTCAAATCCCAATGACAAGCCATAAACCACTAAGTCTTCTATAAATACCACTTATAAATCCACTAATTTTACTTCTTATAAGTCCAAAGAGTCATCCTTTAAGAACAAAAATAAGTCTAGTGAGCAATGTCTATTTTATGACAAGATGGGTCATATAGAATCACAGTGTTGGCATAGAATGGAAGCATTGAAACAAAAAAAACATTTCAGTTTCTAAGTTTTATTTCAAAGGGAAATGGAAATCACTTTCATCTTGAGTATTGATTTCAACTTCAAACATATGGATACTAGATTCAAGTGCTACACATCAGATGACACATTCACATTAGCTTCTCACTTCTCATACTCATAACAACACTTCATAAATTTTAGTTGGGGATTCTTCACATCTAGATGTTTTGGGTTCAAGGATTGTTTAGTTATAGGATGGGTGCATCAATGTTGTACTCTTTGTTCAAATAAGATTTCTAATAATCTTTTTTCCATTTATCAAATTTGTCATTATAGAATGGGAAGACTATGGAATTTTCTCATAATGTTGTTGTGATCAAAGAGTTATAGAATCCAAAGGATGTGGTTACTTCAGGTGGCATTGATTATGGTTTATGCATGTATGTTTTTTATGGTTTTGATTGTTCTTTTAGATCATTCCTCATTGCTCATGTGGATTCCTTGAAAAAACTTTGGCGTGAATATTTTGGGCACTTGAACTATAGAGATTTGCAGCATTTGAGTTCAAAAAACATGGTGTTTGGCCTTCTTAAGGTGTCTTGTATAGTTGGTGCTTGTAGAGGTTATACACTTGGAAAACATCACTAAGATCCTTTTCCCAAAGGAAAGGATTTGTGAGCTATGGTTCTTCTTGATTTGGTGCATACTGACCTTACGTTATTTCCAGCTACTTTTTTAGGGGCCAAATATGTCCTCAAATTTATTTATGACTTCTCACATTACAAATGGGTGTAATTTATTAAGTACATTAGTGAAGTTTTTTAACACTTCAATAACTTCAAGGCTTTTGTTGAGAAGCAGACTTCTCTTCCTATCAAGAAGATACACTAAGATAATGAGGGGAGTATGTCTTTAAGACATTTCAACATTTTTGTATTGATCAAGGCATTCAACATTAATACATTGCACCCTACACCCTTAAATAAAATGATGTTGATAGGAATAACATGATGTTAAGAGAGATGACCAATTGTATGATACAATCTAAGAACATGAAACTTGAATTTCGGGTTGAGGCAGCCATTTGTATCAACTACATACATAACAAAATGCCCCACAAAGCAATGCAAAACATGGCTCATGAGGAGGCTTGGTCTCATGCCAAGCCTAATGCTTCCACGTTTCAAGTATTTGGTAGTGAGGCTTGGGAATTTATTCTTGATGAAAATCTCAAAATTATGGAGAAGAAGAGTCAACCACTCATTTTTGTTGGCTATGATGAGGATTTAAAATCTTATTATTTGTTTGACCCTATCACTCATAATGTTTTATTTCAAAAGAATGTCCAGGTTGATGAACATTTTACCCCTATAGAACCTTCATCTTCACTCACTCTTCCTTCTTCCTCATATTTTAAGGATTATTTTCTCCTTAATAATGATGATGATGATGATGATGATGCTTTTGATCATGCATCTCCACTTTATACCACATAATATTTCCTTGAGGGGGTTCACACCACTTGACAAGAGGTCGATTCTTTGGCAAGAGATCATATTAACAATCATTGCACTCATTCATAGACATCTAGGTTGTTTTTATGAACCATGCTCTTTTAGAAGATCCATGGAAGTTTTCAAATCCTATAGGGACACCAAAGTGGAATACAATGAAGGTAGATGAGCATTCTTGCTTGATAAAGAATAACACTTAGTATTTGGTTTCTCTTCCCAAGGGAATAAATTTAGTTTGTTGTAAGTGGGTCTACAAGAAAAAATATGCAATAGATGGTTCTATTGATAAGTACAAGGCATGTCTTATGGCCTAGGGCTTTTCATAGGTTGAAGGGATTGATAACTTTGAAACTTTGTCCCTTGTTACCAAGATAGGTTATGTTTGCCTTGTGCTTTATCTAGGTTATGTTTGCCTTATGCTTTAGGATGTTCAATGCATCAGATGGGTGTGAAGGGTGATTTCCTACATGGTGATCTTCAAGATGATATTTATATAAATCAAACAAATATTTGTACATTATTCTTCACCTTGTTTATGGGTGTGTTTGTTCACTCTATGGTCTCAAGCAAGCTCCTCAAGCTTGGTATGAAGAGATGGATTATTTTCTGCTTGCTTCTTGTTTCACTTGTTGCCATTTGGACCTTAAAATATACATAAAGAGGAACGGGGATAACCTTTTGATACATTTTAGTTTATGTTGATGACTTGATCATCATAGGCAGTTCCTTTTCCATGATTTAGGATGTACAACACAGTTTATTGGAGTACTAGTTTGACATGACAAATTTAGGACTTCTAAACTATTTTCTTAGGTTACAGATCATCCAATCTTCTAATGGGATCTCTATATTCCATCAAAAGTATGATCATGACTTACTTCATCACTTTGGCATGCTTGATTATAAATCCTTCCCCACACCTTTTCAGTTAGGTTTTACATTGACAAGTTGCACTTCACCTAGAGTTGGTGTTACTTTGTATCGATAGTTGTTCAAGAGTCTTTTGTATCTAACACAAGTCATCCTGATATTTATTTTGTGGTTGGCCTTGTCTCTCGTTTCTCCCAGGTTCCTCATGAGAGTCACTAGCATGCATTCAAGCATATTTTGAGGTACATTCATGACACTCCACACTTTGGTACTTAGTACACATTAGGGTCTTTTTCTTAGATTAGGTCAGTGGCATTGATAATCATAAATCCACTTCTTTTATCACCTTGATTCAAGTGAAATTCCTTGGTATTTCAATGAACAATCAACTACTGCAATATCATCCACACAAACAAAGTATCAAGGTGTTATTCTCGTCAGTATAGAGGTTCAATAGCTTTATTAATTGCTGACAGAGTTTGGATTTTTATATACTTTCTTTGGTATGCTAACCAGAGTGCCATACACATTTTGCGTAACCTAATGGAGCATCAGTGAACAAAACACATTGAGATCTACATGCATTTCATTTCGTGGCTCCCCCAAGATGGCATCCTTAGCTTGGAATTTATGCCTACAGAGAAACAAGTTTTTGACATGTTCACTAAGCTTTTGGCATCGCCTCACTATCTTCAACTACAATTGATGCTTGGGGTGAAAGAAGTTGTACTTAAGGAGAGTTCATCATGAGTCCTTCATTCTTTCATTGTTCAAATTGTACATGGATATTTGATCAGGCCTAGTTGTCGGGAACCATTTTTTGAGAATTTTTTCCTCTTTTATCTTTATTATAGATCACCCTAAATTACACTTAAGGGGGGTGCTAATGAAATATACTATATGACCTAATTATTAAGCTAACTTATATTAGTTGGCTTCTATAACTAGATTATCTATTTAGGCTTAGATAAATAAGTGTGCATTTTATGCCACTAATAATAAGTACCACCTCTAAGTGGGACACTCACATGTGCCTATTACGTGGCCAATAAGAAAAGAGTAGATAAATCTTGTTTAGGTTATAAATACCTCTCATTTCTATGTACATTGTAATCTAGTTTTTTACAAGTCCTTTCAAAGATAATACATAATCTCTTGTCTATTTGTATAATCTTTCATTCACTTGAAGTGAGTTCTATAGGGGAAAGGTCCTAGTAGTGGTGCATTCTAACGTTGAAAAATAAATTAAGGTGTTATAACATCACAGTAGACTTAATATGTCATCTTAACTACTTATAACTAAAGTTTCAAGGTCTAACTCATTGTACATTTTATGATATAACTGATTTTATCACGAGAGGTCATAAAATACATTTTTTAAATCTATGACCAAAACTTAACCTTTTGAGTACCAATAGTTGTGCATTAGAGTATCAATACTTGAGTCTTACTTATCAAGATGTGATTGGTTACTTTAAATTTTATAGAGTAAATGTTGAACAAGTATTAGATACTATATGAACCACTACTAGTGTACTTTAATATTTATACACACCAATATGTTCCATCAATGAAACACCCTTAAACAAAAATTCTTTTTAATATTAATAGGTGCACCACTACTAGACCCTTTCCCTTATTATAAGAGTTTCTTCCCTAAAAATTCATTAATCTTACAATTAAAAGACCACTGAATATTATACTTATTGAAAAAAAATTAAATATAAATCCATTCCTTATCCATTTGAGAAATTGTTTGACTATCCCAAAAACCTCCAAAATACTCTAAGCAACAAAAAGACCCCTCAATCTTTACATGAGCAAAGATATGAATAAAGTATAGAGCCTAATATTGTGGAGCCCAATATTTTTGTCACAAGATAAACCTATAAAAATAAAATGTTGAAATAGAACTTTCAAAACTTTGAGGCCTTCAATTGTAAGATATTTTACAAATTAAGAAACACACTAATCCATTGTAATCATATTTTACAAACTCCTTAATGTCATGAATGAAATATCGATCGTGATGGGCTGCAAAATATAAATCAAATATTATAGTTATTACTATAGAGATAAATATTATTATCCTCCACATGAAGGAAGTTGTGGTGGAAGAGGAGTCTAGTAAAATAAGGGAAAAAAAACAATCTGTCAATGAAGACGACACCCACTACACCTGCAAAAGATTTCCAAATCTTAACTCGGACTTTTTTTGTTTTTCTTTGAAAAGCAGTTTTTATTCCATTGTTTCAATTTGAGATTTACTAAGTGTGGAAGATTCTCACATGTTGCACTTTTCTTTTTTAATATATGAGAGTTTGAAGCCAAGATGTCTTCTTCTTCTAAGTGTAATTGTCAAATTAAATGATTTCTTTCAGCGAGTGGTTATATGAGTTATAGATATATTATGGTTTTATAAATTGTAGATATATTGTGTGTATTGTATCACTCTCGATTTATAAGAGATGATTTTTTACGTTGTTTAGTTGAAATTGTTCTCTAAGTTAATATGGGAAAGGTTATTTATTATGTATAATATTATTTCTGACGTTGAAAGAGTTTCTTTGTTTTCTTAATTTAAGATTCGATGTACTTATTTAGGTTGAAGGATCTTATTGAAACAATTGATTTCTTACCGAATTTAATTGTGGAATTTGATGTGCTTTTCTCAATGCTTAGATTTGAAAGGAGACAAACTTTGAACTCTCCTTTAGGTAAATATTGATTGTGGATAAGTCCTTTCCAGTCACGAAAAACCTTACAAAAACCTTATCAATGAAGAAATTAATTTTGTAGCCATATATAATCGCAAAGTCTTGAGTTTTAAGGTTTGGAGCCATTTTACTAATCTGTAATAATTATACCATTACATAGCTAGGCATTAAGTTCAATTTGCTCATGTCTCAACCTGCAAGCATAAAATAAATAAAAAATGTATAATTATTTGAAAAAGTTTTCTCAAAAAAATTGTGATTAATATTTATTTGCATATCTATGGTACCAAATTATGTAGGCAATGCCCATAACATTTAATGCCAATAATTGAATATAAATATCATTTGATTTCAACTGAAAATAACTATAAATAACTTAAACTTTTGCTTTTCTTCATGCAACACCAAAAATAAATGAAGATTATCACCGTAGAGCCAAAGAAGAAATGAATGCATTGAGTCTCCATCCCCTACAACATATCCAAGGTAGTGAAATGTTCATCAAAAGAATGACATCAATGTTATGCAAGGCGCTAGCTATCAACATTATTGTGGGATTATTTTTTATTACACCTACGGTTGTGGTCATTTGTCAGACATATTCGTCACAACAACTGCAAAGACTCCCCCTATGATTTTTGCTTGCACCACTTGACCATGTGCCTTGGGTTTGGCTCTGTAAAAAATAATGCAACCCTTGATACAACACCTCCTACATTGCATTCTTCTACAATGGCAAGAAGCTACACAATAAATTTACAAGAAAATTTAGAATATTGTTCCAAAAAGAGTTAATTTGAAGCTAGTGTGAATGGTATACACAAAACACTTAAAAATATGTTTTAAAAAATATGTTAAAACTTCAATGGCTATCAACTATTCACATTCGTGCTACGTGTTATCAACCTCCTTAAACTTATCCATCTTTCTTCCAACTACCAACTGCCTTGTGTGTTGCTTCCCTCAATCCTTGTTGCATTTCATTTTATACTTTTTCCTAGCCTGAGTAAAGCTCTTGTCTATCTAGTCTCATCTAATGTTTCTTGGTAGGTATGAGTTACCACTTATACATATATAGGACTCGACATACGTAAATACCTTTATCCCTATATATATAATACATTAATTTAATAATATATTATATCATTAATTAATTAATTAATTAATTATATATATAATATAATATAATATAATATAATAACATTTATTATTATTATTATATATAAATAATTATATTAATTTAAAAATATATTATATCATTAATTAATAATATAATATATTATTAAATTTATATTTATATTTATATATATATATATATATATATATATATATATATATATATATATATATATAATATAATAATAATAATAATAAATTATTATTATATTATAAATATTTAATAGAATTTTAATTTATATATTATTATTAATATATAATATAAAGATTATTAATAGAGTAATATATTGTTAATTTTTATATATATATATATATATATATATATATATATATATATATATATAATATTATTATATATTTTAAATCGAAACAATGTAAATTGGAGTGATAACTCACTCAAAATTTACGATCCTTAATTTATTTTATATTTTATATATATATATATATATATATATATATATATATATATATATATATATATATATATATATATTATTATTGATAAGATGTGGATGAGTTGGTAAAGTAATTTGGTTGTTTCAAGCACTATACAAGTTTAAATCTTAGTATGGTATTGGAAGTCAATTATGACTTTTCATTGGTATTTTTGGGATAGTTGTGACCAATTGTTAGTATTCTTGAGCCGATTATGATCGTTCGTTGGTATTCTTAAGTCAGTTGTGATCGTTATTAGTAAATCTAATACTTGTGATAGATGATCACTTGGGGATCTAGGACTCCAAAGTACTTATCTAAGAAAATAATATATATTAATTATAATATATTATATTTAAATATGATATAAAAAATGAAGGATTAGTAATCATAAATTTTGAGTGAGGTAGGGGAAAGGTCCCAATGGTGGTGCATCCTAATTTTGGACAACGAATAAAAGTGCCATAACATCACTTTAAACTTCAAAAAAATTGTCTATTTTAATATGTAATTTTAACTATTTATAATTAAAGTTTCAAGCTCTAACTCATTATACATTTTATGATATAATTGAATTTATCACGAAAGATCATAAAATATATTTTTTAAACCATTGATCAAAATTTTATCTTTGGAGTACCAATAGCTATACATTAGATAATCAATACTTGAGTATTACTTGTCAAGATATGATTAATTACTTTTAATTTTACAGAATAAATATTAAACAAATATTACATATTACATGCTCAATTTACAATACATTTTAATATTTATACATCTTAATATATTTCATCAATGAAATACATCTTAACAAAAACCCTGTTTTGCAATCGAAAGATACATCACTATTTAGACCTTTCTTCTATAAATACAATTTACGTTAATTCGAATATCATATAACACCCCTCCCAACATAACTTAAACTTTTAACACATACTTAAATGTTATGAATGGCACATGAAAGTCTAGGAGTGAGGTAAGAGTAATAGAGTCAATCCTTGGCATGAGGTCGATCGTGATGGGTTGCAAGATATATATACCAAACATTATTACTATATAGAAACAATATCATATTATCTATCCTCCACATGAAGGAAGGAAGTTGTGGAGGAAGAGGAGTCTAGTAAAATATTCGTGGCATTGAAGACGACACCCACTACACCGACTTGTGAGGGTTAAAAAGATTACCAAATCTTCTCGGATTATTCATTTTTCTTTGGGAAATAGTGTATTCCATTGTATCAATTTTAGAATTAAGAAAGTGTGGAATATTCTTGCATATTGCACTTTTTATTTAATTATAAAGTTAATAAATATATTATTAAAATAGATATGTAAGAGTTTTAAAATAAGATGTAATTGTCAAATTAAATTTTTTTTAGTTTTCAATTATTTTTAACTTGTAAAATTATATAATATTGTATTTAAGAGTTGTTTTTATGGTATAAGAAATAAAGGTCAAGAGGGACATGCTTATTCTTCTCTAACATGTTTTGTCAATTTTTTCGCCATCTTTTCATCACTTTTGTTCCATGCTTAATATTTCAAATCATTTTCATATTCACCATGCTTTATCGTCCAAATCAAGTAGACATCATTTATGATGCACACTGACTTTTGTGACATCTATAGATTGGTATACAATTTAAAACTTCTTTGAACATGGGTTAGTAGTAATTGTGTAAGCTACACAACTCTCCATTTATATAATAAATATCTTTCATTTGTATTTCATTTCATTGGGTAGGGCTTGCAAACAACATAATTAATAATGTAAAGATTGTGCACAAAATTGAATTACATTTAAAACTTTATGAACAATGTAAACTTGTTTTGATTGAAATTACAATTATTTCAATTATATATTTGGTCACTAAAACAATTAAGTGGAAGTTACGAATTGTATTGACAAATGTGATATGTGTCACTTCATTTGTAGTATATCTACCCAGAGTTTTTTGAATTCATCCCTTGAAATACCCTCTTGGCATCTTCACCCAACTCACCTTGAAATCTTTCATTATTTTCATATTTTGCATGGCCTTGCCCTTCCCCACCACTTTATTATTGCTCAAGCTCATTATGAAATGAACTATTTCCTCCCTTGCATAGCTCATTACCACACCGTATGAAGGAACACACCACCTCCACTGTCACCTCCACTATAGATATCAAATTATTATTTCTTAAGGCTTTGTTTACAAAAGGTGAGATGTTGTCAATGGTCATAAGTTTTGAGTGAGATATGACTATTAATTTATGCTCTTTTGCATTACAAAATCGTACAATACCAAAACATCAAGTCACATCCCTTCCAATGTAACTTATACATATACTAATTTATTATATTAAATTAAATATAGCAATAATTAATAACTAATATATTATATATATTTAATAATATATTATATTAATAATAATCATAAATATAAATATATTCATTAATAATAATCATAAAAATTTTAAATAACACACACACACACATATTACATGTATGTATTACTAGTTATGCATATATTATAAATTATATTAATATTGTTATATTTTTTTTATTGGTATTCACTTTTGATCGGAGCTACGAACCGGTTTGGAATACAATCGGGAGTCCATATCTCTAAGTGATCATCTACCACATGTATCTACAATAGTCACAACTGCCCTGAGAAGACCAATGAACAGCCATATTTGACCTTAGATACCTTTGTGAGATTTGAACCCGGGTGGAGCTTGAAGCAACCAACTTTACCAACTCACTCATATCTCATTGATAATAATACTATTATATTAATATAATATTATAATACAAATTAAATATTATGTGCAATAACAATTTATATATTATAATAATATTTATAATTATATATAATTTACTATATACAATTATAATATATTATATTTATAATTAATATATATAAATACAAATTTCAATGTTTCATCCCATGTCAACAATAATATCGTAGTGTTAATTCGAATCATAAATCAGATGTGGAACTTGCGACAATAAAATCAGTGATCATGACATCTTCGTCCACTTATGACAAATCAAATATACCATTGCCTTGTACACCGCAGAGCCCTTTGCAATGGGTGTAGGTATGTAAATCCATTAATTGCCTAGCAATTTGGGTTTGGTGTAGGATATGGGGCACAATATTATTTGAAATAAACTATCATTACCCTTTACTATTATCACCCAACTTAACTTGAAATTTTTTACAACTTGTATGTTTTGTCTTCTTTATTACTTCACCATTATTGAAACTCATCATGAAAGAAAACGATTCCTTTCCCACGACACTTACCATTTATAAAAAGTGTAAATGAACAATTATACCTCACTTAAAATTCATATATGTAAATCTCATTAAAATTTTATAAAATTTTACTTTATCAAAAAAAAATTACAATTTTTTTTTAACATAACTTATACTTTAATACAATATTAGTGAATATACTTTAACAAAATTGTGTATAAAATTGAAGTCAAATGCAAAACATAAAAATCGTGCTTAAAATTTTGATCTTCATTCAGACCCTAGTGAAAGTGGTAGACGTCATGTTTAGAAACATTCATACCCTAGTGAAAGTGAAGGTTATTCTTAAGATTTTATTTTTTGTTTTTTGTTTTTTGTTTTTGAAGTGCAGATATTTATGTTAAATATAAATGATGGGTGGCTAACATACAATCCACTATTTTATATGTAATGAAAAGGATATCTTATCCACTTTTAACCAAAATGGTTTAGGAAAGCCTTAAAAATCTTTAATACTACTTGGATATTATGCACACCATATCAAGCGCTAGGCATGAGGTAAGGCTTCGAAGGAATGGCGCCTGGGATTTAATTTGACGGTCCACTATCTTTGTTATCAAATTTTTTAAAGGATTATTTATTCAACAACATTTATGCGTCTTATTAAAAAGAAATAAATATTAAAATTTATATATATATATATATATATATTTTGGATTGATAATAGTTTTTTTTATTAAAATGTAGATAAATATAACATAAAATCAAAGATTTAAATTTTTATATAGTTTATTTATTATTTAAATATTATTTATAAATCAAATATTATTAGATGTACATTAATTATTATTAATGATGGTCATTATCGTTTTCAAAAATAATTATAGGATATAATTAGAAGTCCAAATCTTCATATAATTTATTAATCATCTGAATATCATTTATATAGCACTTAGTATTAGATATATACCAAATATTATTAATAATTTATTAATTTCCTAAATATCATTTATATATCAGAGATTATTAGATGTATACCAACTATTACCAATATCGGTTATCACCAGTTTTATAGATAATCAAGGGTCATTAAAGATTTTGAAAATTAACTATTATTAATAACGGTTACCATCGATCTTAAAGATAACTAAAGGCCATTAACAACTCCAAAAATACAATTAACAGTGATAAAACTTCGATGAAACTTGAAACAACCAAACAACTAAACAACTTAACCAACTCACTCACATTAAAAAAATAAATATAATATATATATATATATTTTCCCAAACCATCAAATTTAACCTCAGGGCGATCATACCAAAGTCGATCGTCATGGGTTATAAAATATCAACCAAATATTATTACCATCGAGAAAAACATTTAAAGAAAGAAAAAAGGGGTACGCGAAGGCGACACACACCTATTTTAAAAGATTCCCCCAATTAAACGAATTAACTAAAAACTAAAATATCTAAGGGATTCCAAACTGTTTGGAATGATTATCCACCGTCCCATGTGGAATTAGTAGGTGGAGGTATGGGCGAATGTAATATACAATTGTGGATTTGTTCGATAAATAGTCTGTGACAACCGCACAAATAATACATGTGTAGAGCCTGTCCATTTTAGAATTCATTGAAAGTTTTGAATCCGGTTTGCTTTAGAGGATTTGTAATGCGGCAAGATGTGGCTTTGCGGTTTGGAATCTAGAGTTCGGATTTGTTACCAGCAGCCTGAGGAAGAAGTCGAGTCAGATTTGTTGTGGAAAAATGGAAAAATTGTTTCCCTGGGGCTGTCGTCCTTTAGGGACTACAGAGACGATGGTTGAAGCAAAAAAATCTCGTCTTTGAGAACATCCAGCAGTAATTGTAAGGATGGAGACTTCAAAACCCCATGTTTTGATGGAGAAGTATGAATTAGGGAAGCATCTGGGACAAGGGACCTTCGCCAAGGTTATTCACGCCAAAAACCTCAATACAGGCGAGAGCGTCGCGATCAAGGTGATTGACAAAGAAAAAATCATGAAGATCGAAATGGTTGAGCAAATCAAGAGGGAAATTTCTGTCATGAAACTCGTTCGGCATCCGAATATTGTTCAGCTCTACGAAGTCATGGCGTCCAAAACAAAGATTTATTTCGTCATGGAGTATGTGAAAGGCGGCGAGCTGTTTAGTAAAGTTCAGAAGGGAAAGCTGAAGGAGAACGAAGCCAGGAAATATTTCCAGCAGCTGATCAGCACGGTGGATTTCTGTCACAGCCGAGGGGTTTATCACAGAGATCTCAAGCCTGAAAATCTGTTACTTGACGTGAACGGAGATCTCAAGGTCTGTGATTTTGGTCTCAGCGCCTTGCCTGCGCAGTTCCACCAGGACGGGCAGCTCCATACGACCTGCGGGACGCCGGCCTACGTGGCACCCGAGGTGATTGTCAAGAAGGGGTACGACGGCGACAAGGCGGACATCTGGTCATGCGGTGTGATCCTATTCGTCCTCATGGCGGGGTATTTGCCCTTTGCCGGCCTCAATATGATGACGATGTACAGAAAAATCAACAGAGGGGAGTTCAAGTGTCCGCCATGGTTTTCAAAGCCAGTTGTGAGGTTGATTTCAAATCTCCTAAACCCTAACCCTAAGGCGCGGATAACCATACCCCAGCTCATGGAAGTTCCCTGGTTTAAGAAGGGCTTCAAACTCCAGCGTCCGGTCGTACAGGAGCACGAAATCAACCTTGGTGACGTGGACTTAGCGTTCGAGACACCAGGGTCCACATCATCAGAATCTACGCTGACGTGTCTCAATGCCTTCGACATTATTTCCAACTCGTCAGGTTTAAATCTCTCTCGGCTCTTGGAAAAAGGCAGTGTGAGAAGGGCTGAGTCACGCTTCACGTCTACTCAGCCGGCGGCGCGCATAATTTCCAAGCTGGAGGAAATTGCCAAGCTGTTGAGGTTCAGCGTAAAGAAAAGAGGGGACTCGCAGATGGAGATGCGGGGGTCCGCGCAAGGGAGAAAGGGACAACTGGCAATTGCTGCAGAGATTTTCGAGGTAACCCCTTTGATGTTTGTTGTTGAGCTGAGCAAGGCCAGAGGCGACTCATTGGAATATATGAACTTCTGTACTCAGGAGCTCCGCCCCGGGCTTAAGGACATTGCGTGCACGTGGCACGTGGATAGTCAATAGTGGTATTTCATTGCTTTTTTCTTCAATTGTTTTTTATTTTGTTTATCTATATATAAGAATTTGTTACTTACCTGCGTATCAAAATCTGATTTCATCTTAATATATTGTTGAATCATGGTTCCTTCCCTACCATTCTGCAACTCCTAAATAATCTTGCGAAGATGTACTACCTTTTTTTGAAGCATCTTGTGTCGCAATGTACCTTAATTCGGTTTTAAAATTAGAATGTATCTTGTTTCTTGCAACACCAAACCACTATTCATGTCTTCAAATGCATCAAGTCAAATGCATCAAGTACCCTGGAGTAGACAATATGTCGTCCACACTACCATCAAGCACACTTCAAATAACCTAAAGAACAAATAACCTAAGTTCTTTATAGCTATCAAATACAACAAATGCTCTTTTAAAGTGGGAACATATTATAATACATCACAAACCAACGTTTCATTATCATTAGGAACTTTTACCTTCACACTTTCAATGCCAACTACTCTATGAAGAGTCTTGTCGGCAAGTCGAATGGAGTTAAATTTTTTATTTATATACTCCCAAAATAAATCATTCTTGAAAGTCATATGCCTTTTTTTTTACTGTATTCATTATCCACACATCTATCAAATCCTCAAATTCTATAGTAGAATTTTCTGCATATGCCACTTTTTCCTCTATTATAGTGTAAATAGATTTATAATTCTCATCATCATCATTTTCAAAATATTGTGCATAGTTACAAAAATATTTCTTCTTTGGAATCTTCTCAAAAGGTGTGCAACATTTGACAACATGATGTCCAATCTTTTCACGTAACCAGTGATTTATTTCATCATCTTTAGCATGTTCATCTTCTTCTATCATATATTACGCTTCCTCTAGAATGATTATCTCCATCATGCCCTACATGATGATTATCACATGTGCATCCACCACCTCTACCAAAATAATGGAAACCTCTACTTATTCCAACATTGTTGTATATGCCTTTACCTCTACCTCAATTTGAATTGATAGAACTTGTGACAGAGGCTCATTTTGAAGTAACCTTTCTTTTAAATAAGTTGCTAGAATGTTAAATTTATAAATTATAAAGGGTGTCATATTTACATGCACTCAATTTATCTATTAGTTGCAATGTTTCAAAACAAATTCTATAAAAATGAAGGAGACTATTCAATGTGATTGTTATCATAGTTTTATCATCTACTACATCAAAACATGCTTTGCCAATTTGTGAATAGGTATTTTTCATTTTAAACAAATATTCACTCGCTTCCTATATTTCTAACATTTTTTTTATTTTACAATTGTAACATTAGATCAATTTGTTTATATTGTGTTTACCGTCATACAAATTAACAAGTGTGTACTGTGCATCCAAACTGTGTTTTTATGAGTCTATGTGAACAAATGTGTGTGAAGTGCAAGAACATTCAATAATTGAAAGTGTATTTTGATTTTTTTAATCCAATGTGACCTTTTCAATAGCATTAGTAAGAATAGTTGATCCACTCTTCTTCTCTACTAACCCATAAAAAAACATTGAAAATTAAAGTTTATTTTACCACCCTTTTCCATTTTATGTAGTTAGTTTCATTAACTAATCTAAGTTGGTGAATAGTTGTGACATTTTCCACATCATTAGGAGAGAAAATGAATAAAATGAAGACCCAACAAAACAAAAACACCATTAGAAAAACCTCTAAAAATCTACTTATTCCTTTGACATCTATGTTTTCTTTCAATTCCAATACAAATGGTATACTATAATCCATGGCCTGCAAAAAATTACATTATAACTAAGAGAAAAGACATGGCAATGACACCAATAATCATTATTAAAATTATTTTCTTGTACTCCTTTTCTTTCAACAAAAAATGAAAAAATAAGAAAACACAATGGGGGATGAGAGAACCAAGCAAAGATTACAATCACCAAGCACCAAGATTTCAATCACCTAGATTATTCATGCATCTCTTCACCCAAGTTTTTCATCCATACATCCAACACTTTTCATCTATGCAAGTATGATACCACATGTACAAAATAGAGGTGGTTTATGTATGCTCAAGCTAGGATGACCTACAACTATCATCTTTCTCTTAATAGACTAGGACTTGAATAAAGATCTATCAAGAGCCTGTGATACTTTGATGATTGAGTAAATACCTTTGAATTCTATAGATATAATAGAGGGTAATCTACAACTCGAATGTCAAGAGGAAAGGGTTATAAAACCTAACCTTATGACACAAGGATGTAATTCTCACTAGACCTAAAAAAAATGGGTAAATGGTTGTAAAGCAAATGATTGTAAAAGGGTACAAACTAAAGTAAAGGATGGGTTAGGATGGTTGTAAATGGGTAAAGTGCAATGGCCAACCAAATGAGGGTCTATGTAAAGTAAAGTGATTTATGGCAAGTCTAAGCAATCATATAGCTATACCAACTTATTTGGTATAGAGAAACCCTAAACAAGGATACACATGCATTCATTCACAAAAAAAAAAAAATATGTGATATATAATCTACAAGTAAATAAAAGAAATAGTGCAGGGTTAGAGATAATTACTTTGGGATGGATTCGTCGACACTTCAATGTCCTCTTTGGCTCAAGTGGAGCTTTTCAAGAGATGTTGTAGGTTGAAGATCTCAAATGGTTCGATGAAAACTTGGATATCCTCAATTAGAAATTTCTAATGACTCCTCCTATTGAGTTTCAATGACACCACAAGACAAGACTCTTCAAGATAAGGTTTTAAGCCACTAACTCTCCTAAATCGTACTTATGGTAGAAGTGTGATATGATATTATTAAAATATGACCCCTATATATAGTGTTATAACACCCAAAATCAATCATAAACTCTAATTTGACAGTATTGACATGATCGATATATTTGGAAGATGTCGGTTGACACAGAACGATATCATCCAGGATAACACAATACAAATGTCAGAAAACACACTTAGAACTATATCGGGTTGACCAATATAGTATAAGAAGGATAAGGCACAAAACAAAAGGTATTAGTCATGATGATACCATAGGATATATGGAAGCTAACAAATTTGGATGGAACTAGATGGAAGGGATAAATTGCTAAACACTTAGAGGAGGTAACACTAATAGTGATAGTGGTGTAATTATGATAGAATACCATCTCTCACAAAGGACCATAGCTTTTCCCACCCCATGCTCAGTGGACCCTTTAAGGTGTGCACTTAGGGAGATTGATGCATCAACAAGCCACTCCAAGAGAAAGCATCAGTGAATGATAAAGTGAAAATTATTAAGTGTATACATATGCCCCACCTGAAGCTCATCACATGTCATGATAGTGTAATGTGGATGATGTTTTGAGAAAGAAACATAACAACACAATACAACATATCTAAAATGAAATGTTGAAAGGATTGAAAGTAAATAAAATGAAAATGCGTACTTTCATTTACCTTGTTGATTGTAGATAATGTTGTATATGTTGTTTGTGATGAGAGGTGTTCAATGAGAAGAATGAGAGGTATACTTGAAAAATAAGATAAAATTTCAAATTTTAGAAAAAAATGTCCATTAGCAACTTTTTTTTAAAATCTCACCAGGATTCTAAGGCTTCTTTCAATTCATGAAAAGGACTTGTGAAAACAAAGATATGGGCAAGAAATGAAATCTTGTAGTAAATAATTACAAGCTACGAAATTTGAAATTTTTACCATAAATAAGTAGAAACAATTCATTTTCACATTTGCTATTTTTTGAAAACTAGAGCTCTATTTATTCAAATTTAGCACTTTGAGAGATCATGGATCATGAAAGACGAGGCAGACGTGTTGGGGATGTATTGTAATTGCAGCCAAAGCCCTACAAATAGATGATGCATTTATTTTCTATTTTGTCACTGTGGTTAAAAATGAACTAGACTAGGAAATCTAGGTGTTGGGGCAAATTTGTGTAACAAAATTTGCCCCAACATGCATAAAAAGAATCTAAAAATAGGATAGGGGATGGGTAGTTGCCAAAAACTCAAAATTAGGGCCAAAGAAAGAAATTACCACATTCAGATAATTGTATTAGATTGGGCAATATAATTTATATCATCAATAAAAAAATATTGATCAATACAAAATGGTATGGTTGATGTAGTTAAGTGAAGTGTTGGTCGATACTGTATGGTATGGCTGGTGCAGTAGAAAAGTGTTTAATAGGTCAATATTTTAGGGTATGGCTAGTGGTTTTAAGAGATAAGCATGGCTAATGTTGTTTAACACCTGACCAATACATTAGAAATGATAAACATGGTCAGTATCATAGGGTGTGGTCAATGCAGCAAGACAAACATATGGTTGACAACATATAGTATGGGTGATATAATAAATTGAAGCGTTGGGCGATATCTTATGGTATGACTGGTGCAATTGAAATTTTTTCTTCACCGGTACAATATAAACGATAAGCATGGTTGGTTCCATAAGATGTGGTCGATGTAGTAGGACTAATAAATGGTCGATGTAGTAGGACTAACAAATGGTCGATATCGTATGATATGGCCAATACTATAAATTGAAGTGTTGGTCAATATTGTATAGTATGGATGGTGTAGTTGAAATTTTGCCTTGGCTAAAATCTTAGGGTATCACTGGTGTAGTATAAAAATTAACATGGCCAGTGTCATTCGGTGAATGGCTAATGCAACATAAAAATGAGAAAAAATATATTTTTTTTGCTTGATGTTAGTTTGTAATTTTGATTTCAAAATTTTTGATCAAAATTTGATTGTGCTTTATTATTTGATATTTTGCATAGGTAATGGAGACCGTGGTAGTGCCTCAATGTGATTTGGCTATCGGATATATTAGAGAGACTATCGATGGTAGATTGAGCGCAACTAACCACACTATCCTTCATGGGTATTATGCAAATGTGTTAAGTGCCTCTGAGCTCATAGCTACTCGACATGTTTTTAGGGTGATGTGAGTGACACATTGATACATTCAGGTGGGTCATAGATGGGGATACCATTGAGGTGGCTATCACCCCATACATACAATTTAGGGGCTACCTATTACATGCATGTCGATGGTATGTGGCACATTAGGTACTACAAATGAGAGATGAGAGCTAGTCCCATGGGCTACTAGATTAAATAGGTATGATGAGCTTAAGCTCATCGTATGACTATTTCAAGTGTAAATCTTGGGCATCCCTGACATCCAAAAGGCCTTGATCAAGTTTATTATCGTATGTGTCCAATGTCATAAGTCTGATGGGGTCATCCTATTAAATATCATAGTATGTTTTGTTCGATGCTAGAGCAGGGCACTCTATTTGACATGGAATTAATTATATGTGTGTATCCAGTGCATGAATTTTACAACATTCTGAGTAGAGGGTATCAAACTATGGCTCGATCATACTCTTTGTCATTTAGATACATGAGAGGTTCTCAATGTATAGGCTAGTGAGACTTCTTCATGTTATATATGATCACCTCCCATGAGTGAGGAGGTAGGCTCAAGTCCATTTTATTTGAGTGATCCCACATGTGTTGACCTTGGATACCATACAACTGGATCAGATCACATGAACACCTTATAAAGACACTGTAGATGGATACATGGTGGGTAGAACTGCACCCTTATGACTGTGTCTTAGGTCAGTTTGGCCTTGCACACCCAATGACACCTTTGGTAGTCCCATGATACTGGACTAGACATGTGCAAGAGCCATGAGGAGTGGAAGCATGAGGGGTGCCTATTGTGGTGCTCATAGTGAGACCTTGCCAACCTCTAATGGAGAGATGATAATTGAGGTGGAAACAAGCAACATAGGGTGAGGGAGGAGGAAGACAGATGATAGCCACGTCTAAGAGGTAGCAGAGGGATCCACACATAACTCCAACAGATAACGGGACCATACAAAAATGAGTGCACAGGTGCTTGACATGTTGTAGTGGTCTCACAAGGGAGATGGTGAGGATTATGACCAGCACACATCCACGACAAAACTCATTTCTTGGATAGTTATGGTGATGGCACTACTATGGGTAAGTAAATGTTTTCAAGTTTATCTTATCACTTTCATTTTTTAGATGTAGAGATATACATGCTAGGTACTAGTGATAAATATACTACCAATTTTGATATACATGTTTGAGATATAATATAGATTTTTTTTTTTTCAGATGTGATAGTGGCAAAGGACTTTGGTGGAGGCTACTCACCATGAGGTTTTAGACCTTGTTCTTCCTCAGCATGACGCCACATAGATGCCTAACCTTGTGGCATCAGTGACCAAAGCACACACTTGCTAGTTTTGCTTGGTTGGAGAGACTGCTAGGAAGCTATAGCAATGAGAGTAGGTTGTTACTCATGTGGTAGTGTTGGTAAGGATGAAACGAGGTGAGGTAGTAGTGTGGTGAGAGTTAGCCACTGAGAGAGTTACTCAAATGACTATAGTTGGACAAGTAGTAAGTCTACATGCTGAGGTTGATTGGTTAGAGGGACAGGTTTGGGCTTATAGTTACAAACTCACACACTATAACAGAGTTTATAGGTTGCATGATATGGAGCTTGTATGGCCAGTATGGCACCTCACCCTCCTAGGAGTGAAGGTGGACCACCAACCTAGAGCCTACTATGTATTTCTGATGTATATATGATGTATCATGATGTACTGATGTAGAAACATTGAGCCATATTGTCGTGTCCCCTCTTTAGCTCTGTCTAGCAGAGACTTGAGAGTTGGCCTATCATTCAGGTTCTCGTAAGTCAGCGGAGTGGTTAGGGGACCTATCTAGAGGCAGTGGAGCTTAGTAGGGAGATTTACAGGCCTTTCCAGACAGTTTGCATCAGTTTCCTATTTTTTAGGGTTTGATCGAGAGTTGACCAAGAGGCATCAGGGGACCTCCAAGTGCATTTTGGGAGTTTTGGTCACAATTCCTATTTTTTAGGAGATATCCCTAAATTTTAGGAAGGCACTGTCAGTTAGCCTGCCATGTGGCAGCATCACCAGTGGCGCGAGCTACAACAGTTTTCAGTTCAAATTGGCCAGGTGATGGACTTGGAATAATTATTGAATATTAAAGTGTGGCTTTAATATTTAATACAAATAAATTAAAGTGATTAATAATATCACTTTGTAATAAAAATTTAATAAAGGGGCCCCCTCCTAGTTAACACATGTTGTGTTAAAAGATGGACATTTTATTAACGAGAAGTTGGACCCTCAACTTAGGCGCCCAACTTGGGAGTCTTTAAATAAAGAAAAGAATCATTAAATGATTATTTTTTGATGCCACTCTAACCCTAAAAGTGGACGCCCATCTTGGGAAAAAGATAAAGTGCTTTGGAAGTGTTTTTGTAGGCATCTTTTGCATATTATTTTGAAGCTTCATTGCAGATCTGAACTCTGAGGAAGAGGGAAGCAACATATAGTCTCTTGGGAATGGAAACTCTCAAGAATTTTGGTGAATTGGACAACAACCCAGTTCATGCTTGTGGGAGGCCTACTCTAGGTCTTATTTTGTGCATCATTGGACAGATTTTTGGGCATTTTATGGCAGATATAAGCTTGCAGCATTACCAAATCAGCATTAATCTACATATCCTTCATTTTTAGTTGCATGCATAGCCTCTCCTAGGCCAATACCATCTTTGTACGTAAGTGGGGTTGCAAAACAGGGTTTACAATGAATATAAAATACAGATCTGATGGGTATGTGCTTCAAATTCTTAGTTGGTGCTTTTCTATCATTTAATTGTTATTTTTAGTTCATTTTTATATGCAATCGTAGTTGCATATATATCTATTTGCTATCTTGGCAAATACACATTTCAAGAAAATTGAAACCCCTTCTACATCTCCTCTCTAGTCTGAAAGAACAAAAAAAAAAAAAAAATCATAAAGCAAATAAAATCACAAAAATAAATACTTCATTTCAGCAAAGGGATCCATCAGGGATCTTTCAGTGGTATCAAAGCCCTTGACTTGCTAAACTGTGGGGTTCAAAGAATTATTTTCTATGCATACATACAGGTATTATACATGCAGGAGAGCCCAAATGAGTTTGGGGTTGGTATGGTAGAGGAACTAGTTATGGCAGAAGAACAGAGGAATGTCAAGAGGAATCAGGATGATGAAGAGAGAGAAATGATGAGAACCCTCATCAACACTCAGCCTAAGATTGCTCAAACCTTAGACAGGATACATGGTGCCTTGGACCGGTTAGAATTAGATAGAGGTAGATAGAGCATATCAATATCTGTGGCGGGGAGTCAACGTAGTCATAGGTCACATGCATCAGCCAGGAGCTCCCTTCATTCTCCTAGGCATGGATAGGCTAGGGATAGACCCTTACTTCCTCAGTTTGCACCAAGTGAACGACCAGTACAGGTAGAGCCACCAGAGGTGGAATTTCAAGATTCAGTCATGGAAGCTACAGCTGAGTGGAAAACCCTACCCCCTGAGGTCAGGGATGTCTTTCCTTTTCCATATTATTATGCACAACGCAGAGATTCTACCAGGTTCAGAGGAGACCGAGGCACTAGACCACATCAGCAGAACTATGACCTCAGTAGAGCTACTGGGAAGATCACATTGGCTACATGTGATGGTATGGGTAGTACAAGTGCACGTGCTTGGGTGCACAAGCTGGACATACATTTATCCTTGAGACCCATGCCTGAGCGTGAGGCTATTCAGTTTGTTGTCTTACATTTAGATGGGGTTGCCTACGATTGGTGGCATCATGGATTGGTCACCCAGGATCATGCCTTGATTCATTCTTATGCAGAGTTCATTAAACAACTCATTACCCAATTTGACTGTAAGGACACAGAACTCTACTATAGGGAGTTGGCACATCTTAGACAGACTGGACAGGCAGAAGCATATGTTAATGAGTTCCAGCGTATTGTAGTTATGGTACCTCATATGCCCCAGAGGCGTAGCATGATGTTATTCGTTGAGGGATTGCAGAATAGGCTTAAGGGATTGGTATGTGCCTTCCAGCCAGCCACTCTTAAGGATGCCATTGTTGTGACCTTGAGATTGGACACCACTCCCACTTATCAGTCAAATAAGAGGCCATTCAGGGAATCACAGCTTATTCAGAAGGCCAATACTTCATAGTTTAGAGATGGACAGTCAGCTAGACCTCTTAGGATTGATCAAGAGTCACTGAATGATTTGAGGAGGAAGAAATTATTTTTTCCTGCAAGGAGCCTTGGGAGCCTGGACACCGCTATATGAGTAAGGGCAGGGTTCACTTGATTGAGGTCACATCCGAGCTTGGGGATGAAGAGATACCAGTCACCAACACTGAGGACAGCCCTGAGGAGATTATTCAAGAGCAACCCCAGCTAGAGATAGATATTCCTGATTCATTGGCGACAACCAAAGTGACTATGGCTACACTATCCAGTTATCCCAGCTTCCATGCCTTTCAGTTTAAAGGTACATTACAGGGACGAGTCATTAGCTTGGTTGACACAGAAGCCACGCACAATTTTATTGATCAAAAATTGGTTGAGAGGTGTGGATTACAGTCTGAGGTGTTTAAGGGTTTTGGATTTAAGGTTGCAGATGGTGCAGTGTTGGGTTGTACTAGGAGGATCTCACAGCTCAGCATTCAGATGGGGGATTTTACCTTGACGAATGACTTTTATATCCTACCCTTAGAAGATTATGATGTGATTTTGGGTATGCAGTGGTTACAGGGTATTGGGAGATATATTATTGATCACCACCACATGCAGTTAGAGTTCCTATCTGGTGGAAAGAAGGTGATTTTGAGGGCAACATCTGACAGTGGGCCTAAGGAGGTATCTTCTCGCAGGATGGAGTCTATTAGACATGATGATGTGATGTGGGCCACACATTGTTTTGTGAAATCCAAGACACCTACTCCTCAGGATGGTAGAGCATTTCATGTTGACATATAGTCGGTGATGGATCGACATGGCTGAGTATTTGGTGACATACCTCCTAGTGTACCTCTGGATAGAGGGTTTGAGCATGGGATAAAGATGGAGGATGGAGCTAAACTAGTGATCACCACTCTGTATCGCCATCCTAGAGCATACACAGATGAGATTGAGAAGACTATTCATGAGCTTTTAGACATGGACTTCATTCACCCCAGTACTAGTCCCTTTGCTTCTTTTGTAGTACTGGTTAAGAAGAAGGATGAGACTCTACAGATGTGTATAGATTACAGGGCCCTGAACAAGAAGACAATCAAGAATAGATACCTTATTCCACGCATTGATGAGTTGTTGGATGAGCTTCATGGAGCTATCTACTTCTCTAAGATTGATCTTCGTTTAGGCTATCATCAGATACGTGTACGAGCAGAGGATGTACACAAGAATGCCTTCCATTGTCACTATGAGCATTATGAGTTCCTGGTAATGCCTTTTGGCCTTACCAATGCCCCAGCCACTTTCCAGTCATGTATGAACCATCTCTTCAACAAGCAGTTGAGGAAGTCGGTTCTAGTATTCTTTGATGATATTCTGATTTACAATCGTACTGAGGAGGACCATCTCAGACATGTTGAGGAGGTACTTAGCATTATGGAGAGTCAGTCTCTATTTTCTAAGTTGTTCAAATGTGAGTTTGGACTTAGAATGGTCTTATATCTAGGTCATGTGATCGGTGCTAATGGGGTGAAGGTGCATGAGGAGAAAATTCAGGCAATTTGAGATTGGCCCTGCCCTCAGAACATTATTGAGTTACATGGGTTCCTTGTTCTATGTGCTTATTACAAGTAATTTGTGAGGGTTTCTCTCAGTTGGCAGCACCCTTGACAGAGCTCACAAAGAAAAGGGCTTTCAGATGGACGAAACAGGCATAGGGAGTCTCTGATAGGCTCAAGGAGGTTATGAGCACTTGCCTAGTTTTAGCACTCCCTAACTTCTTACAGCCTTTTGTACTTGAGTGTGATGCTTCTAGTTTGGGCATAGGAGCAGTTTTGATGCAGAACTAACACCCCATTGCTTTTGAGAGTCAGAAGCTACGGGATAATGAGAGGTTGTATTCTACATATGATAAGGAAATGTTGGCTATTATGCATGCATTAGCCAAGTTTAGACAGTATCTTGTTGGCAGCAAATTTGTGGTAAGAACAAACCACAATAGTCTGAAATATTTCCTTGATCAGACACAGGTCAATGATTGTCAGCAAAAATGGGTGAGCAAGATTCAGGCTTATGATTTTGACATCAAATTCATAAAGGGGAAGAATAATATTGTGGCTTGCACTTTCTAGAAAACCATCACTCGCTGCCCTATGTTCGTTGAGCGAGATTTCAACAGACTGGAAGGCTCAACTTCTAGTTGAGTACTCCAAAAATCAGCATGCTTGTGAGGTCATGGATGGATTGGTGTTGGATGATCAGTGCACTGTAGTAGATGAAGTCATCTACTACAAGGGCAGGGTGTATCTGGTTCCTGGTTCTTAGTTTAAGGAACAAATTTTTCATGCTTACCATGATACTCTGACAGCAGGGCACCCAGGGTATGGTAAGACCTGTAGGGCTGTTAAGGAGAGATTCTCTTGGAAGGGTCTCAAGGTGGATATCTTACATCATATTCATGAGTGTATGACATGCCGACAGAATAAGTCTGAGCATACTTTTGTTGTCGGTGTATTGCAGCCCTTACCTATATCGAAACAGAAGTGGTCAGGAATCTCCATGGATTTCATTACAGGTCTTCCTCGGGTGCAAGGGAAAGACTGTATCTACGTTGTAGTAGACAAGTTGACTAAATACACCCACTTCTTCCCTATGTCAGCTGATTTCACAGCATCCCAAGTGGCGAAGTTATTTTTTAGAGAGGTATTTAGGCTCCACGGTCTCCCCAAGACCATCATGAGTGACATGGATAGTAGGTTCATGAGTTCTTTCTGGCAAGAACTTTTTAGGCTCACAAGTATGGAGTTGACACCCAGTACCAGCTACCACCCATAGATAGATGGGCAGACCAAGATTGTTAATAAGTGGGTTGAGGGGTATTTGCGCAGCTATGTGTTAGGACAACATAAGGCATGGGTGCGTTGGTTATATTTAGGAGAGTATTTTTATAATACTACACACCATATGTCTATTGCTATGACACCTTTTAGAGCTCTCTATGGTTACGAGGCACTATCTTTTGTTGATTTGGCTGTAAGTGACAGCAGAGTTCCCTTGGCACAGGATTGGTTACAGGAGAACCAGGATTTCATGAGATCTCTTAGGGAGAATCTGCAGCAGGCACATAATCAGTAAAAGGTCTACGATGATCGACATAAGACTGAGAGAGTATTTGAGGTGGGTGACATGGTTTTCTTGCAGTTGCAACCTTACCGACAGAGCACCCTTAGAAGGGGTGGAGCTGAGAAGCTCAAGCTTCACTTCTATAGACCATATCAGATTCTCAAGCGTGTGGGCGAGGTTGCTTATGAGATTGAGTTACCACCTGATAGCCAGATTCATAATGTGTTCCACATATCTTTCCTAAAAAAGGCACTGGGGCAACATATTGTAGCATCTCTCGATCTACCTCCCTTGGATGAGGAAGGTAAGCTGACTCTAGTTCTTGAGGAGATCTTGGAGGAGAGGGAACGATTGCTGAGAAGTAAGGTGATTCGGGAGTACTTAATTCATTGGAGAGGTCTTCCTATAGAGGACGCCACCTAGGAGGGAGAGTCCATTTTACAGCATCTGGCCTTGCAGTTGCTTGTGGGCAAGCATCTTCGAGAGGGGAGGACTGTCGTGTCCCCTCTTTAGCTCTGTCTAGTAGAGACTTGAGAGTTGGCCTATCATCCGGGTTCCCATAGGTCAGCGGAGTGGTTAGGGGACCTATCCAGAGGAAGTGGAGCTTGGTAGGGAGCTTTACAGGCCTTTCTAGATAGTTTGCATCAGTTTCCTATTTTTTAGGGTTTGATCGAGAGTTGACCAGGAGGCATCAGGGGACCTCCAGGAGCATTTTGGGAGTTTTGGTCAGAATTCCTATTTTTTAGGAGGTATCCCTAAATTTTAGGAAGGCACTGTTAGTTAGCCTGCCATGTGGCGGCATTACCAGTGGCGCGGGCTACAGCAGTTTTCAGTTTAGATTGGCCAGGTGATGGACTTGGAATAATTATTAAATATTAAAGTGTGGCTTTAATATTTAATACAAATAAATTAAAGTGATTAATAATATCACTTTGTAATAAAAATTTAATAAAGGGACCCCCTCCTAGTTAACACATGTTGTGTTAAAAGATGGACATTTTATTAACGAGAAGTTGGACCCTCAACTTAGGCGCCCAACTTGGGAGGCTTTAAATAAAGAAAAGAATCATTAAATGATTATTTTTTGATGCCACTCTAACCCTAAAAGTGGACGCCCATCTTGGGAAAAAGATAAAGTGCTTTGGAAGTGTTTTTGTAGGCATCTTTTGCATATTATTTTGAAGCTTCATTGCAGATCTGAACTCTGAGGAAGAGGGAAGCAACATATAGTCTCTTGGGAATGGAAACTCTCAAGAATTTTGGTGAATTGGACGACAATCCAGTTCATGCTTGTGGGAGGCCTACTCTAGGTCTTATTTTGTGCATCATTGGACAGATTTTTGGGCATTTTATGGCAGATATAAGCTTGCAGCATTACCAAATCAGCATTAATCTACATATCCTTCATTTTTAGTTGCATGCATAGCCTCTCCTAGGCCAATACCATCTTTGTATGCAAGTGGGTTTGCAAAACAGGGTTTACAATGAATATAAAATACAGATCTGATGGGTATGTGCTTCAAATTCTTAGTTGGTGCTTTTCTATCATTTAATTGTTATTTTTAGTTCATTTTTATATGAGATCGCAGTTGCATATATATCTATTTGCTATCTTGGCAAATACACATTTCAAGAAAACTGAAACCCCTTATGCATCTCCTCTCTAGTCTAAAAGAACACAAAAAAATTAATAAAAATCATAAAGCAAATAAAATCACAAAAACAAATACTTCATTTCAGCAAAGGGATCCATTAGGGATCTTTCACACACACACACATATTGTGACTTGTTGTTAGCTACATGTATGACTATGATTTCTTAATTTATTTTTTATGTAAAAACACATTAAATGTTTAAATACCATGCTATGGGAAAATGTTATAATCTATTATGCATGTTTTATTATTTTATAGTAGATGTGAGCAAATACATGGTAAAGAAGAACAAAAGCTAAAATAATTAAATGGTAAAAATAAAAGATGAATACAAAACACACTAAATCTTGTGAGAAAACATGTATAACAAAAGAGAAATAAAAATACCCAATGTCTGAAAATACAAAATATAGTCAAACAAAGATATGCAAAAAGAATGTCATCTCATGTAAGACAAGTAAATTTAACTTAAATCAAACATGAAGAAAGCATAAGTGATTGTAAACAATGTTATCATTCAAGTCAACTTAAATCAAACATAAGGGAAAACACAAGTGATTGTCAATAAGTGTCATCTTAAATGCAAGACGAGTCAAGTCAACTTAAATAAAACATCGAAGAAGACAAAAATGATTGTATTTAATGTTTATATAAAATGTAAGATAATTCAAGTCACTTAAGTCAAACATCAAGAAAAAATACATGTGATTGTAAATAAATGTCATCCTACATGCAAGATAAGTCAAGTCAACTTAAGTCAAACATAAGGAAAAATACAAGTGATTGCAAATAAATGTCATCCTAAATGCAAGACAAGGCAACTTAAATACAACATTTTAGAAGACAAAAATGATTGTAAATAATGTTAATCTAGAATGTAGGGTAAGTCAAGTCAACCTAAGTCAAACATCTAGAAAAACATGAAAATGATTGCAAAGAAAATGTCATATGCAAGATAAGTGAAGTCCACATAAATCAAACAAGAACATGATGGAAAAAGAAGCAAAAGACCACAATGAGTGAAATTTGAAATCAGTGCTTGTTCTCAAATATGATGTAAGGGAGCACAACCATCTAGGGACATGACTATGATGGAGAAGTTGTGGATATGAATTGTGATGGGTGTTTGTGAGAAAGCTTTGGTTGATTCCCCAAGGTTTTAAAATGTAACTCACAAACTAAAAAGCTAAATGGCATCATAATGGCAAAAAAGGCAAATCTAAGGTTAGAAAAGGATGTGATAAGCTAAAACTGATATTCCTCAGGAGGATATTATGGGAGATATGAAATAAATGAGGATGCAAGGTGCCACATAGGTGATGTGTAAATCCTTAGTGGAGGTGAGACATTCTAAACAAGTGGGCATAACTAAGAACTATCGACATCAAGGAGCTAAGAAACTCCACCTAACAAGTAAAAACTTGTGATAACAAGCGAAATATATAGAGCATCCCATGAAGTCTAAATACATGGAAAATAAAAGGATCCTACCTTTCCATAACATGTTCCCCACTCCTCAGGACCCCTTATAGAACTATCAACCTACTGTGAAAATTTGGTACTTATGTGAAAAAGCAAGGGGCACTAGAATGTAGGAAGATATAATGATAAAGTGGTATAATACCTACTACCCCAGTCTACTGGCCTACCACACTCCAATGGACCTCTACTCTATTATGAGGCTAATTGTGGAGTTTGATCTTCAACTAGAATAGGAGATGTGCCAAACAAAGATCACATATTTTGGTGTGATTTGACTTTTAAAATTGTATTTGCCTTTTGATTTTTATTTAGACTGTAATTCTTTTGATTTTTCCTATTCCTCCTCCTTATGGATTTGGAAAGAGAAAACATGGGTGAAATAAATAGCTAACACAAAAGAGCTTACACTTAGATATTAGAGAGGAGAGCCTAAAGACCATTGTTCTTAAAGACTCATAGACTTGTCCAACGTGGACGTGTGCAATCTCAAAACCAACCTACTTGTGCCTCAAGTGAAAGAAAAAGGAGGATAACATTGGGATCATGAAAGATCCATCTAGTTAAAATGATTGATACAATGATGGATAAGATTATAGGTGACCACAAGGAAGGAGAATGATGGTTCAAAAGTGAATAGGCTCTGCTATGAAAATGTGATAGTCATGTCACTTAGGGACACTGTGCTAACCTACATGGGATATAACACAAGAACTGATTTTCAAAGTCATCCCACAAGAGGTTGAATATAAAAGTGGGTGAAATAATCGTGAGGAAACTAAGGCAATTTGAAAAATGGTAGAAATGTGATAAAAATAACTCTAAGGTGATACTAAAAATATGCTAGAGAAACAAAAGGTTGACTATAAAATGGTTGTAAGATGATTGTAAAATAAAGACATACATGACATATATGTTGAAAAATTAAAGTGTTGAAAGTTTAAAATAACATGATATAAACAAGATATTTACAAGAAGCGTCATGTATGCAAATGAAAGTGAAGCTGATCTACAAATCAATCCTAACTTGGATAAGATAAATCAACTAATTATACCGCTAACAATACTAAGTATAGGCATGGAAAAGACACAACATAGAAGACCGTGTTATAGAAAAGGCAAGTCACATGGATCAAGGAAACATGGAACATAGCGAAATTGAGAATATAGGACTCAGACAACATTAAAGAACTGTGCAAAAGCACAAAAAATGGAGATAGTTAGGGAACGGTTCACTCAAACATCAGAGAAGAGTAGTCAAGTGCAAATCTAACATTGATACATGAGAAGATAGGTGCATGACGATGAGGATCTAGCATAGAGAGAACATATAGGCCTAGTTAGGCCTGGGTCCTTAGGATTTTAATGGAATAGCTTCTCACGACTCATTACTGTTAATGGTCATTGGTGAGTCATCTTTATGCAATTAATTCTATAACTAAGAAGTCGTGGAAGAACCATGTATGAATACCCCTAGTTTTACTTAGTGCATGGATTGATAATTATAATCTTGGAGCCATTGTAATCCTAGATATGACATATGTATGTAATGATAAGAAGCTTTTGTGTGATGAAATACTTATGTAATCTATGTATGAACATAATGAAATTGTTATTATTGTGTTCCTAGTTTGCACCCAACTTCTTTTTCTGTTATTAGTTTAGGGAATGAATAGTTAAGAGTTAGACATTGAACTGAGTATGAATTTAAAACTAAGTTCCTTTTCAATCACCCTATCTTAAGAAATTATATGAATAAACCACCACACGACGAAACTAATGGGAACCGGTCTTAAGCTGTGTACTTCAAGTGAGTGCACAAGAACTTTTACTTGAGTGATATGTCAATGTGCTAGCTTGTTGGAACTCTTGTTCTCTTAGGTGTGAGATTAGGTAAAGACATGCTAGATTAAAATAAAAGAGCCCAACATTTTGGTTCCATTATTGGGATACGTTGCACTTGTTTACATGATGGTGAGAAAATGCCTGAACAATTATCTAAGGAAAATGTTGAGCATTGTGTTACTACCATAGAAGAGAACTTTGCACTTCATTATCGTGAACCATGAGTTTTTGCATGCACATGGGTAGAACAACACATTTATGATTCACTCTATGAGTCTTTCTTTGTATAAGTTCCCGTTCACTTGCATGTTTGTATTTCAACGTACACACAAGACTGTTCAAGGAATTATGGACAAAGGTCTCTTGGTTAGTAGAGTGTCAGTTGGCCTTGGAAAGATTGGGAACACCCCAGATGTGCACAATGGACATTTAGTGGTGAGGAACACTTAATATCTATATTTTGGATTATGCAATCATTATGTACTCTTATCTAGAGTAATCCCAGTTTAACTTCTTCTAGGAGCCATGCAAAAGGTATCTCAGGTAGTTTCGATTAAAAATTAAGAAGCTTCTAGTTGAATCAGGACTTGAAAACTTCCACATGTATGGATAAACTCTCTCTCGCATGAGCAACATAGTTGGTGGGGAAAAGAAGGGGCACATATTGATATAATATTATTGGTTCAACATGGTAGCTAGTCAGTGAGAGTTTTGTAAGCATAAGTATGATGAGGCTAGGTGAAGTGATATGATTGGAAGCAATCCAGAGAGGGAATGAGAGGATTGGAAGTGTTGTGAAGATTTGCATAGAGGTGAAAGGGCATAATGAGGACTTTCCAACCACATGACCGCACTCAACACTAGCATAGGTATGTGTGGGAGAAACAAGTCAAGCATGGGTGGCTGTAGATACCAATCTATATAGGCTCAATTCCCCACCCACAATGCATGATCATGCCTTTGAGTTGGATGAAGTTATTGCAAGAAATTGGGATACATATAGTGTAGAGTCATAGTCAAAACCTATCGAAAAAACTTTTGAAGTACAAAATCACAATACTAGTTTGTTATTAATTTCTTTTCCATTACAATCCAACCCTATGGCTCACTTTGAAATGCTTGGTGGACTAAATATAACTAGTGGGTGGAGTACAAGCCCTTCCCTAGTTAATCACCCAACTTCTACACCCAATGTGTCAGGTGTTTCTATTGCCAAAGGAAGCATGAGAGGTGGTACTAGTAGTGGTTTGACTGGAGGATCCAAAGGTGGTGTAGGAGGCATTAGTAGACCTTCCCCAAAAGGTCTAGGAGGGATTGGAGGTGCATCACAATAGGCTCCATTACAAACACCCAGTCTACCTACAATTTACTACGAGATGATGCTTCATCTGCCTAAAAATTACAATGTTAAAAATATAGTAGAACATGTTTATAAGTGCAAACTCATTTGATGGGCATGAGGCATTACTTCTACTGAAAGGAAGGTAACTCAGTTTGCCACTACCCTTTTAAACCACGTGCATAAATGGTACCAAAATTTTGATATACAACAAGAAGTTGTAAACTACGAGCAATTGAAGGCAAATTTTCTCCAAAAATTTGACATTCTAGAGTTTGAACAACAAAGCATTTCTGACCTAAATGATATTAAATATGAACTCACTAAGACTGTGCATGAGTGTGATGTGCATTTTAAAACACTTCTTTATAAGTTATCGTTTGAGATAAGTGCAACACAACATGCCCAGTCGTTTGTAAAAGGCTTGTTACTTCCTTTCTGATGCACATTATCCCAGAAGACCTTTACTGACCTGCATGAGGCATTGGAAGATGGCCTTCATGTTGAAGTCATTTGAAGCATAGATACAGGGATTAGTCCCTTTATGAAAGCCAAATTTTTTGCTATGACATATAAAATGGAGAAACTCACATGCAAACAATACTCAAGATAATCATAATGGTTTATAGTGTGTTGATTGTAGAGTAGAGGGTCATAATAGAAATAATTATCCCCAAAAAACTATTCTCATAGTAGTAAATTACTCTTGTTGGATCTACCAAGAAGACCATGATGTGAGAGATAGCCCCTTTCTTCAACGCGTGAACAAATGTGTGTCAAGTGAAAGAACATTGAATAATTGCAAGTGTCTTTTGATTTTGTAAATGCAATGTGGCATTTTCAATAACATTAGTTGGAATACTTGGTCCACTCTTATTCTCTAGTAATCCTTAAAAAATATTGAAAAATTAAAGTTTATTTTACCAAGCTTTTCCATTCTATGTAGTTCATTTCATTTAGCCAATATAAGTTAGTGAATAGTTGTAAAATTTTCAACATTGTTAGGAGAGATTATGAACAAAATTAAGACCCAACAAAACAAAAACACCATTAAAAAAAACTCATAAAAATCTACTTATTCCTTTGACATCTATGTTTTCTTTCAATTCCAATATAGATAGTATACTATATTCCATGGCTTGCAAAAAATTACATTATATATGAGAGAAAAAACATGGCAATTACACCAATAGTTATTATTAAAATTATTTTCTTGTACTCCTTTATTTCTAAAAAAAATGAAAAAATAAGAAAACACAATGGAGGATGGGAGAACCAAACAAAGATTACCATCGCCAAGCACCAAGATTTCAATCACCTAGATTATTCATGTATCTCTTCAGCCAAGTTTTTCATCCATACATCCAACCCATTTCATCTATGCAAGTATGAAATCACATGTACAAAATAGAAGTGGTCTCTATATACACAATCTAGGATGACCTACAACTATACTCTTTGTCTTAATAGACTAAGACTTGAATAAGATCAATCAAGAGCATGCAATACTTGGATGATTGAGTAAAGACCTATGAATTCCATATTTATAACAAAGGGTAATCTAAAATGCAAATGTTAAGAGGAAAGGGTTCTAGAGCCCAACCTTATGACATAAGGATGTAGCTCTCACTAGACTTGAAAAAAATGGATAAATGGTTGTAAAGAAAATGATTTTAAATGGATACAAACTAAATTAAAGGATGGGTTATAATGGTTATAAATGGGTAAGGTTCAACGGTCAACCAAGTGAGGGTCTATGCAAAGTAAAGTGATTTATAGCAAGTCTAAGCAATCCTATAGCTATACCAATTTATTCAGTGTAGATAAAGCCTAAACAAATATACACATACATTCATTCACAAAGCAACAAGCAATATCTAATCTACCAACTAAATAAAGGAAATAGTGTAGGGTTAGAGATACTTACCATGGGGTGGACCCATTGACACTTTAATCTCCTCTTAGGATCAAGTGGATCTTTCTCAGAGATGTTGTAGTTTTAAGATCTAAAATTGTTGGATGAAAACCTTGATATACTTAATTAGGAACTCCTAATGACTCCTCCTATTGAGCTTCAATGACACCACAAGACAAGACTCTTCAAGATAAGGTTCTAAGTCGCTAACTCTCCCAAATAATATTTATGGTAGAATTATGAGTGAATGAGTATAATAAGATATGATTGAAATATGACCCATATATATATATATATATATATATATATATATATATATATATATATATATATATATATATATATATATATATATATATATATATATATATATATATAATGTTCTACTACCCAAAACCTCTCATAAACTCTAATTTGACAGTATCAGTATGACTGATATAGTTGAAAGATATTGGTTGACACATAACAGTATCGACTAGGTCAATAAAATACAAATGTAAGAAATTACACTCAAAATTATATCAGGTTGACCAATATTGTGTACGAAGGATAAAGGCACAAAACAAACAGTATTAACTAGGTTGATACCATAGGTTATAAGGAAGCTAACAAATCTAGATAGGAACTAGATGGAAGGGATAGATGGTTAAACACTTAAAGGAACTAAGATTAATAGTTATAATGGTGTAATTATGATAGAATAATAATATCTCTTACAAAGTATGATGAGATTTTCCCACCCCATTTTTGGTGGACTCTTTAAGGTTTGCACTCAGGGAGATTAATGTGTCAACAGGTCGCTACAAGAAAAAGCATTAGTAAATGATAAAGTGAAAATTATCAAGTGTATACATATGTTCCACCAGAAGCTCATCACATGTCACAATAGTGTAACACGGGATGGTGTTTTTGAAAAGAAACATAGAAACACAATAGAGCATAACTATTATGAAATGTTGAGAGAACTAAAAGTAAATAAAATGAAAATATGTAATTTTATTTACTTTAATGATTGTAGATAATGTTGCATAAATGTCATAGGTGATGAGAGGTGCCCAATGACAAGAATGAGAGGTAGACTTGAAAAATAAGATACAATTCTAAATTTTAGCTAAAAATGTCCATTAACACTTTATTGTTTTTATCTCATAGGGATTTTAAGGATTATTTCAATTCATGAAAAGGATCTATGGAAATACAAATATGGGTAAGAAACGAAATCTAGTAGTAAATAATTGAATGTTACAAAATTTGAAAATTTTATTATAAATAGGTAGAAACTATTCATATGCGCATTTGCTATTTGGTGAAAACTAGAGCTCTGTTTATTCTCATGGCTCACAAAAGAGGAGGTGGACAAGATATGGGGTGCATTTTAGTTATGGCTAGATCCCTACATGTAAATGATGCATTTATTTTCTATTTTGTCATTTTGGTTAAAAATGAATTAGAATAGGAAATTTAAGTGTTGGGGTAAATCTGTGTAATGAAATTTACTCCAACAAGCATCAAAATGAAGCTAAAAATATGAGGAGGGATGGATAGTTGAAAAAAGGTCAAAATTGGGGCCAAGAAAAGAAATCATAGCACTCAAATAACTATATTTGCTTGGCCAATATAATTTGTACAGTCAACAAAAAATGATTGGTCAATACAATAGGGTATGGCCGATGTAGTTAAGTGAAGTGTTGGTTGATACCATATGGTATGGTCATTGTATTATAAAAGTGGTTAATGTGTTGATATCATAAGGTATGGTCGATGGTGTTAGGAGCTAATCATGGCTAATGTAGTTTAACTCTTGATTGATACAATAGAAATGATAAACACGGTCAATATTATAGGGTGTGGTTGATGTATTATGACTAACATATAGTCAACACCATTTAATATGGGTGATATAGTAAACTGTGGCATTCGGCGATACCTTATGGTATAGTCAGTGCAATTTAAAGTTTTTCTTCGCCAGTACAATAGAAATGATAAGCATGGCCAATACCATAGGATGTGGTTGATGCAAAAAGACTAATAAATGGCTGATACCATATTGTATGACCAATACTATAAATTGAAGTTCTAGTTGATATCATAGGTATCATTGGTGTAGTCGAAAGTTTGCCTTAACTAGCACCATAGGGTATCACTACTGCAGTATAAAAATTAACATGGCTGGTGCAATTAGGTGAATGGTCTGTGCAATAGAGAAATTAGAAAAAAATTACTTTTATGTTTTATGTTAGTTTGTAATTTTGCTTTCAGATTTTTGGATAAAAATCTAATTGTGCTTTGTTGTTTGATATTTTACAAAGGCAATGGAGACTGTGGTGGTGTCTTGATGTGATTTGGATACTAGATATGTTAGAGAGACTATCAACGGTGGATTAAGTGCAACTAACCACACTAAGATTCAATGGTATTATGCAGATGTGTCAAGTTCCTTTAAGATTAGAGCTAATTGACATGTTTCTAGGTTGATGTGAGAGACTCATTGATACATGTAGGTGGGTGGTGGATGGGGATACCATTGAGGTGGCTATAACCCTATATATGCAATTTAACTACCTATTATAGGCATGTTGATGATGTGTGGAACACCAAACACTAAAAATGAGAGATAAGAGCTAGCCCTGTGGGCTATTATATTAGATAGGTATAATGAAATTAGGCTCATTGTATGACTATTTCAAGTGTACATTTCAAGCATTTTTGACATATATAAAGCCGTGATTGGGCTAATGACCACATGTGTGCAATGTCATAAGTCTAATGGGTTTTTCCTATTGTATATCATAGCTATGTGTCATTCGATACTAGAGAAAGACATTCTGTTTGACATGGAATTAATGATATGGGTGTACTAGTGAATGAATTTTACAACATTATGAGTAGAGGGAATCAAACTATGGATCGATCACACTCTTTTCCATTTGGATATGTGAGAGATTCTCGATGTATATTCAAATGAGACTTCCTCATGTTATATATGATCACCACGATAGAAGAGGTAGGGTCATGATCATTTTGTTCAAGTGATCTTACATGTGTTGACCTTGGAGACCATACAACATGATTAGATCATATGAATGCCTTATAAAGTCACTATGGATAGATGGTTGTCATGGCCAACCATAGTACATGCTATAGTTAGAGTCATATTATTGGCCACTATAAATGGTGGGTAGAGTCTGTTGTTCCCAAAATCTGTCACTTGTTTTTGTGGACAACATATCAACTATTTTGGTCCTGCAGGACAAAACAATGGTTTCTTTTTTCAAAAATATTCTGAGCATCCAAGTTCTTCAACTATTCAAACATTTTTAGCTAAGGAACTCACAGGTTCAACTGGTTCAACAAATTTAACAGGTAGGCTCACACAAAGAAACAAGTTCCAAACACTTAGGCATTTTAAGGATGGTTCAACGTCGAGGTTCAATCAAAGACTCATCAACAGGCTTCAAAGAATTGGAATGAATCATTGAACCAATGAACCATTGAACCTTTGAACTTAGAAAGGTTCAAAGGTTCAAAAAGAGTTAAGCGCTTCAAAGAGTTCAAGGAAGTTTAACCACTTCAAAGGATCTAGAAAGCTCAAAAACTTCGGCAAGTTCAAAGGTTCAATGACTTCGGTGGACTTAAATAACAGAAGGCTTCAAAGAGTGAAGATTGAACTGATTGAACCGTTGAACCTTGAACCAAAATGGTTCAATGGTTCAACGAGTCCAATAAGTTCGATGGACTTAGAAAATAAAAGGATCCAGAAAGTTCAAAGCTTCAAAAGATCTAGAAGGTTTGAAGCTTCAAAGGATTCAAAGAAATAGATTGAACAATTGAACCGTTGAACCTTGAACTGAAATGGTTCAAAGGTTCAAAGAGTTCAAAGTGCGAACAAAATCTTTGAGCAAATCAAAGAAGCGAAAGTTTCTAGAAAGAAGTTCAACCAAATGGTTCAATCAAATGGTTCAATAGAAAAAAAGAGAGCGAATGCGGCCCTTTACAAATCATTGAACCACTGACCATTGAACCACTTTGAACCATTAAACCGATGAACTTTCAAAGGTTCAAAGGTTCAAGATTCAAGGTTCAAAGTGGTTCAAGCGACCAGAGACCAGTGACGTCCCCATGGACGTCAAATTCAAAAGTAATGAAATAACCATTGATTTTCAAATGTGGCACGGAACCTAAGGACAAACTCAACAACCAGCTGAAGAAGATGCCAAAAGAGCCAATAAAAAGTGAGAAGATAGCCCAAGAGTTGAGATCATGAGGGAGAGATAAAATACAATAAGGAAAGAGGGAATGATGCAGAAAGACCAAAAATATATGTGCAGGAGTTATTCCAGTAGGTAGAATAGTCCACCAAGTGGACATCAGAAAGTGCAAGCACTCAAAGACGTGGCCTATTTTTCTTCGTCGAGTAAAAGTAAGTGGACAGCTGTGAAAATATCTTGAAGAGGACAAGGCAGCCCATACTTTGGAGGGGACATTTGAAAATAATTAACACGCTAAAGTTAAGGACGATACCCTGTTCTAGCATGGCCCCTTCACAGAATTTCAAATGCCTTTAGGGCATTTAATGTAGCATGGGCCATTTTATGAAACAAAGTGCCCAAGTCTTTCAGGGAGTGCTATATATTGTAATCTCTTATTTTATGCAAAGGAGATCTCTCTGTTATAGAAGCAAAACTCTACCCAAGTTGATAGGCATTACTGAGACTTTGAGCTCAGATTGTTAATCATATTTTGTTATTTGAATGAGAAAGCAAGTGACCTTTCAAACTTTGTGCTGAAATAGCTTGTGTTATTTAAGAGATTGTTCTTATGTCTATTTCTTAGATATAGTCTTGTCCATTTAATTAAATAAGCAAAACTAGTGGAAGTAATCTGGAAGGTGTCCTGAGGCCAACTGTGGGGAGACTTGGTGCTGCCACAATTATCTTCAGTGTGTTTGTTTTATGTTTCTTTGTAAAGGATCTTGGGAAGACTTTGTGCTCCCATTATCCTTCGTATATCTTTCTTTTTGGCAGTTGAGGTGGAGACTTTGTGCTACACTTCATCCTGTTGTGTTACTGCGTCCTGTTACAATTACTACTAGGAAGTCATCCTATGGTATCCTAAAAAACATTTTTGAAAGAAGAGAAATGCCTTCAGTAATTACCCAGGAATTCTCCTTTGCCCTGTGAACATCATCTCTGAAAAAAGAGACATGGAGGGTGTTATCCTAACCCTGAGTGTTATTTTCAGCTTATATTAATATATAGTATATTATAATAAGTAGGGAACCTCCCCTACCGTATAGGGAACCTCCCCTACTGTATAGGGAACCTCCCCTTGATGAGAGGAGAGATTTATCTCATTTTGATGTGGTAGACCTGCACATTTTGGCCGATCAAATCTCCTTATGCTGTGGTTGAAACACCTATTTTGCCCTCAATTAGCTGGTGACAAAATATTCACCCAATAGTTTTTGGCGACTCCATTGGGGAATAATGAGCAGTTCCAGTTCTTGCCCTTTCCAAGTTCCAGTTCTTGCCCTTTCTATTTCATCACTCCACTAGGGAAGAATGAGCAGTTCACATTCTTTTCCATTTTCACCTTCATTCCACTGGGAAAGTTCTGTGCAGTTTGAAGCCTCAAGCTTCAAATTGAAGCATCTCATGTTCCTTATCCATTTTCATTATAGCCTTAGCCATTCCCATATCAATATCCATTTCCATTATATCCTTATATCTATTTCCATTATATACTCTGGTCTGCGAAATCAGAGATCTAGGGATCAAATGTTTCATTGCTTTTGTCTACTCTAGTAGCTCCATGCCAATAGTTTTTGGTGACTTCACTAGGGAACTAATGATTCCTTTTTACTGACTATTCTGGCAGCTCCACGCCAATAGTTTTTGGTGACTCCATTGGGGAAGAACATTCTGTTCATGTTCTTTTTCATTTTTACTTTACAATCTGGTAGCTCTACACTATACAAGAAGCCAAAAAGCTCAAGGTGTTGTTGACCCTATATTTGAGTTGGTGCAACAGAGCAATTTTGATCTGTTTCCTCCACAACCTCACCTCCAACGAACTATGAGTCTTCCTCCTGCCAACATCAGGTCACCAATACAAGGCAAAGCTTCTTTTTTATCTACTAGCAAAGCTTTGCCCATACATACTCCACCCAGATTTATTATCCCCCCTTTTCATAGTCACATAATGGTGGCTCAAGGCCCCTGGGGTAACACATTTGGTCCCCTAAATCTAACTCCACCCTTACATGAACGACCATGTAGTTCAAAGAAGAATTTCTCTAAGTTCTTTGGTGATGGGAGAGTTCATATTGATGAACATATTGCAGCGTTTTACATAGCATCTGGTGTGATAGGCATGGAGTATGGAGACATAGCAGTCAGGCTATTCATTGAAACATTATAAAGCACTACTATAGACTAGTTTTATCATCTTCAAGCTCAGTCTATGACTGACTAGAACACCCTCAAAGCCAAGTTTGAAGCAAGGTTCAAGCTTGCAGAAGATGTGCATGCCCTACTGGCCCAGCTCACATAAATGAAGAAAGAGACTTATGAACCTATGAGGGACTTCATTGCTAAGTTTGACAAGTTGAGGAACAAGATTCCCATGATTGCTCAGCCAACACCTAAGAATCTCAAATACTTCTTCATCAACTCTCAGCTGCCTGAAGTGAGTTTCCTATTGAGACGGGCTGGCCACATAGACCTTTTTGTAGCTCAAGATTTAGCCATTAAGGTAAAAGATGATCTTATCTTGGCAAAAAAGATAAGAAGAGATCCTAACAGAGGTAAGTCTTCTTTATCTTCTGAATATTAATCTATAGGCACCATTGATTCCATGGTGCAAAAGCTGGCAAATGAGTTGCTAGCTCTCAAAAAGTAAATGGTGCAAGGGATGTTTGATCCTCCTTCATATTGAGATATACTAAGGAGGACATTCCCCAACCAGTCTTATCAAGGCAACATTGCCAGGAATCAAGGGCAGCCAAATCACCTTTCTCCCCCACCAGGGAAGCTTGCCATTGAAGCAGCTCCATCCAACTCAGCAGTCAGATATCTTGAAATTGAATCAAATTTCTCTTTCCAACCTGAGTTGAACCAAGAAGATGATGCTAATCTCTTCATAGAGAGAGAAGAAGAATTAGCTGGTGACTCTAACATTGGTTTCTTAAATTACCAGGAAGAAGCTAGAAGCAAGTCAGAAATGTTTGATGGATCATATGCCGTATTTACCAGGTCCTAAAACTAGTCAGCTCAGCAAGCTAATAAGCTAAAAATAGGGAAAGAATCTCGACCAACAATTTCAATTTTTAAACGAGGGACCACTCTACCTTTTCAATCAAAGGACTCGGTGATCGCTAAAAAAGTAAGTACCTCAAATATTCTTGTCCCTTCTGCTTCAAATCCTCAGACCAGTACCACCCCCCTAAGAATTAGAATGATGAACTGCCTTCCCCTATTTTTAATTCATTTCAATCATTTGATATAATTGACCATGTTAAGAAAACTAAAATTCAAATGTCTGAGTTTGAATTCTTGCAATCCAACCCTGAGCAGTTGGATAGGTTAGTTCAATGCGTCAAGGATAAAGCCATCCCTGTAGGACAAAATATTCTAAAAGTGACACCCACATCCATCCCAAATAATTTTGTGATTACTCTTCCTACTGCCCCTGGGAAAATAGAACTATTTTATGTTTCTCTATTGATAAACGGTCATCAGCTAAACAATTGCATTATAGACTCAGGCACATCTGACAATGTCATGCTTGTCAAGGTGGCAGAATCTCTTGGTCTCACGCTAAATAAGACCTTTGGGAGATGTTTCTCCATGGAAAATAAACAAATGCTTTTTCTAGGATAAATCAAAGATGCTCAATTTACATTTGCGGCCTTCCCAGATAAAAGAATCAAAATGACAGTCTTTGGTGGCTGACGTCCCAGCCTCATACGACATTCTACTTGGGTGCTATTTTTTCAAGGATGTTGGTGGAGAATTGAGCATGGCCCTGTTTGAGGCAAGGATCCCTGTCAAGGGCATCATGCAGAAGCTGCTCCTGGAGAAGGAATCAAGGTACATCATCACCCAAACGTCAGCCCCTAAATCTTAAATTATTTTTGAGTCTTTAGGCGTGGGTAACTACTTCCTATCTACAGAGGATGTTTATGTCTCATCTGATGAAAGTCCTATAGGTAGCAATTCAAAAATTAATTTAGACAACAGATCAGAAGAATTGGTAGGGTGCAGTACAAATGAAAAAAGATCTTCCCTCTCTAATGAAGAAAAATATGATAGATCAATTTCTGATGATGTTTGGATTCTGTAATTTGATGACAACAATTTCTCTACTTGTTTTGGAGCTAGGATTGTTCTAATATCTCCTCAAGGAGATATTTTCCCCTATGCATATAAGTTGCAGTTCAGTAACACCAACAACACTGCTGAGTATGAATCGCTGCTACTCGGGTTGAAGGCTGCTCAAAATAAAGGTGTTAAACTACTTCATGCTAAAGGAGATGCTGAATTGGTAGTTTGTCAGGTGAGAAACCTACATCAAATCAAGAATAAAAAATTGTGACATTTCTGCAATTTGGTATGGGATCAAATTGAAAATTTTGAAGCTTTCGATATTTATGCAGTGCCCAAAGAGCTTTATAATCATGCAGATTCATTAGTTGTCCCTAAAACTTTCATGGTTCCTCACCTTGATTTCAAAGATAATAGGTACACTATCGAACTAGTCTTTCAACCAAGTATGCCTGATAATGCCCACCATTGGCAGGGATTTGATGCTGACAATCAATTCATGTGCTTCACTGGACCAGAAGAGCAATAAACTATGGTAGTGGACCATAGTGTTGCATGTCTAAGACAGGGAAAGAAACTCTCTGGCAAGAAAGCAAGGATTCATGGTTTTCAAATTGGAGATCAAGTTTTGCTATGAGGCAAGAAGAAAGAACTAAAAGGAATGCACAAAAAATTTAATTCCTAGTGGCAAGGTCCATTTGCCAATCATCGCTTTTGGGGAGAAAATGGTTTCTTGTTGGTGTATCAAGATGGAACACCATTTTCATTACCTCATAGTGGGCAGCATCTGAAGCATTTCAATTCTTGAAGTATCAGATAAGATCAGTTTATACATATGTATAGTATTTAGTTTGTTTTATGTTGTTCATTTTCATTTTTTAGCGTCTTTTTTTTGGGTGGCATGACTCCGTAGCCCAATGGCATACATGAAGGCACTGAGATTCTAGATTCTACTCCCTTTGATTGTTTTTACAATCGATGGAAGTTCTCTAACTGGAGCCAGCTGTTGTTCCCAAAATCTGTCACTTGTTTTTGTGGACAACATATCAACTATGTTAATCCTATAGGCCAAAATAATCTTTTTTTTCAAAAATGTTATGAGCATCCAAGTTCTTCAATTATTCAAGCATTTTTAGCTATGGAACTTGTAGGTTCAACTGGTTGAACAAGTTCAACAGGCGGGCTCTCACAAAGAAACAAGTTCTAAACACTTAGGCATTTCAAAGATGGTTCAACGCCGAGGTTCAATCAAAGACTCATCGGCAGGCTTCAAAGAATTGGAATGAATCATTGAACCAATGAACCATTGAACCTTTGAACTTAGAAAGGTTCAAAGTGTTTCAAAGGTTCAAAAAGAGTTAAGTGCTTTAAAGAGTTCAAGGAAGTTCAACCGCTTCAAAGGATTTAGAAAGTTCAAAGACTTCGGCAAGTTCAAAGGTTCAATGACTTCGACGGACTTAAAGAAAAGAAGGCTTCAAAGAGTGAAGATTGAACTGATTGAACCGTTGAACATTGAACCGAAATGGTTCAAGGGTTCAAAGGTTTAACAAGTTCAATAAGTTCGATAGGCTTAGAAAATAAAAGGATCCAGAAAGTTTGAAGCTTCAAAGGATCTAGAAAGTTTGAAGCTTCAAAGGATTCAAAGAAATGGATTGAACCATTGAACTGTTAAACTTTGAACTGAAATGGTTCAAAGGTTTAAAGAGTTCAAAGTGCGAACAAAAGCTTCGAGTGAATTAAAGAAGCGAAAGTTTCCAAAAAGAAGTTCAACCAAATGGTTCAATAGAAGAAAAAGAGAGCAAACATGGCCCTTTACAAATCATTGAACCACTGACCATTAAACTACTTTGAACCATTGAACCATTGAACCAATGAACTTCCAAAGGTTTAAAGGTTCAAAGTGGTTCAAGTGACCAGAGGCCAGTAACGTCCCCACGGACATCAAATTTAGAAGTAATAAAATAACCATTGATTTTCAAATGTGGCATGGAACCTAAGAGCAAACTTAGTGACCAACTGAAGAAGAGGCTGAAGGAGCCAATAGAAAGTGAGAAGATAGCCCAAGAGCTCAGATCATAAGGGAGAGACAAAATACAACAAAAAAAGAGGGAACGATGCAGAAAGACCAAAATATCTGCGTAGGAGTTATTCTAGTAGGTGGAACATTACACCAAGTGGACATCAAAGAGTGCAAGCACTCAAAGGCGTGGCCTATTTTTATTCATCGAGTAAAAGTGAATGGATAGCTATGAAAATATCTTGAAGAGGACCAGGCGGCCCATACTTTGGAGGGGACATTTGAGAAGAATTAACATGCCAAAGTTAAGGCCGATACCCTGTTCCAGCATGGCCCCTTCACAAAATTTTAAATGCATTCAAGGCATTCAATGCAGCATGGGCCATTCTATGAAACAAAGTGCCCAAGTCTTTCAGGGAGCGCTATATATTGTAATCTCTTATTTTATGCAAAGGATATCTCTCTGTTATAGAAGCAAAACTCTGCCCAAATTGAAAGGCATTACTAAGACTTTGAGCTCAGATTGTTAATCATATCTTGTTATTTGAATGAGAAAGCAAGTGACCTTTCAGACTTTGTGTTAAAATAGCTTGTGTTATTTAGGAGATTGTTCTTATGTTTGTTTCTTAGATACAGTCTTGTCCATTTAATTAAATAAGCAGAACTAGTGGAAGTAATCTGGAAGGTGTCTTGAGGCCAACTGTGGGGAGACTTGGTGCTGCCACAATTGTCTTCAGTGTGTTTGTTTTCTATTTCTATGTAAAGGATCTTGGGAAGACTTTGTGCTCCCATTATCCTTCGTATATCTTTCTCTTTAGAAGTTGAGGTGGAGACTTTGTGCTACACTTCATCTTGTTGTGTTACTATGTCTTATTACAGTTACTACTAGGAAGTCTTCCTCTGGTATCCTCAACATCATTTTTGAAAGAAGAGAAATGCCTTCAGCAATTATCTAGGAATTCTCCTTTGCCCTGTGAACATCATCACTGAAAAAAAGAGAGATAGATGGTGTTATCCTACCCTTGAGTGTTATTTTTAGCTTATATTAATATATAGTATATTATAGTAAGCAGGGAACCTCCCCTATCATGTAGGAAACTTCCCCTTGATGAGAGAAGACATTTATCCCATTATGATATGGTATATCTATACATTTTGGCTGATTAAATCTCCTTATGTTGTGGTTGAAATGCCTATTTTGCCCTCAATTAGCTGGTGATAAAATATTCACCCAACAGAGTCATACCCTTGTGATCGTGTCCCAGGTTAGTTTGGCCTTGCACACCTAGTGACACCTTTGGTAGTCCCATGATACCAAACTAGACATGTGTAAGAGCCATGATGAGTGGAAGGATGAGGGGTGCCTATTACGGTGATCGTAGTGAGACCTCACCAGTTTTGGATAGAGAGATGATAACTAAGGTGGTAATGAGAAACATAGGGGGATAGAAGAGGCAAATAAATGATTGCCATGCCTTAGAGGTAACCGATGGATCCACACACAACTCCAATAAATAACTAAATCATACAACAATGAATGTGTTGAGACATTTGACATGTTGTAATGGTCTCATGAGGGAGATGGTGAGGATTCTCACCAACACATAATCATGCCAAAACTCATTTCTTGGATAGTCTTGGTGATGGAAGTACCATGGGTAAGTAAATGTTTTTAATTTTATGCTATCACATTCATTTTCTATATGTAAATATATACATGCTAGGTACTAGTGATAGATATACTACCAATTTTGACATACATTTTGAGATATGATGTTGATGTTGATTTATTTTTTCAGATGTGATAATGGTGAAGGAAATTAGTGGAGGCTACCTGTCATGACATTTTAGACCACATGCTTCCTCAGCATGACACCACAGGGATGCCTAACCTTGTGGCACCAATGACCAAAGCACATACTTGCTAGTATTGCTTGGCTGGAGAGGTTGATAGGAAGCTCTAGTGATGAGATAGGTTGTTACTCGAGTGGTAATGTCAGTAAGGATGATAAGAGGTGATGTATTAGTGTGGTAAGAGTTAGCTATTGATAGAGTTTCTCAAATCTCTATAGTTTGACAGGTAGTAGGTCTACTTGTTGAGTTTACTCAGTTAAAGGGATAGGTTCGGGGTTTATAGTTATATACTCACATGCTACAACAAAATTTGTAGGTTGCAAAATATGGAGCTTCTATGATGAGTATGACACCTTTCCCTACTAGGAGTGAAGTTAGACCACCATCCTAGAGCCTACTATGTATTTTTGATGTATATATGATGTATCGAGATGTACTGATGTAAAAAAATTGAGCCATTTATATATATATATATATATATATATATATATATATATATATATATAGAGAGAGAGAGAGAGAGAGAGAGAGATCTTTTGTGACTCCTTATTAGTTACATTTATGACTATAACATATGAGTTTATTTTCTATGTAGCACACATTAAATGTTTAAATATCATGCTATAGGGAAATGTTATAATTTATGATGTATGTTTTGTTATTTTCTAGTAGATATGAGAAAATGCATGGTAAAAAGAACAGAAGGTAAAATAACTAAAGGGTAGAAATGAAGAATGTAAAATACACTAAATCCTATGAGAAAACATGTATAAAAAAAAAGATAAATAAAATTATCCAATGTAAACAAATACAAAATATAGTCGAACAAAGATAAGCAAAAAGAATGTCATCTCGTGTAAGACAAATAAAGTCAACTTAGATCAAACATGGAGAAGACAAAAGTTATTGTAAATAATGTTATCCAATAAGTAAAATAAGTCAATTCAACTTAAATCAAACATAAGGAAAAACACAAGTGATTGTAAATAAATGTCATCTTAAATGCAAGATGAGTCAGCTCAACTTAAATCAAACATTAAAGAAGACAAAAATAATTGTAAATAATGTTTATATATAATGTAAGATAAGTCAGGTAAACTTAAGTCAAGCATCAAGAAAACATGCAAGGAAACACTATTACAACATAAATAAGTCACACACACACACACACACTATCTAGGAAGGAAACACTAAATAGTTACAACATAAAACAACAGTTTCAAAACAATATTTTACTCAAAATTTAGGTTGATAAAATTGATATGAAAACACTTTTAAATTAATTCATGAAAGAGGTGATAAATAATTCTAATGGTTTATACATATTTTCTAAGCTAGAGAGAATACAATTTTAAAATTAGATAATTTTTATGCGAGTTTAATTATAAAATCTATTTAACTTTAACTATAATTTTTAAAAAATTATTATTTAATTATTTAATTTATAAATTTTAGTCATTTAAAACATGATTCAATCCTTGGATTTGACAAATTTTATTTTTAGATATTTAATTTACCTACAATTCAAACTAACTTTAATGACATGAAAGTACTAATGGTTTTTCTAATAAAAATGTTCTCAAAGACTAACCCATTTTAATTATAATCATTGATAATAAAAATTATTCAACTATTGATAAGATATTTCTTATCCATTTTAAAAGTAATTTAATCTCTAAATTTAAATTTTTTTTGACAATAGGTATTTATTTTATTTCAATTCCAAATAGATTTTCCTAGGCTAAGAAAAGAGTGGTATAACACTAAAAACTTGTTTGATTGAAAGAGTTAAAATATATTTGCTTTGTTAGTTAGCTTAAACATGGTATCCATTTTACAAAACTAACGAGTTTATGTTAAAGATATTAATTTAAATTGTAGACTTGGCCTTATGGAAATATTTCACTTTAATCCAAAATACCATGAGTCAAACTCAAGTCTCGTAATTGTCTACTAGGTAAATGATTTCAAGCATATTTTATACAAAGACAATTAAAATTTCATGGTTAAACTAGGGTTTAACATAAGTGTGGTCAAGTTATAGCCGAGGCGACCTCCAAGAGTAGTTAAACATAAAGTAACTAGTCTTTCTCTTAGATAAGGGTGTATAGTTTAAAATGTGATTTACTTTTGTAAAACTCAAATATTATTCTAACAAACTTGATAAGGTTGGAAAAGGTGTAGAAAGGTCATTAGGATGAAAAAATCTCAAACAAGGACAAAATTTTAAATCTGAGTTAAAATGAAACTTATCCCCTAACGTAGATTAATGATATAATCTATTGGATTAAACATATCACATCTTGCAGGGTTAAAATAATCCTTGGTTAATTATATATTGTTCTCTTTCTTTTCATTTTTTACTTATTTATTTTCTCATTTTTTTATTTATTTGTTGATTGCGGTTAAGGTTTCAATGTCACAATGTAGAAGAGAACACATACATATCATATATCAATTAGTACGTAGATATCAATTTTTTAACAAATAATTTTATATATTTTGAATAACTAAAAGTCCCTTAGCTTAGGGTAGAAGAGTATATTCATATGTATATGTAAAGTACTCATATAAATTGATTGTGAATGTGATTATTTATAAATAAAAAATGAATAAGAATATTACATTCATATAAATATGACCATGATTAAGAATATAATATTCATAATAAGTGTGTGTGTGTGTGTGTTAAGAAAGTTAAGAATAAGTTTTGTCATGGTCCTCTATCCATGACTGTTTGGCAAGTCTATGCAGTTCAGTCGTCGGTAGATTGCCTAGGGCAATGTTGAGGACAACATTTTTTGCCCTACCTTGTTAGGGTGAAGGGATGATTGTATAGTCTCGTCCCTACATAGTACGAGGAAGGGGTGATGAGAGTCATTGAGCCTTTCATTTTATATTAACTACATATCAAGAAGAGAGTAGATTAATAGATTTTTTATCTACATATTTATCATAATCACATGCAAAAACAAAGTTCAAGAAAAGGAGCTTACCTCTGCTCCACTAATTTTCAAGTAAAACCTAAGTCTCCAAACTCTAATGAAAATATCTCCACTTCAATCTCTCCAGCGCTTTCCCCAACAATCTCCTCAAAGTGAATGGTCAACCCCAAAATGAACCATTAGTGAGGAATTAAATATAAATTTCTTCTACAAGCTCTACCAAATTTCATTAATAAAAAGAATACCCTCTTGACAACAACATTTATTTCTTACTATACATCCATGCTTTTACTTACAATGCCCATGTGGGTTTACTTGTACAAGTAAACCCACTCTTACACATTTTTTTTACATATTACTAAATTTCATTACAAGACCTATGTCTTTCTTCTTACATTTTTATTAATTCTCTTACATGTACCATGTGAGTTTAATTGCATAAGTAAATTCATTTTATTACACACATTTTTAATTCCTTATATGTCCACATGGACTTGTTACAAGTTTATTAAATTTACTTTCAATTTTATTTTTACATTTTCAATTTTATTTTTACACTATGTAGAATTCCACCTACCCTATGTTATAATGCTAGGTCTTGTAAGCTACCTAACAAGCTTATTTCCCTAGATAGTCTAAGCGCCTACACAGACTTTATTTAGTATACTTTTTTTAAGATTGAAAAGTACACTTTCATTAATATAACAAGATTTAATACATCATTAATCATACAAAAAATATGAGTAGAAAATTTATACCTCGAAAAAACCATATTGAATTAAAGAAGTTTTGAAAAGAATATTTGATTCACTAAAAAGGTTAAATTTACATCCAAGCCCCAATCATAAAGTTGAAACTCATAAAGACAAAACATGATCTCCTTTTAGGATTTGAGAAAAGGGTTCATGTTCAAAAATGGTTAAATGATAAGATTGGATTAAAAAGAAATTTTGAGCATGTGGTTGGAACTTATAAATTAAAAAAATCATTTCCTTATAAGGATTTAAATTTGACTCTTAACTTAAAAATTATTTTTTATTTCTTTTTTTAAAATTAAAAAATATATATTTGTTATTATTTTTGGTTGAAAGATAAATATTTTGATTTGAATGTTAGAGTAATTGACATTTTTCATTATATTAGTACTAAAGATTGAGGGATATTATCTCAAACCTAATTTCATTTAAAATAAATTCAAAGATTTATACCTTAATAAATGAAATGGCAACTCTATAAAACAAGGGCGACGTTCCTGCGTTTAATGTATTAATTATAATAGAAATTATAATGCACATTATTCCTAATTAACTTAAGACATTTTAGAGGCTAAGTTATGGTTCAATGGGATAAATATTGCATATTAAAACTGTAAAATCCTTGTTAAATATGGAGAGGAAATATTATCATTGTACAAAAGTACATAATATGTAAATAAAATTTATATAATAAATATGTGCATTTTAAATCACTAACATCCACCCCCTAGCCGTCCCCCACCCCTGCCTTTAATGTATTAATTATAATAGAAATTATAATGTACATTATTCCTAATTAACTTAAGATATTTTAGAGGCTAAGTTATGGTTAAATGGGATAAATATTGCATATTAAAATTGGAAAGTCCTTGTTGTTAAATATGGAGAGGAAATATTATCATTGTACAAAAGTACATAATATGTAAATAAAATTTATATAATCAATGTGTGCATTTTAAATCACTAACATCCACCCCCATCGCACCCCCCAAGCCCCCCTCTCCCCCACCCCACACACACACATACACATATAATTAACAATTTTTTTTCAATAAAAACATTTAAAAAAATGAATAATTTAGAACTAAATCTTCGCTAATCTTATCATAATAATTATTTAAATTCAATAATAAATTTATAATTAAGGATAATAAATGATTAAATTTTGTTATTAAATTAGGAAGTAATAAGATTTTGCAAATCTTTAATTATTATAAAATTTAGTAATAATATACTTATTCGAGTTTTAAGTGTGCTATATGTAGAATAGATATTATTATATTTATATAACCTATACCTTTAATAATCTAAAATAATTTGAATAAATCAAATCAATAATTTTTTATTAAACAATTTAAATAAATCATATCACTATTTTTTTAAAAATTTAGTTAAAGTATCAATATTAATATATAAATAATATTGAATGTTAAAAATTAAGATATGAGGAGAGGCGGGATGAATAAAATACCAAAAACCCTAATCTTCTATCAGATTGGGCCACCATCAATCAAAATCAAGTTATCAGGTCTCAAACAAGGATGTTTGTATGATTGAGAAATGGATTGGTTTCTCATCAGATGTAGGAGTAAAGGAGATGGAGGATCAAAATCAAGCTAAGACTTGAGAGGCTCTAGAAGACCTAGACAATGCTTTGATTTCTCATTTTTTTGAAAGCTCAGATGGAGGGAAACAAGTTCCAAGTCTCAGATCTGAACCCTTTGAGGAGGAAAATGTGGTTTTATCTTTGCAAGAGACTGCTAATTTGGATTCACAAGTTTGAGAGGTTCTGAAGATTGGCAAGGATAAAGAACATACCTGGGATTCCATTGAGCTCACACAAGCTACATCACGCCTGGAGACAAGATCTCTAATAGGTAAGTTTGCTGGGAAATGACCAGCATTAGGTGAAATCGAATCTTGGCTTGAAGAAAATTGGGGCAAGAATTTGGAGATTAAATTTTTGCCAAAAGGTTTCTTCATTGTAATTTTTCCTAATAAAGAAAGTAGAGATCAAATTCTTAGAAAACTCCTCTATGCTATATGTGGAGTTGGTCTATGGCTCCATCCATGGAAGTCCAACTTTGATGTGAGTTCAAAACATCCAGGAAGATACCCTACTTGGGTTAGACTCTTTGGTCTCCCAGTTGAATATTGGAGTCGAGACAATCTAATGGATTTGGGAAATTTAATCAGATCCTTTATGGAAATAGACTCAAAAATAGAGGAAGACTGTCTGGCCTCTTATGCTAGGATTCAGGTTTTGATCGATCTGAAGGAAAGAGGTCCTAGAAAATATCCTTATCAAAGCCCATGGTAGACTTTGAAGTCAACCAATTGATGTTTAAAACATCCCTTTCAGGTGTTTCAAATGCAGAGGTACTGGACACATTCAAAAACATTGCCTAGATGTAAGCGTTAGGACAACCATGACAAATTTTTGCCAGATCTAGAAAGTAGTCTCCTCGACCTCAACAACTTTTCATTTGTGAAACGCTAGGAATTTTTGGTCCACACAACAAATGAATACAGAGAAAGATTATGGGAAATAATCTTTAATGGAGAATCATTCTGACAAAGTTTTACATTCACCTTTAAGGAAATAGGAGAATGCATTGCCCTCTCTACAATATTTTCCTCCTAGTGGTTTCAAATCTCCAAAAAACAAGGGTGTGAATATTTTTGAAATGGAAGCCCTATTGGAAAAGCTAGGTAAGTTAGATTCCCTTTCTCCGAATACTATGATCAAATGATGTGATTTCATATCCAAACAATCCCAAACTATCAAGAGTATCATCCAACACTCTTAGCATAATATGGAGAATGAAAATACTCACACCAAAAGTAGCCAACTTCTATGAGATGAGAATCCTATGATTGAGGCATTGATCAGTGACTTAGAGGTGGAAGAATTGGAATCATAAGAGGAGTTGAATTTAAGAGAATGTTTTTTTATCACTCAAATCCAAAGCACAATGCAAAAACCAAACTATGGGCAAACTAAAAGGAAGGGAAGGAAAGATAAGCATGCCCATGTTGTTGATGAAGTTTCTATTGGCAAACAAGGTACTCTATCTGAATTTTTTGGCCTTGAAAAGTGGAAGGTGTAAGTCCTCCCTCAAGGAATATGAAACTCCTATCCTATAATGTTAGGGGACTCAATGCCCCTAACAAAAGATGTTTGGTTAAATGTTTGCTTGTAATAGAATGTCCAGATGTTTTGTTGATCCACGAAACCAAGCTAAGCCTAGAAGATGTTGAAAATATGATGAGATTTCGTTGGAAAAGTTGGAATAACTCTTTTGTGGAAGATGATGGGGCTTTAGGAGGTTTAGCAATTGTTTGGGTTCCATATAGAGTCCAGGTGGTTATTATTGAAACAAGTTTACATTGGCAATTTTGTAAAATCTCTTGTCTCAGGTGGGATATGAATTTTTTCTTGTGTAATGTTTATGGGCCTAATGAGGATCATTATAAATTTAATCTTTGGGGTGAAATAAAGAATTTGTTTGCTCGGTTTGCAAATTCTAAAATTGTTTTGGGAGTGGATTTCAATGCAATCCTACATCCCTCAAATAAACAAGGGGGTAAACGATATGGAACCCTAGGTAATATAGAATTCTCTCAGTTCATTGCTAGTAATGAGCTCTTAGACCTACCTCCCAAATTGGGTAGTTTCACCTGGAATAGCAAAAGATGTGGGGATCAAAATATTTTGGAATGGCTAGATAGATTTCTAGTTTCAAACTCTTGGCTATCTCAAAATTAGCCATTGGAGTCTTTCATTTTATCCTTTGCTAGTTCAGATCATTTGCCTATTGTTTTGTCTATCAATATTGATCAGATGCCTCCACACTGTCCTTTTAAATTTGAAAAAATGTGGCTCAAAGATCGATCTTTAGCTGGGCTCATTTAAAAATGGTGGAAGAATTTTTGTATCCAATCCCACTCTCGCATGGATAAGAAGCTTCAGTGTATTAAAGGTTGTCTTAGATAGTGTAATATTATTTGTTTCAAAAATATTTTCTAGGAACAGGTCAGAGTATAAGTTAATTTAGAAAACTTGAATCGAATTATCTTTCAATTTGGCATAGACCAGGATTCATATGGGAAAGAAAAATATCTTCTTGCTGAATATAAAGAGTTGCTCCATCATGAAGAAATATTTTGGAAACAAAAATCGAGAATTGAGTGGTTAAAATTAGGGGACAAGAATTTAGTTTTTTTCCATAATTCGATCAAGATCAGAGTGAACTTCAATCACATCTCATAGATAAGATCATCTACTAGTAATATTTTGAGCAATCAATATAACATCAAGAATGAGGTGGTCAATTATTCTTTGATCTCCTTAACAATGATATTCTTTCAGATCTTGAATCCCAGATCCACAACTCAAGATTTATACCACAAGTGGTCTCTCTAGATCAGAATGAAAGGTTAATGGCTCCTTTTACACTATAGGAAGTCAAAAATGTAGTTTTTACAATGAAAAAGGATAAGGCCCTTGGTTCAAATGGTTTTCCAACCAATTTCTTTAGACCTTTTGGGATTTAGTGGGAGAGGATGTGCTACAAATGGCGTAAGAATCAGGAAAGAGAAACAAAGTTTTCATTGATTTAAATGTAACCTTTATATCACTCATTTCTAAGGGAAAAACACAAGAATCCTTTAATGACTTCAGGGATATATCTCTATGTAACATGTTCTGCAAATTTATCTCAAAAGCAATGATGATAAGACTTAGGCAAGTTTTGGTGCATTTGATTTCAGCGGAGTACGTGGGTTTTGTTCCTAACAAAAATATTCAAGAAAGAGTGATTATTGCACATGAAATTATCCATTCTCTCTCTATCACTCATCAAAAGAGAATGATGTTGAAACTTGATATCAACAAAGCATATGACAAGGTAAATTGGCATTTTTTGCTAAAGATCCTGGAGAAATTTGGGTTCAACAAGTAATGGTGTAATTGGGTTTTCAACTGCATTTCTAGTCCTAAATACTCTATCCTGGTGAATGATATTCTAGCGAGATTTTTTCAAGCATCTAGAGGCATCAAACAAGGTGAACCTCTCTCTCCTTTTTTGTTCATCTTATTGGCTGAATCCTTAGGAAGGGTGGTGAAATTCACCAAAGAATACTCGTTGTTCCATTGAATTCAATCTACTTAAGGTATTGGCAATCTTAGTCATCAACAATTCATTGATGATACTTTCATCTTTGGTAAGTGACGATTAGGGAAGCCCAAACATTTAAAGATATTCTAAATAGCTATGAATTGGATTCAGGCCAAATGATGAATATTATGAAATCCATAATTTTCTTCCTAAATTTCTCAGAGTAAAAATAATAGGCAATCTCTTTAATGTTGGGTTTCAATATTGGCAAACTCCCTTCTAAATACCTAGGGGTTCCTCTCTTCTTTGGTCTTCCATGAACAGTTCATTAGGATGGCCTTGTTCAATCCTTTAAAGCTCATTTAGATTCATGGCAAGGCTGTGGTTAACTTTGGCTGACCGAATCACTCTCATTAAGTTGGCCTTGAGCTTCCTTCCGATTTATTGCTTCTCAATTTTACATCCTCCTAGCTATATTGTCAAAAAACTCAACAAGATCATGAATGATTTCTTGTGGCAAGGAGCCCAAAATCAAATAAAAATCCCACTCTTGAAATGGGAAAGGGTTTGTAAAATCAATAAAATGGGAGGAGCTGGAGTTAAGGATTTGAATCTTTAGAATAGGGTTCTTGGGGCAAAATTGGTTTGGGGTTTGATTTTCAAACCCAATGCTTTGTGGTCCAAGTTGTTAAGAAGCAAATATTTAATTTTAGATAACCCATGGAGCATAATTTATGTTGCTAATCCCCCAAAAGGTTCACACTTTTGGAATTTTATCTTAAAATGTAAGCCTATTATTGTAGAGCATGTTTCTTGGACAATAAACAATGGAAGGACTGCTAATTTTTGGTATGACTCATGGAATGGACATAAGCCTATCACAGAGATTCCTCACTTGGATGAGGTTTAGTGGATTCTATCTACTACCTACATGGGGTACCTTAGTTGCCAACTATATTGAACTGCAGTTCACCAATGGCTTGCCAAATTGGGGCTAGAAAAGTATGGAAGGTCTAAACATTCTAGTGGATCATATGGCAAGTTTATCAGACTACCTTAAAAATAGGAAAATCTTCCTAAATGACAAGGAAGATACCCTGCATTAGATTGAGGCTAAATCAGGGATTTACAAAGTCAGTTCTTGGATATCAAATGGTTGATGCCACTGATGATTTGATGTCTTGGGCACTCCATCTCTGCTAGGATAAAATTGGGCTCTAAAAATTTGATGCTTTTATTTGGCTTACGATTTAAGATCGCATCTTAACTCAAGATAGGCTCACTAATATTGGCTTTGTTGGCCCATCTTGGTGTTATTTATATAAAAACAATGAACAAATGATAAATCATTTATTATTTGTTTGCCCCTCTGCAATGTGGTACTAGATCTGGTTATGTTGTAGGTTGGATTTGTCATGGGCCTAGCCACCATCATTGACCACAACTTTCTCTTCATGGCTGATAGGCAACTGCAAAAACTCTCTTTTTGGTATGTGGTCGGTCAACTCTCCAATCTTGGTTTGGACCCTATGGAAGGAGAGAAATCATCATATTTTCAAAGGCAAAGAAAATTCACTTTCAATGATTTTAAAATAAATTGAGATTTCAATTTTGGAAGTTATTTCCTCTTCGGTCAAAAGGATAAATGGTCTTCTTTGAAGCTGGGATATGAGAATGAGCACGAAATGGAAACTTATCTCTCTCCCTCCCGTTAATGGGTCAATTTTAGTCCTGAGGAGAAATGTGAGAAAAGGTAAATGAGCGTGGTATCCTCCACCTATAGGTTGGTTTAAACTAAATTTTGATGGGGCATCCAAAGGTAATCCTAGGGCTTCAGGGGATGGATGCATTATAAGGGATTGCAGTGGATCTTTAATTCAAGCAATGTCCAAAAAACTTTAGGATGACACCAACAATAAAATGGAGGTGCAAACTCTTGCCAGTGGGATGAATTAGCAGCCTAATGTGATATTGCTAAGCTAATTGTTGAAGGTGATTCGTAGATTATCATATCTGCATTTCAAGAAAATGCTACCACTTCCTGGCAATTAGAAAACATCTTGTTAAGTACATGGGATATATTGGCCCTCTTTACTTCAATTGATTCTAATCATTGTTACCGCAAAGTTAATTTGGTTGCAGATTTTTAGTAAACTATGGCATTGATCAAGTGGAAGTAAGTCACGTAGACAATGTGCAGGAGGTATGAGAGGACTTCCCATCCCTTTCTCTTATTGATCTGGGCCGATTTTTTATTTTCAATTCTTTTTTTGTATTATTTTTATTATAAAAACAATTTCAAAAAGTAAAGGCTTTATTGATTGCTTTTTTGGAAGAGTTATGGCAACTTTGGCAATGAATCTAGTGGCAAAAACAAATCTTTGGCAAAATCATCCATCATTATCCCCCTTCATAATGATCATCACATATTGGCGTTAGTCATTAATGCAAAGGATGAAGGTTTGATTGGTCTAAGTGGCACTTTGTTTGTGACACGAGGGAGTTGAGAGTTTTCCAATTTATCTAATGATTACCTATTTTCCCTTTGTTCATCCTTGTTGCGAGCTGAATGATGACTATTGGCTATCCATTGGCATTTCACTTTTCTCTCTTCTTGGTTTGTTGTAGGCTATCAAGGGGAACTACTGGTCTAGGCATGGATGGGATAACTAAAATTGCTCTCGCCACCCCCTGCATTTATGGCAGAAGCACTGTGTGGGAAATGGCTTTCGAGGGGTCAATTTTGAGGGCACGCTTGAAAAATATCTTTTGAATACCGTCGAAAGAGTTTTTTGATCTTATATCGCTTGTTATGGGGCTAGAATTTTTGGAACAGGGGGTTCATTGTCGGTTGAACTCCGAGGTCACAGTTGTGTTTGCATCAAATATAATGGCTCTGGTTTTATTTTCTTAGTTGGTGGTAAATATCGTATCATTCGACATGAAGCTAGAGCACCACATTGGGCTAGTGGAAAAGATTGGCTTACATGAATTAGCCCCCTACCCAATTTATCATTCACTGGTTCAGATGGTTTGGGACTGGTCCCAGTTTCTGCCTTTTGTGCTTTGAAAATGTGCTTCATGATTCTTGTGGGCTTTGTGGAGGACTTGCATAAAAAGGTAAGTTCGTTTGATCTCTTCGAAGGGCAATTCCTAACCTTACCACCTATGTAATAGCTACAAAGTCAGATTCCTAAGATTTCACAATGGCTTGCTAATCGCCACAATATGGTGAGTATAAAAACAATCAAGAAGTTATTGAAAATGGTCACTCACAGTCTGGTAGCAACTCCACAGTGGTGTTTAGTAGTTCACAAAATTCGAAGGTTTCTAATGACAAATCTGCTACCCTCAATCCAAAGGCTCTTGAAGTAGATAGCAAAGGCCTAAGGAAGCATAAATATTTAATGTTCTTGTGTGTTTAATGTTTCTAGTTTTTTCTTGCTTTTTTCTATTTCTTAGCTAGTAGTTATTTTTTGGATGTTATCTCTTCGGACTTAGTTGTTGTAATCCCTTGGTATGTTACGGGGTTCTTACTATTAGTTTTGTTTCTGCCTTGTTGCGGTCTGTACTGTTTTCTAGTTCATGCCTTTACTGGTTGTATCTTGTAAATGTTTGTTTTGGTTAGGGTCCTTAAATAAACTTGTAATTATCCAAAAAATATACAAATAATATTGATTGAAAAAAATTACATTAATAAAATAATTATAATATTAAAAAATCTATATTACATATGAATTATTTTTTTAAAAATGAAGAGATAAATCAACATTAAATTACGAACAAAATAAATTAGTCTAAAATTTATTAAAATAAAATAAATTTTAGTAATATTAAAAAAAAATAAAAAAAATAGAAATAACATAAAATATCTATTTAACTTGTTTTGAAATAGTAACTTAAAAATAAGTCATCTCAATTTTATCTAATTATTTCAACAAAATATATTAATTAAAATAAAAACATAATAATTTTTAGTAAATTATATTATATAATTTGAAATTAAAAAAATGATATTTAAAAAATATGTAATGTAAAAAATTGTAAAATTTAATAAAAAATGAGTTAATCATTAATAATTATATAAAATATTCTACAATATCATTTTATAAAAGATTATCAAAACATTGATCTAAAATTTTGATATCAAAGTTTAAAATTATTTAAATAATAAATGAAATCTTAACATTTTGATTGATTACAACTAAATAATTAATTATTTTGAGTAAAAACTATAATACCTTAACTTTTACAAGATTAATATTTTTATGTAATCACCCTTAAAAATTACATCTGACAGCTATCCTTACCGACCAAACTACCAACTGTATTGACTTGAATCTTGTGCATAAAATATCTCGAGACAGTCGTCACATGAAAGAAAAAAAACCAAAAAAAAATTCCTATCTTTGCCTTTCTGATAAAATACAGTAACCTACCAGTCATAAGGTTATAGACAGTGATAGCTTGTAAAATACATACCAAGCATAATTATTATTATTTGGATTAGATAAACATTCTTATCCGAGACATACAGGAAGGGAAGATGTTGTGAAAAAGATGAAAAGGACACTCAGGTCCTTCAAAGACATTTATCCATGGTGATTTCTCCCATAAATACGCCTTCTTTCGCAATGTTTACAGCAGCTTTGGAACGGAAAAAGATTAAAAAAAAAAAACCAAACCTAGGGTGCGGTTATCAGAGGATTTAGTTCGGTGGCGAAAATTGTAGTATTTTAGACCTGTTTGTTTTAGGGTATTTATAATGCAGGAAGATGTGGCTTTGGGGTTTGGAAACTAGGTTTTGGCTTAGTAATCGGCTGGCTGAGGGTGAAGTTGCCGCATATTTGTCGTGTTAAAATGGAGAAATTTTCTGCAATAAAATGATTTTCCTGAGTTTGTCATCCGTTAGGGAATTTATGGACGACGGGTGAGCCAGAAGAATCTATCTTAGGAAGCAAAGAGAAGCAGTTGGAAGGATGGAGACTCCAACGCCCCACGTTTTGATTGGAAAGTATGAATTAGGGAAGCATCTGGGGCAAGGGAGCTTCGCCAAAGTTTACCAAGCCAAAAATATCAAGACGGGCGACATCGTGGCGATTAAGGTGATAGAGAAAGGAAAACTCATGCCGATCGGCATGATGGAGCAAATCAAGCGGGAAATTTCTGTCATGAAACTGGTGCGGCATCCCAATATTGTTCAGCTCTACGAAGTCATGGCGTCGAAGACGAAGATTTATTTCGTCATGGAGTATGTCAGAGGCGGCGAGCTGTTTAACAAGGTGCAGAAGGGGAAACTGAAGGAGCACGAGGCGAGAAAATATTTCCAGCAGCTGATCAGCGCGGTGGATTTCTGTCACAGCCGAGGGGTTTATCACAGGGACCTCAAGCCCGAAAATCTGTTACTCGACGCTAACGGAGACCTCAAGGTCTGTGATTTCGGTCTCAGTGCCTTGCCTGAGCAGTGCCGCCAGGACGGGCTGCTCCATACGACCTGCGGGACGCCTGCTTACGTGGCACCGGAAGTGATTGTCAAGAAGGGGTACGACGGTGACAAGGCGGACATCTGGTCATGCGGCGTGATCCTATTCGTCCTCATGGCGGGGTATTTGCCGTTTCGTGGGCTAAATTTGATGCTCTTGTATAGGAAAATCAACAGAGGGGAATTCAAGTGTCCGCCATGGTTTTCTCAGACAGCTGTGAGGCTGATTTCTTATTTGCTTAACCCTAACCCTTTGGCGCGGATAACCATACCCAGGCTGATGTCCCTTCCCTGGTTTAAAAAGGACTTCAAACGAGAGCGCCCTGTCGTACACGACCACAAAATTGATCTTGTCGACGTGGACTCCGCTTTCGAGACATTGCCGTCCACGTCAGCAGAGTCGCAGCCGACGTGTCTGAATGCCTTCCACATTATTTCCCAGTCGTCGGGGTTAAATCTGTCGGGGCTCTTTGAAAGAGGGATTGTGAGAAAGGCCGAGTCACGCTTCACGTCGACTCGCCCGGCGTCGAGCATAATTTCCAAGCTGGAGGAAATTGCCACGCTGTTGAAATTCAGCGTGAAGAAAAGAGGAGATTCAAAGATGCAGATGAAGGGGTCCGAGCAAGGGAGAAAAGGACACCTGTCAATTGCCGCCGAGATTTTCGAGGTGACCCCTGCAATGTTTGTTGTGGAACTCAGCAAGGCGGAGGGTGACACGCTGGAATATAACAACTTCTGTAGTCAGGAGCTCCGTCCTGGGCTTAAAGAAATTGTGTCCACCTGGCATGGCGATGGCCAATAGTAGTTTGGTATGTGTTTTTTTAATATTTGTTTATAGGTTATCTCTATAGCAGAAATTATATATACACACAGTCATCTCTTCAGGAACACATTGTACAGCAGCTCTGGAGTGGGTTTTAGATCGTATAAGACTTAAAAATTATAGTAAGTTGTAAATAGTTTCAGATTTGAAAATTAATAGATTTAAATATTTTTCATTTTGTGAATAGTTGCTGGTTTAATTGATAATGTTATTTAGTTTTTAAAGAATTTATCAGGAATTAATTCTTGCTTTTAGTGAACCCTGACAATAAGGATCAATTCTTGCTTTTAATAAACCCTGACAATAAGGATCAATTCTTGCTTTTAGTAAACCCTGACACAACAAATTTTACACCTTTAGATTTTGTCGACTTGAAGCATTTGCAGCCTTGGCCTTACGTCTGTATTTTCCTACACAGCAAAATCCCGTTGTGTTCTATCCGCAGACTCTGTATAAGCCAATGGGAGTTGAAGACCTTTCCAATAGAGCATTTTGATGCAAGCTACCTTTTGAAGAAGGGGATGTTCGTAATCTGTAGATGTTTTAGAAGTGATAAGTGTTAGAATGCGCTGCAATCTTCAAAATTTCACAAAGTTGAAAACATATTTTCCTTTCATGTGTTTATTGAACAATTTTCTAGAAATTGTGCCATGAAAGATTCCATTTTTTTTTCAGAATGAAAGAGGTAGAAAATGTGCTGCATGTTTTGAGATTTTTGTGGTCCTCTGCTGCAGGTTTAAAACGAATCAGATTTGTACAGAGGAGTATTAGGTCTGTTACAACAAATAAAATAATAAAACAAAACAAAAAATGTCTACCGCCTATAAGAGTATAAGGAAGAAGGTATGAAAATAATAATAATTCCTCTTTCAGGGTACTGAGGCTTTCCTTCAAATGTGCAAGAAGTTTAATTGTTTTAGAGGGGTGCTGCTGAAAATTAATAGGAGAGTTTTCTCTGATGAGCAGTTTCATATTTTTTTTAAATTTATGTTTAGAAGAATTAAGAGCATTTTATTACAAACATTTATTTAATAAAAAAATAAAAATTAATTGGATATCAATATATATTTGGCAACCACAAAAATAAAAGCAGTCATACCAATCTTCAGTTCCTACCTTTCTAAAATTTCTTTCTAAACAATAGTTGCTCCTATTTTAAAGTGCAAATATTTTATAAACAATTTTTTAAATTTTCGTAATATACAAAACTGCAATACCCAAAATTATAAAAGCCTTAACCCTTACTAGAGAACCCAAGTACTAACCAAGGACCATATGTTTGGCCAAATTAATTAATTATAATGGTCATTTGACATCCAGCAATAGCAGCGAGGCAGTTGCAATTTATCAATGTCCGGTGAAAAATAGTATTTGTTTCTCTGTTTAAATAATAATTATGTGGGACGTTATTGGCTGCTTTAGAAATTGTCGGTGGAAATATGCAATTTACATAAATTTTAATGAGAAAAATGACAGCATCCATTTCCCAATTTGCATGTATTTTATCATGGCGCGTGGCAGGTAGGCATTCCTAACAAAGACCACCTGTGTGCTATTCGGCAGCATCTTGGCAACTGAAGCTCGCGTCTAAAAAACAATAAACAGGGGTTTTGGCTGCATGTAATTTCTGTTTTGTCCTGCTATCTGTTTCTGTTTTGTCCCGGTCAGGTATGCAATGCAATGGAGTGAAATTCTTGTTTTAACTTTTATTTATTTATATTGTGATTTGGGTGCTAATTTCTTAAATTTATATCATTTGGTTGTTTCAGAAGTTTTAAATAAAGAATTACAGCAGAACAAAATACTTTGTATATATCAAATGTTTAATTTTTCTTTTCAATCGTAAATATGTATGAAATTTGAAATGAAAGAGCTAGAAATTCTCGAGTTTCAAGCAATGAATTAAAAAACAATTTGTTGTGTTATATACGAAAGAAATGGAATTATCTTTTTGTTGAATTGGAATGAAAATTCTACCACGTACCTCTTTGAACAAGAGTCCAACTCATGACATAATGCCTTAGAGGAATTTTAGCATATGATTTCCCTGCTCTAATAACAAAAATGACTCCCTACAAAATACAGATACTTTTTAAAAAAAAAAAAAAAAAAAGTTAACTATACTACAAAATGTTAATGATAAAATCTTACAAAACTAGCACACGCTAACTCTCAACACGCTGGTGTTCACCGGTCGTCGAGGGCTCGTCTTCGTCGACCTCTCACCTTTCCCTAACCACCACATTTAAATCGCATGACCACAGTTACTGTTTAACTCGCATAACTGCGGTTACTGTTTAACTCTACCGATCATCCCCGCTGCAGTCATCGCCATCGTCACCGCCAATCGCCCATCGACCGTCACTGTCACGCCAACTGCGAACTGTGATTGCGTAGGTGTCACTCATCGTGGCATGGACCCAATGTGGCATGCAAATCATTTCATGGTAAACCCAGATTATCATGCCCTTAAACGTTGATAATCATCCCTGGTTAGCATTAATCTCCTATGGCCCTACTAATAATTGCGTAAAGCCTATAGGCCAAACAGATGTCATCAACCATTCGCTTGCCGTTGGATCCAAGGTGGAGGGAGATCGCTGAAGCGGAGATGGTCATAAAAAGGTTGGAAACTCCCAGGTTTTACACTCGTCCATTCTGCCAGGTTTTCAAATTTCATAAAAGTTGATAAACCAATCAAACATTGAGGTCCATTCTAGAAGGTTTTATCATTTTGACAAAGTTGTTCATATTTGTAGGTTGTATTTTGGTGAGAGCCTTTTCTCACTCAACTGCGTTTTTGGGAAGAAACCTCCATCCAATCTTGCCGTGAGTGTGGATATAGTTCATTCTAGACCCCTTTCTTGAGGTTGCCTAGTTTAGAGCAGCTTGGTATTGGTGGAGCTATATTTGTAGGTTGGGTATAGTTAGGGATGCATAAAACGTGCATATGGCCCTGCATAAAAATGAATCCCTAACTTATTTATGATATAGTCATTCATATTTGTGATCAGAGAAGGGTAAGTGGACATTGAAAACGCTGAATAAGGAAAGAAATCCCAGAGTTTTTAATAAATGTGAAAAAATCGAATCCATAACTTATTAACACAAACAAAATCTAAAACATACGAAGCAAGAATAGGTATAGGGAAAAAACAAAAATGCTTCAGATAAGCACATTCACAGTGTGTTTGTAAGCCTCCTTTGCATAAATTATTTAGATGAAAATGCAAAGAAAGGTAGTGAAGATTGTAATAAAACCTTTAAAAGGACATTTGTCTTCAATTTACTTATACTAACTGTTTCTCAGGGCCTATTTCTCTTTCTCAGAGGCCCACTATACATAAGGTTAAGATCGCACAAGATTTTGTCTCTGTTAATAAGTTATTTTTATATATAAGGACAAGCTCTCATATGCAGGGTCATATGAACTACAAATTTGACAAACAACGTTGTTCAACAGGGTAGAACAGGTTGTATAGGAGCCACTATAGTATTTTCCAAGCTTTAATATCTTGAGCTCTATTTTTAATTCATGTGTTTTTATTCACCATTTCATGTGTATTTATGCTTGCAAGTGCCTAAATGTACTCTATTCTTTGTGATGGGGTCATCATGTATGTGTGATTTTAAGTACATTGAAAGTGTTACTCTTATCATATTTCATGTGTTTGTGCAGACTTCCACAAAGTAGGAGTGTGTGAATCCATGTTTGTTGTGCTCCCATTGTACTATGTAGTGTATACTTATTATTGTTGACTTCTTCATTCAGAATGTTCAGTGAGCTTATTAATTATTGCCATCAATCTCTTTCATAGAAGCTACAACTGAAATTAATTTTTTTCCAAACAATCTCCATGGACTTGATATTCCAAGCTTCAAAAATATTATTGCTAAGCTTTGAAATTTACAAGCATGTTTTGGTTCTTTTAAAGTTTTCAAAATGTAATGTATCCATTACATTTTCTCTATTTCATCTACTACATCCAAAGGTTCGTTTAGCTTGTCCTTGAATCGCCACATGAGGTGTTGCCATGTTATATAGATTGTTTCCAAATGAAGTGGTATGTTATGTTTCTATAATATGGAAAGACAATCTCTGTGTTGGAACGTTACACTATCTACAGAGAATGTAATGCCTTCTCATGTGTACTTTTCCTTGTGGGAGGCTTGTAATATATACTTTCAATATAGGGTGTCAATATCATGAACAATAGTTTCCCTAATTATTCTATGATTCCTATGTTATGTTGCCAAGTACTCGGATTACCTTGCCCACCGACACACTATTGTATTCTCGTGGCGACCTTTACGGTGATTTCTATAAACAAGTCATTGGTAAGGGATAGTGTTGGTAAGGGTTAGTGTTGTAAAGCATATTCTTAACTTGTTTGAATGTAAGTTGTTGTTTGTTGGCAACTAATACTATGAATGCTAATTGCTGTAGATTTAAGATGGATGAGTGGGAATTAGACGATTGCCTCAAAGAACTTTATGTTGAGGTCAATTAAATCGTGTGCATTTTCAGCTACTATACTCGAAGGTGAATTTGAGTTGTATTATTTTTTTGATGATGCTAATCTGTTGTGACATGCATTGTGTTAGGAGAAATAAGTCAGTCGAAAGTCCTCATTGCATGCAAGTGCTTAGTTTAGACGTTCCCCTCGCCCCCTCGGAGATCGAACAAGGAAGCTATATGGAGCATCAATAATTGGGGATGGTATTCCCACTATTATGAGACAACCATCCCTTGCCCGTGAACATCGAGGGGTGCAATCCCAGTGCGAGATCGAATCTTTACCGAATAAAGATGCAAACAAGGGGATAACACATGTAATTTTATTGATGGTATATGTATTTTCAATTCCTGATTTAATATTCTTACCACATATGTAAAATGCTTAATATTTGTGAACTATGCATCCCTATTTTGATTTGTTACATCTTTTTTAATACTGCAAGAGGGGGTGGAATAGACTGAAGGTAAAGAGGGTGTCCCTGAAGCGCCCAATGATTGTTTCTCAAGAGATGTATGGGAACCTTTGGCTGCCCTTAATGTTTGATTGCTCCTCATGTTAAATAATGTTTCTTTCTTCCCTCTTACAACAATCAAAATTAAAATACTTTTGACACACCATACGTTTTTCTATGTTGTTTTTGTTTTGTGTTTTAGTTGGAAGGGGTGGAGCGGAGCCATGTGGACGTGGTTGATAGTTACCTACATAATGACTTCGTCCCTACAATTGTGCCTATTTGTTGTACTCTCTCTTTCATTTGCCATGCTCCACATTTGTGAACCATGCATCCCTATTTTGAATTGTTACATCCTTTTTAATACTACAGGAGGAGGGGGTGGAGCACACCGAAAGTGAAGAAGGTGTCCCCAAAGTGCCCAATGACTGTTTCTCAAGAGATGTATGGGAACCTTTGGCTTCCCTTAATGTTTGATTGCTCTTCATGTTAAATAATGTTTCTTTCTTCCCCCTTACAACAATCAAAATTAGAATACTTTTGACACCATACATTTTTCTATGTTGTTTTTGTTTGGTGTTTTAGTTGGAAGGGGTGGAGCAGAGCCACGTGGATGTGGCTGATAGTCACCTGCATAATGACTTTGTCCCTACAAATGTGTGTATTTGTTGTACTCTCTCTTTCATTTACCATGCTCATAGCCTCATGTTTGTTATTCCATATATGTTTGGACTCACATATATATGTCCACCTATGTGGCAGGGGAAGGTGGAGACATATGACCTCGATGACAATGATGATAAGGATGTTGATGATGATTGGCTTCTAGATGCTTCACAATTTGAAATGGAGGATGAATCAAATGTTGTAAGAACATTTGATTGTCTTTGATGACGTTATCTTATGTTTATTGTTTTATGCTTATAACATTTTATTGTGTTTAATGGTGTTATTTTTTATTTATTGATTTATGCTTTTAACCTCACATCTCTTCCTTGTTGAATGACAGTATGCAAGCGCGTACATAATCAAGGATTGGGGTATTATAAGGCGGAATGTGCACCTTTGCTTCTTGAGGCCATGCGACACATTTAGAGCTAATGGTGGTCATCCATTTTGGTCACAAGATAGACTTAACACTCACTGTCATAAGATTCATGGTCAATAGCCCATTCCAAGGAGGTCCCCTAGGCGTGATGGAAGTGGAAAATATAAGCCTAAGGGAATAGAAATCACGAAAAGACAAACATAAGACAAACATAAAGTAAGCCAATCTATTGACTCTTGAAAAATCAGAGCATCAACAAGAGAGATAGGATGGAAAGATCGTGGATGGCTAGGATGTGTCCGAGTTATGTTATCTCAGTGAGATAGCCTTGAAGTCTATCAATGACAAGATGGGTGCATATGATTCGAGTGAAAACTTAGCATGTAAAAGGGAAGTCTGCATTCAACGAAGAGAATATTGTCGACAAATGGAGCAAGAAAGAGAATGGGTGGAGCAACAAGGTGCATGCAACAATGAACCTCTGGTTAAATGAATTATGTTCATTGGTTTTCATGAAGTTAATGTTAAGTTCAATTCAGCGTACTCAATATTAACATCGATATTTCTTCAAAAATCACCATTCTGATTATTGAGGGACACCCCTCAAGCCCATTCTAGTGATGATGATTACATTCCTTTGAGAGAAATGCATTTGCAAAATGGTAGATCTGTTTGTCGGCTGAGAGGGGGGAGGGCGTAACAAATGAAAATGTGCATGACATGTTGCCTCACAAATTGATATTGTACTTCTTTATTCCCCTTACCATTCTTTCAACCATGCCATTATATATTTTGATAGTGTTGTATATTGTTATTGCTTATAGGCTTTTGGTGGAGATGAGTTGGCACAATCATAGGCATGGATGGACCATGCTTAGGAGATATGATAGTTACTTCTTATTTGCAAAAACTGACAAGTTTATTCTTCATGTTGGTTTCTTATTCTTGCATTTTGTCGATATTTCTAAACTGCATATTTTCAAATGCAGGTGTCAAGGGTGACATGCATATATATGCATTCACGTGGTTGACCACTTCCACTTGTTTGTCCATTTCCAGAGGCCTAATGGCCACGTCATGAACGTTGATATTGGTTTGCAGCTACTGCCTTGGACACTATTATTTATATACATACATTTTGGCATAGTATGTATGACATGTATGATGTGTGGTCAAACATATTAGTTGGATAGGAGATTTGAATACAAGTGTTTTGTTTCTGATTTGTGCTAGATATGTAGTTTTTTATTTACGTACAACTTGAGCAATGGTTTGGTGGTTAAGTTGCATTTACCGATGCATTGCACAATCATGCATGGTTCAATGATGCAATGTTTTTCCCATGTACTCATCATATATTTTTTATGTGTATGGTATGTGATGTTTTCGACAAGCGATGTATCGTCTTCACATGTATACCTTATTCTCCTTTCATTTTTTCACATGTTGGTGACAAAGTGCATGCATTTGAATGTCTCTATATCTATATAAAAGTAATTGTGGTGGGAATGAGTGCAACATAATATTTGTATGCATGTCTTGTTTATCTAACATTCCTTTGTCTCATATCATGTGTTTGTATGTTTAGGCAATCGACACAATAACTGTCGCTGTCTATGGCCTGTAGTTCAAGGTAGGGGAGGAGGGGTGAGAAGGAATGGGGAAACACTCCAATACATCAAAATGAACATGGCAAAGGTAAAGAATGATGGTATTCTTTGTTGGTTTTTGGTGTTTCAAAGTAATTTGCAAATTTGTCATTAGCCATTGTAACATGCGGTACTATCCATTTCACTTGCCCACTATTTTCATTTGTCAACATTGGGCTAATATAATGATTTCATTATTTTCATTTAAGTTAGAAAACTCTGTGTGTGTAAGGAAATTATTCATAATATAAAAAAATTGGATGTTCTTAGCTTTTGAATATTCTCATGGACCCTTGTTTATGTCTAACTTTTTTTAGCTTTTCAATGCTGAAAATATTGAATGTTATCATTGACTTTCACATGTATTTTTTGCAAACGAAGTCCCAAATCTAGAAAAGAATGTGTCATAGAAGAACTTCTTGCAAGGATGAGATCCCAAAACGCAATGGGTGTAGAAGAACATCTTGGTTTGCAACTATAACTAGCGGTTGTAAAAAAAATAATCACTCAAAAGGGAAAACCAATTTTTGTCTGAGCTTCTCGACAGTGTAAGGGCAAAGGTTATCAAGTTGGAAATTGCATTGGTTTAGAAGACTAGAGAGGTTGAGAAGTTGCACCGTGCACTTCTCACACTGAGGGATGAGAAGATGGATGTTGAAATAAAGTTTGTCAATATACAAGCTGCCCATGCCTAGACAAAAGGACTATGTGATGCAAGGGTGGACACTGTGAGGGCCATGCAATCAAAACACAAAGGAATAGTTGCCATATATGAGCACCAACTGCAAATTTTGAATGCGGAGCTTGATATCTTGTTTACACAAGCCAATGGGATGTCTCCCAATAGACGTGGTATTCCATACATGAACAATGATAATTGGTTGTGTGCAATGACTTATGTGTCTAGTATTCCATGATGTATGCTTATGGCCTTGGATGGAAATCAATTGAAACACATGCTTATTCACATTTTAATCTACAAAAGTGATATCTATTTGCCAATAGTTGCTTACTTTATCTTGTGTATTTAAGTTGTTTATGAATGAATGAATGAATGACTGTGTTTAGAATTTCTATAGGTGCATGTTAAGAGACCTAGAAAAATATGACAAATGGTTGTTTATCAATATATTTTGACTCCAATTCATATATAAATGTGTTTTCATGCTACTTGATCACCATACAATGGTTTTATAATGAGTTCCAAGTGATTGGATGTTTTATAATGTCTAAGAAGTTCATTTACAAGTTGACTATATATAATGATCTCAATAAGTGCTTCACCTTGTTCACAAAGCTCTTTATATAGCAATAGTTTTTTATCTTTGTTTGGCTTGGTAACTTTTTCTTAGTATCTCTGTTAAAAAATAATCTCTAAAGTCACTCTCTACTATCATATTAATGATCTTAGATGATCTTATTACACATGGTCTAACCTCCTTCAAGTCCTCAAACACAATCCACCACTCCTCATACCTCTAGGTCACAATGTTCCCACTACGCTTGTAGCCTTTTTTTTGACTAATTTGTATTGTACGAGCTTTGAACCTTGAGAATCTGAGGACATTTACCAACACCCTCTATCCTCTTCTAGGTCTCCATGAAATTTCATGGTCAAAATCCCTTGCCTTACCCTTTTCAGGCTCCTATCCAATTAGCTCTTTTAAGCCTAGTTAACCCCTATTTCAAAATAGTTGATCATATCCATAAATATGAGGATCGTACAGATATGCAACCACCATAATATCTTAGAGCACATGGAAATCTCACTAATTACCAAATTTCATTGAATACCATCAGTGCAAACTCATTTTATACAACTTTGTAGCTTTTAACCCTTAACTAGGGTTTCCTGGACTGAGATAACCCTGAGAGGGCTTAATTTGAGTTTAATGGAGATGAACTTGATTTCAAGCCTTGATATGACCTTAATAAGGTTTTACCTATTTTTTTATCAACTTTTCCAAGCTTTAGATCTCTTAAATAATTCCTAACCACCTTCAAATCACAAATTTCTACAATGTTCTCTTAACACGCGCTCCCTGTAGAGAGTGGAAATAGGGTTTAGAGACATTAATACCTATAAAAGGTTCTTGAAATCTCCTCTATTCTCTCAAACACAATATCTTGTAACTCCCCAAGCAATATTGTTTAGTGTTGTTTGCTACATCTAAAGTTATACCACAATTTCCAATGTATAGTGTTTCAACCTGCATACAGGCCCAAGAGGTTATTGAAGGGCCTAATTTGAATTGTTTTGCCTATTTGGACTTATTAATACCTCTAAAGGGTTAGCACCATCATAAAATGACTCGTTACAAGTGTTGAATGCTTCATCTAAAACTTAAAGCTAATAGATCCTCATTCATCTACCTTGACTGTGTCAAACACATAGGGTACACAGATTGTGTAATGTTTGAAACATGTTTGTCTTCACAAAGTTATATCTCTCCTCCAATAAAATATCTTCTCCTTACACTGTATACACCAATAACTCATTATTCCAATGACCATTTCTTTATCTAAACGTGTGTCCTTTCATAATCTTCTAAAATAGGGTTTTGAGTCTATATACTCAGGGTTTTATTTGTGTTTGCTTGTGTAGGGACTGTATGCTAACTTTTATCTTTACTCATATATTTAGACCAAATGCTACATCTTACCAGTTATTCCTTTCCACAGACCATCTCTTATCAAAGATCATATATTATCTTTCAATAAACATCATTCATTCAACTCTGTACCTTACTGCTATAGGTATCTGCATGGTTCTATAACAGAGGTGTTGTTTACCTTAATTGTCAACACTTAGGAAGAGTAAATCAATAACCAAAGGATCACTATGATGTTATTACCTCCAAGGAACAACATGAAATGCAATTTTTATCTGAATAACTTGAATAGTTCACCCCACTGCTCCCTACCAAACTGTAACTTGCAATCTTGTCCAAACCTGCAACTTAACATAAATATCAACATATTCATGGCCTCAAGGGCCTTTCAAAGACATTGTTTCATTCATAAGAATCCAATAGTATTCAAGGACATGACAACACATAATCATTTCTTTCTTTATTCATTTGATCATCAAAACATTACATGATTGGTCCATTACAGGACTCCACCACCTTTATCGACACCATATATAAACACTCACTTTATATAAGACAACACAAACATATATAAAGGAAAATTATAAACTCCTTTCCATCCAAGCAAATCCTTTTCTTCATCAATCAAAACATGAAACACTATTATACATTTTGGATCAATATGGATACATGCAAAAGTGAAGGTAGAATTTGAATGATACGAGTCAGAATTAGAACATTAAGTAATACACAAACAAATATGTGCTTTATTTAGCAATAAATTAAACATGTTCAAACAGAATCAATTACATGACTAAACACTATTTATCAATATTGAAAGATATTTTTATATAATTGTTATATTTACTTTCTGAACCATCACTGTCATCTGATGGATTGTAGTCACCATTGCTTTCATCATCTACAACATGTGTGTAAAAAAATAGTTGTTTTGTTCTTGAAATGCTTAAGCCCAATTGAATGAGAGGAAAATTTGTGTTGTGGGAGATTGTGTACCTCTTCCATAATGCTGCATATAGCTGGCCTAGACAAAGCTTGGATGCATCAAAGTGGTTATTTTGAATGTTGTATAGTTTGAAATGCACTCGAAATGGTAGTTTTGCACCAATAAATATATTTCATACCTGATCCGAATGCACATAGACATCCAGATCATTAAACACCTTTTTTGGAAAGAACTTCTCTAAGAAGGGTCTTAGATAGGTTGGAATGGCACCAAGAGTACCACACACATCAGGTAAAATAACATCATCACGTGGCCATTCATATTACCACTATAGGTAGAAATTAGTATCAGGCTTGTTTATGAATGCCATGTACTCATAGCTCACCATTGGAACATGGTATGAAGGATATGCCATGTTTTAATTCAAGAGAAAATTCAACCATCATAATCCATCATGTTGGATGAAATTTGTTGTGCTTCCAAGCCCCCTCTAGTTGATGGAACTGACCACCACACAAGAGATTCGGTGCAATGTTTGGCGTTTCACATGTAGCTCCTCCGATATATTTATTTTTTTCCATATGAATTTATGGAATTCCTCTCATGTTTCAACAACACTCCCCCTATTTTGTAGTATTAATGCCACCTTCCACACAATTACAAAAATTAATTAGTGATAACTTTAAAAAATAATTGACAAACTATAGTTAATTATCTGCATGTAGTGTTGGGATCGTACAACAAACTTGATTACTATGTGTAAGCAACTAAACACGGAATTAAACTAGAATAATAAGTAACTAGAATCAGAAACAACAAAGAATAAGAGATACAAGAAATCACCCTGAAAACTTGTATTAAACTCTTCCAGAAAGAAATACAATTGAAAAAATCACACTTTCTTCACACACCTCTCAGATGTACAGATCTCTTTCCCTCAAGAGTTCTCTCTCTCAATTACAATCAACTCCAACACTTGGATTGATTCACATATACAATTCTTGTACTGTTCTAATAAGCTATGAAGATCTAATCCTATTATATAATTTTATGAATCATGAGCATGCATTCTCCACCGTTAAATATACCTCTTAATTAAGGGTTCAAAATAGTCCTGCCGAAAATAGAAACACAGACTCAATACCAATAGTTAAACTAATCATGCAAACAATCTGTTCATCCACAAAAAAAGACTTTTTGGATGCACAGGTAATCGACGTCGGTCCCTGTCTGTCTACACATGATCGACGTCAGCCGATCCCTGACCGACGCCGGTAGCTCCCAGTCGACCCCTGACCGACGCCGGTGACTATGTAATTTCAGCAACCTACAATTTGCTCATTTGGTGAAGCTTTTAGCTCCACAACTCAACAATCTCCCACTTGGAGATAAATAGCTGCACTAGTACCTGTACAACAACATCTTTTAATTTCTCCATCTTCAAACTCAATCTTGAAGACCAACAAAAGTTGAATGAAGATTCAACTTCTCCTTTGTTACCGGCTTGGTTAACATATCAGCAGGGTTCTTATCTGTATGAATCTTCTCTAGTTTCAACTCACCATCCTCCAATACCTGTCTAATGAAGTGGTACCTAAGCTGTATATGTTTGGTTCTTGAATGAAAGGCTGAATTCTTAGCCAAATGAATTGCACTTTGACTATCACTGTATAATCTGCAACTCTCTTGCTCTTTTCCCAACTCTTCCATGAACCATGTCATCCATATCATCTCTTTTCTAGCCTCTGTGACTGTAATGTATTCTGCCTCTGTAGTAGACAAGGCAACAACCTTCTGCAACTTTGAAATCCAGCTAATCGCCGTTTCACTAACATTGAAAACATATCCTGTGGTGCTTCTTCTGCCATCCAAGTCACCTGCCATATCCGAATCTACATATCCATGTAGAGAAGTGTTTGACCCTCCATAGCATAAATGCCTACTACTGGTCCCTCTCAGATATCTGAGAATCCACTGAACTACTTTTCAGTGCTCCTTCCTTGGATTGGCCATATACTTGCTGACAACTCGCACTGCTTGGGCAATATCAGGCCTAGTACATACCATCGTATACATTAAGCTCCCAACTACGGAAGCATATAGAAATTTTTTCATGTACTCTACCTCATCATGTGAATTAAGACACTGTTCTTTACTCAGCTTGAAGTGTCCAGCCATAGGTGTGCTTATCGATTTTGCATCCTACATATTGAACCGTTTCAGCACCTTGCTCACATAATCCTCTTGAGACAAAATCAACCTATGATTTTTTCTGTCTCTCTTAATACTCATGCCAAAGATTTTCTTTGCTGCTCCCAAATCTTTCATGGCAAATGTGTGAGCTCATTTCACCTTAAGCTCAAAAATATCTTGCATGTGTGAATCTGCAACAAGCATATATCTACATACAGCAATAGGATAATATATCTATCATTATCCAAGCTCTTAAAATAAACACAATGGTCAAATTGACATCTACTGAAGCCATGCTCAATCATAAACCTATCAAATCTCAAATACCATTGTCTAGGAGCTTGCTTGAGACCATACAAGCTTTTCTTCAATTTGCACACAAGTTTCTCCTTACCTTTGACCTCATATCCTTTCGGCTGATCCATATATATTTCTTCATCCAAAGCTCCATGAAGAAACGCTGTCTTAACATCAAGCTGCTCAAGATGCAAATCCTCAATAGCAACTAAAGACAATATAGTCTGAATAAAAGTCATCTTTACTACAGAAAGAAAAATTTCACCAAAGTCAATACCTGGTTTCTGTGCAAATCCTTTCACTACCTAGCCTTATGTCTCATCTGTCCATAGCTCACCTTCCTTCAATCTGTAGATCCATCTATTTTTCAGTGCTTTCTTTCCAACTGGCAAGTCAACCAAATCCCAGATTTGGTTCTCTTTCAAAGAATCCATTTCCTCATTCATGCCGAGCTCCTACTGATTCTTGGATTCCACCTATATTGCTTCATCAAAACTCTCTGGTTCTCCACCATCAATGAGCAATAAGTAAAATAATGAAGGAGAATATCGAATTGGAGGTTTACATACCCTTTCTGACCTCCTGATGGGCATCTGAGACTCAACCATAGCACGCGTCTGCTCAAATTATCTGTCAGTGACCGACCTCAGTCATCTCCAGGCCTGTAACTGACCAACATCGGTTCCACATGAATGACGTTGGTTCCTTCCTAACCAATGTCGGTCACTGTCTGATCAACGTCGATTCTTGTATTGCCGACGTCAGTTCCTGCCTGACCAATGTCGATGTCTGTGTTTTTCTGTCTGTGATTATTATTTCTCGTGAGCTCATTTTGGATCGTCACTTCATCCAAATCATCATGGCCCTGCTCAGAATTCTTCAGCTTCTTGAGCTGATCACTATACATCACTTTTTCATTGAAAACAACATCACGACTTTTGATAATTTTGTTAGTTCTTAGATTCCAAAACTGAAATCTGAAATCTCCAAAGCCATAACCAATAAAAGTGCACCTCATAGACTTAGCATCCAACGTCTTTCTATTTTCTTTATCAATGTGCACAAAAGCTTCAGAACCAAAAACTCTGAGAAATGAAAGATCTACCTTTTTACCTATCCAACCCTCTTCTGGAATTCCACCATCCAGAGCAGTAGAGGGACCTCTGTTAATCAAGTAAACTGCAATATCTACAGCTTCTACCCAAAATTGTAAGGGCAAACTAGCATGCAATCTCATACTCCGTGCACGCTCTAATATTGTTCTGTTCATCTTTTTAGCAACTCCATTTTGCTGAGGTGTCCTTGGAACCGTCTTTTGCCTACGTATTCCATTCATATAACAAAACCAGTTGAACTTATAGCTGTAGAACTCACCACCATTGTCAGATCTAAGGCACTTTAATCTCTTACCTATTTCATTCTCAACTAAAACTTTCCAAATCTTAAAAGTGTCAAAAATATCAGATTTCTTCCTTATACAATAAACCCATACCTTTCTTGTAGCATCATCAATGAAATAAACATAATACTATGATCCTCCAATAGAAGCAACCTGAGCTGGTCCCCACACGTCTGTGTGAACAAGCTCCAACTTGTGCTTCTTCTTTGTTGACACAGTCTTGAGAAAACTCACTCTTTTCTGTTTTCCAAAAATACAGTGCTCACAAAAATCTAGATCTATGCTTTTCAAATCTGAAAGCTTATCTTTTGACTTAAGAATAGACATTTCCTTCTCACTCATGTGGCCAAGCCTGTGGTGCCACAACTTTGCATCTACATCTGAAGTAGATAATACAAAAAGAGAATTATCAGTAATACAATTACATAAATAGAGAGTACCTACTCACACAAGTGCACCCTTGGTAACCTTCTAAGATTCAGCTGTGAGAGTTATTGTACAACCCTCATCCCCTAACTTCTTTCAGAAATCAGATTCTTCTTCAGGATGGGAACATGCATGACATCTCTCAACACCCATGTGTTGTCATTCTGCATTTTCAGCCGCACTTTTCCTTTGCGAACTATTTTACAAGGCTCATCATCCCCTAAATAAACTATTCCAAAATCTCCCTAGACATAGTCACTAAAATATTCTCTATTTGGGGTTGCATGGAAAGAGGCACCATAATCTAAAACCCAAGATTCTATATTATTATGCAAAGAGAAAATAAGAGCATCTTGTGCAATAATACCTGCAACTTTTGCTTCTTCTTTACCTTCATGCTGATTTTCTTCTTTAGGATTTGACCAACAATCTTTCCTTGCATGCCCTATATTTCCACAATTCCAGCAGGTTATCTTCCTGCCATTTCTGGATTTGGATCTACCTCTCATCTTTGACTTAGACCTTGATCTCTCTTGCTTGCTCTTCTATTTTTTCCTTCCCCTACTTTTAAAACTTAAAGCGTTCCCTGATGTTTCCTCTGTGCTTTTCTTATGAATTTCTTCATTCAAGATTACACTAACAACATCATCTACTTTTAAAATATTTGAAGCAGATGCAATATTACTAACTGCCATTACCAAGCTATGCCAGCTTTCAGATAAAGAGCATAAGATTAATAGAGCTTTAATTTCATCATCAAACACTATTTTGACTGAATTTAATTGATTTACAATTCTATGGAAATCATTTAGATGATTAAATACAGATCCACCTTTCTGCATTTGCAAATTAAATAACTACTTCATAAGATATACCTTATTTGAAGCTGAGGGTTTTTCATATAAATTTGCTAAAGTAGTCATTAACTCTTCCGTTGACTTTGCCTGTGATAAATTAGATATCACAGTAGATGCCAGACTCAATCTTATAGATCCAAGAGCCTTTCTATCAAGAACTTCCCATTCTTCATCTTCCATGTCTGTGGGCTTCTTTACAGCCCCACCTAATGGTAAGTATAGATCTTTCTGATACAGATAATCTTCTATCTGCATTCTCCATAATTGATAATTTTTGTCATTAAACTTCTCCATTCTAAGTTTACTTTCTTCTGCCATTGCTTACTCCCACTCAAATAGAAACCCCTGTGAGTAACCTGTAATCAACACACACTAAACAGATCTAAACCGCTTGTTAGTGAACCTAAGCTCTGATACCACTTATTGGGATCGTACAACAAACTTGATTACTATGTGTAAGCAACTAAACACGAAATTAAACCAGAATAATAAGTAACTAGAATTAGAAACAACAAAGAATAAGAGATACAAGAAACCACCCTAAAAACTTGTATTAAACTCTTTCAAAAGGAAATACAATTGAAAAAATCACACTTTCTTCACACACCTCTTAGATGTACAGATCTCTTTTTCTCAAGAGTTATCTCTCTCAATTACAATCAACTCCAACACTTGGATTGATTCACATATACAATTCTTGTACTGTTCTAATAAGCTATGAAGATCTAATCCTATTATATAATATTATGAATCATGAGCATGCATTCTCTATTGTTAGATATACCTCTTAATCAAGGGTTCAAAACAGTCCTGCCAAAAATAGAAATGTAGACTCAATACCAATAGTTAAACTAATCATGTAAACAATCTGTTCATCCACAAAAATAGACTTTTTGGACGCACAAGTAACCGATGTTGGTCTCTGTCTGTTTGCACATGACCGACGTCGGCTGATCTATAACCGACGCTGGTAGCTCCCAGTCGACCCTTGATCGACGTCGGTCACTCCTGATCGACACCGACGACTGTGTAATTCTAGCAACCTACAATTTGCTCATTTGGTGAAGCTTTTAGCTCCACAACTCAACATGTAGTTAATCAACATAGTAAGATGTTTTGTGAATTTTGGTAAAAACTAATATGTTTAGCAGGTTATTTAGGTCCTAAAGTGTCTTAATAAAGAGTGGAAGGTGGTCAAATGCATAAGAGAATGTAAATGAATTGCAATTTCATGCATCAAGCAGTTTATAACTACCTACATACATGTAACTAACAAGTAAATAGAAGAGGATGCAGGGAAAATAGAGATGGCACAAATATGAGGGGTAGAGAAGTCAACTCTAAAGCTTGTAAATTTCCATTTTGATGTTTGCTTGTATGTATTCTCTGTAATTCCATATTCTATGTTCAACTCTAAAGACTATGTATATGTCATTTTCAAAGGGAGACTCTATGGAAAGAGTTTGGATTACTTATGCATGTTGATAAGCTCTTTTTTTAATGCATTTACAGTTTAACACATTGTCTCTTATTATTCTGACAAAGACTTTTTGGGGAGATTAAACAGATAACACATGTTTCCTACATTCTAGGGTCTAATAGAAGACTATGTATGCATATTTGAAAGGGATGATCTTGTAAAAGGTAGTTGTAACTCTGTGTACATTGGTAAGGTTTTGTTTATGTGATCTTATTATTCTTGGTGGAGTTTTGTAGGTGATTTCATACTTCTTTATGAACAAGTTTAACACAGGCCTGAAAATGTTAATAACCCTCACAACATCAGTATCAAAAATGGTTTACATGCTCTATGGAGGTGTTAAGGAGTGATAAAAGCATTTAAGAAAGTGTCTCAGGGTTAGGTAGACCCTAAGAAGTAATGATAAAGTGTGAGCAAGGAGTCATGTTCAAATGAGACCAAGCTACACATCAAACACTATAAGCTGAGTTAAAACCTTAAGCAAAGAAAAAGAAGGATATCTTTGCTCATACAGATTCAAAGCCTTAGGAAACACTTAAGAAAGTTATCAAAGATGGTGTATGAGTGATTGAAGGAGGTTTCAAGACATTAGTAGTGTGAGGAGATAGATAACTCAAATGCCATAACTGTAGACCCTGTTGGAAACCTTGTTAAACAAGTAGAAGTTTGCCAAAATGCATGGTTAGATGAGTTTAATGATTACTATAGATGATTTAATGATTGGAAAAGATGTCTAGAGGGAGGACAAACTTAATTCAAGCCTTGGAAGTGTTTGAACATGTGAGGAATTCAACATAGTGTCACTAAAACTTACAAGTTGTTAAGAGACTCCCAAAGTAGAAGTAGGAGTTACAAGGGAGTTAAAAGTTGGTTATGATAGTTAAGAGTCTTTTGAGATAAGTAGTTGTTTTGGTGTGGAGTGATTCATTCAAGGTAGGGGAGTTGATGGGGTTGGATTCTAAGGATGTAATTTTGTGAAACCCCAAGAAGTGAATAGAACAAGTTTTGTAATTGGAATCTTATGCTACAACCCCTGTTTTCCTTGTATATGTGCAGTGTGATGTCTATATCAATAAAGTAATGGAGTAAGATCTTTAGATGAAATGTCTTTGAATCATTTGTGAATTTGTAATATTCAATACATATTTCTAACACTTTCTAGAGAAATTATTTGATTGTTCATAGTCCTTTAGGAGGTTTCTATTTGCAGACCCTATGTCCATTTATACTTTGTGTTGGTAGTGTATGAGAGCATTTGGAAAAAGAAACCTTGTTTAGTCATTTGAAATAGCATCAAGAACAATGTGAAGTGATTTCCCTATTAGAGTGAAGGTGTCAAGAAGGTCAACTCCAAGAAGATAGAGGCGAGTTATTCAGTTTGCAGACATATTGCTTATAATTAGTTTTAACATTCTTGGAATCAAGATATAACCCTGTGTGTAAGCACCAACAAAAAGGAAGATCTCATAGTGCCATGTTTTTGATGATAAATATGGAATGGGTGAGTCCTTGGCATGTTTATTGAATGCATTGATGCAATTCATTTATTTATTTACACTAGTTTGTTAGAAGAACATGTAACTCTATGGTAACAGTGTAAACATAGACATTCCAAGCATAAAATTTGTGAATGTGTTACACATAGGTGTTGGGTTGGTATTCAACATTTGAAATAGGTTTGATAATTTATATCAAAGGCTTATTAACCTCTGTTAGTATTTATAAACCAATCTTTAGAGTTTTAAACCCTCAAGACAAAGCCCACAACCCCTACAGATTGTGTTTGTGTAGGCACAAAGGCCAAGATCCTTCTTAAGAAGTTTAGCAGAGGAGTGTAGGGAAAGAACCAATGAATGGATAAGATGCTCATAAGACTCGCATACCCTAAACAACCCTCACATAGGTTAAAAGCTTTGTTATAAGTGCATGTGAACAATTTGAATGCTCTCGGGTCCTCACAAAGTCTTTGTGCCCTAATTTAGGGTTTCGTGACAATAATGGAGATTGTGGAAGATTCCACCATGATAAATACTTGAAACTTTGTCATTCGATAGATATTGATACTGGCTACACTATTTTGAAGTGTTTATATATGTGTCCATATAGTTAGGAGGCATTGTGTGTTGAAATAGGATTTAGAGGCCTAATAGGCCTAAACAGGGGCCAAATGGTGACTATAAAAGTGGGTTAAGAATTGAATTGGACCACAAAACTTCATGAGCAAATAGTACTAAATAGATTGTAGTTGAAAAGGTCAATAAGTTTCCAACATTCCTATGTACACCTCTATATTAGCTCGAAAAGCATTAAAAAAGGCTAGAAGCACTGTGTGGTAAATACGTAGAGTTGTATAAGCTAAGAAAACGTTGATCAAGAGTGTTGTCAAGGGGCAAGAGGATTAAAGAGACTCTTCTTAGCATAAACAAGGTACTAAAGCTACTAACTAATCAAATGTACCTCAAAAATATTACATTCTTTGTTTATAAAATCTTAGTAATGTTATTTTTTTATATAATATTTCAATATTTAATTTCTATTTAAAAAAATGGATAGCTTTACCACATTCCTTGGATTAACTTTAAATATCATTTATAAAATCTTTTAAGAGACAGTACATTTATGCAATATGTTACCACATGTGGGTAGTCTAAGATAACTATTCACCTTCAAAAAGAGGTATTTAATTTTCATAATGCATTTATAATTGTTCCATGCATTTATTGTTGTGCTATCATTGAAATCTATAAAGTAATGCAATCCAGATGCATTATCTCTATGATGTCCACCCCTATCTCACTTTTCTGCCCTATTAAGGTCGTCATCCTAGACTTGTTTTGGATTATTACGAGCTGGGTTTGGAAAAAGTGTGGTCTCCTACGACATGCTCTGATGTTTGCATCTATTCATATTTTCTATGAAGTCTCTCTATCTATAGGTGGAAGTTCCATTCCCATCCTACACTTTTTTAAATGGATGAGGCATTGGGTGTTGTGCATTCAATATCACACTGCTCTGCACTTTGTTGTAAACATGTGCCATATATTTTTTGAAGAATGTCATAGTTTCTATGCTTCTATGTATTTCACAACATCTCTCAAATATCTCTCATGATTTGCATATTAAGGCCTCAACATCATCAACTCCAATAATATGTGGGATCTATTCATAAAATGAAAAGCATCCAATTAGAAATGCCAAAAAATATGAAAAACATATGACTATGAGTAGTTACTAGACTTACACTATCAGCCTCCCTCAGTTGGTTTTCAATGTCATCCACCATATTTGCTACAACACCTTCTAGTGTACGTCTTGATCCTTGCATATCCATATCTAATAAACCATGCATTTTGATGTGCAAACCTCTGATATCGATGCCTTCTCCCTCATTTTCAATTCGAACTCTATTGTATTTGACTTGGGAAATGGAAACGTATTACACAAACTACAGTCACCTCAAAGTTATCAATGCATACAGTAGGGGGGAAACAAAACTTACATGGTACTCAACATTGATGTTGTTGATTTCTCATTAACACCATGCATTGTGGTTGCATCCTGTAAAATTACCTAAGTTGTCATCTTTCTCATCATGTTTACCTTGACCACGTGATTGAAAGTATATCCTTGGAGTGAAAATGAGCAATTGCACATCGACATAAATGGTGTTACATTGAAGATGCAATAATGCAACGTCTCATCTTTCATACTTTGCCCCCATGTCGTACGAGGGCCACTATTGTTGAAGGTAACATGATAATATGGGATCTTCAAAGCCCATACCCATGAAATATTTTCAAGTATTTCTACTTTGAAATTGTTGTGGACACTGATGTCTTTGCATAGTTGTATCCACCAATAATATATGTAAACTGAGGTTGTTAGTTGGTGAACCAACCTATCCACCCTGTAATGTACAAAAGTCCTTACTATGCTTAGGAAATGACATTTAAAATGGGAATGGTAAGATTACATAGATGCATTGGTGCCTTGCCCAACATGTGGAAGTGTTTGACAACATCGCAATCATATTCCAACCCTGTATGCCTAGTGTTGTTCCCAGTATCTGACAAAAGTAGGTTGGGAGGAGCAATATCTTTCTACAAAATTTATGGACTCGTATTCATGTCATCATCATCACAACTATGCATCATGAATCTCAACTCAATAAACATCGCATGTCTTACATCATCATATTTCAACTTTGCTATCAAACTCTTCAACCCCGCACGACGAATATGCCAAATGTGTAAGTAGACCTCATAGTTCAATGTCTCCCTACATAACATAATATTTTTGCACAAGTTAATGGAATAAGGTGAGAATGGTGTCTATGAACATCCAAATATGAAGTCCATGATGCGTGTAGAAATAATGATGATGCACCTAATAACTTTATCTCCGCATTGATATCGTCGACCATGAAGGCACTGATTGTCCATTCAATGTCTTTCTAATGCACTCTTTGAAGAATAATTTGCATCCATTGTCTTATGTCGATAATACATGATCGAGACATAATGACCCATGCAATAAGAACACCTTCTTGTTTGGAATCAAACACCAACAATGTGTATAATTGGAACTGTAAAAATAAAAATAAAAACATTGGAACAACTACTATTATTAGAAACCCAAGAACAACTAATATTATCAACTATTCTTACAAACATTGGCACAATACCTTCATTGCATTCATCCCAAACATTGCATCCATCACCAATAAGCTATGCTTCCCAAATCTCAACAACCATTCTAGCTATTGTGGGAGTTGGATGCCCAAGATGAAGGGGATTTCCCCATCCCCATCAGGCTCTCTCCCATTGTATCCCTAAAAGAAAAACCACTTATCAGGATTTGCCAGTGCCCACTCTTGAACACTTGTTGCATCATCATCATTGTACATGTATTTTTCATCCTTGATCAATCGTTCTCTATTGTATATGTCATCCTTGCTCAAGAAATCATCCCGATATGTATCACCATTAAATAATACAAGTTTCTCATGCACCATCTCCTAGTGTTTAGGGTGGATAGCATTAGTAGACATTCCCAACAATAATAGCCTATGAACCCATTCATTAAGTTGGGGGCTGATGTCAGGAGAAAGAAAACATTTCTTTCCTTTAAATTGTTCATATTGTTGGCTGTGGAAATAGTTGCATTCATTATCTATATGTTCTACATAATTGTATATGAGTAACACATGATCGGGTCTATAGACAATGCATCATGCATTGAAATGAAAATGATAACCACACCTTACATGCCTTTGACCTGACCGGCTACCCTTTCTAGACTTGGGAATTAAAGACTTGTTTTTTAGCATGGCATCAATTTCCTGAAAGTCATCAGAGCCATATGAACACCAATAGATGCATGATTGTGGTGAAGAAATAAATAGTCATGCAAAGTGAAAAAAAGTGTAAATGAACAGAACACAATAACATCTGAACAGGCACTAGCTTGTAATCTATAGTGTGAGGTGACTTAGATGACATATTCAAAGGGTGATTTTGCTATCTTTTCTAGTAAAATTTGAATTTCACTTGTAATGTGAAACACAAAAATATGTAGGGAGCAATGCCCTTCTTGATTCTCCTTTGACAAAGTCATCAACCCTATCCTGCTTAACCTAGGCAACCCATAAGTCTTCCTCATTGATATTAGGAAAACTATCCTACTTGATACAACTGCAATCAAATGGACTCTCGCCTAGCTTTTGCAGTTCAAGGCACATTATTTCTTCCCACCTTTTTATCATCTATTGCAGCCTACAAGAAGAACATTTCATTGAACGAATTAGAAATAGAATTTTGGTATTGAATGAACTCAACTTTTCATGTATTGTAGCAGACTTCTTTTTTGCTTGAATGTTATTTGTCATATACTACAATGTATAAAAGACAATGATTGAATAATGCATATAATATAAGCACAATTTGGTACAAACAATATTAAAACACGTACACATCATCGAAATGGGTAGTCAGACTTGTATGCATCGATAAATAAGAAAATGCCCTTTTTGGCTACATTTATTGTACCTCATTCAAATACATTGTTTTGCATGCACTATTATATTTAACCCGTATTGGGTTGTTCAAGCTATAAATCTATTTTACAATGTGTCGTATGTAAAAACATTATGAAGTTCATGACACCATATAATCAGTCAAAATAAAGTTTGTATAAATATATGTTTAAATTATCAAGAGAAGTGAAACAAATATACAAAAAAACTTGTCATGACTTCCTTTGAACATTAAATCAAGTAGGGCAAGAGAATGGAGAATAGTATGGCAGCCACGAAAGTGAACATTAGACAACGAGTAAATGAAAATCAATTCATGTCGGCATCGACAACTATGTCAACCAATGGAATATCAGTCAAAATATCAAAAAATTTATCCTCGAGAACGTTTTCTAAATCAGGCATTACAAATGCATCCATAGTGATTTATTGTATTTCATTTTATTTTTGCCTTGACGATGCTTGTTGAAGACGTCTATTTGTGCAACAAAAGTGAATATCTAGAAACAACCCATACATGAAAGTCACATTATCATGTAGCTCAGTGAGAAGACCTTGAGGCACATCCTTATCCCCTATAATTTCATGATAAACATCTTCATAATCGATGTCCATGCACACACCTATTTGATCATGCAAATACAAACATAAGTCTAGCCAGTCTATTAAAGTAATGTAGGAGGCATGATGTAAAGACACTTCATCGAATAGAAAAGTGCCATATTTCCATATTATTTCATTTTCAGGAGAAAATAACATGCTTTTGATATAATTTTTTTTCTTTTCCACTCAGACATAACCAAAAAATGCACGTGTTGGTCCAACATACTGTAAATAGAAGCCATAAACTGCACATAGAAATTAAAATATGAGAATTGAAACCATTTAAGAAAAATATGATAGAAAGTGTGAACAATTTTTTTATAAGAATGTACAAAACCTCATTGAAATCAATATAAAACCCCTCATAAAACATATCAACATAAAGGCATGAAATCGTAAAAATGGACAAAATAGTGCATACACAAGGTAGTTGCATTTATAGATGATCTTAAGTGGCACACACTAATTGTGTGCATGTGGGTGGGGTGCAAGAATGTGATTTTGATATGAAGCCCATAGCTTTAGGAAAGGGTTAAGAAAAGATAAATTGCTAGGAATCCCATAAAATGAAGACATGGTTTAAAAAATAGTGAAGTTGCTATGAATCCCATAGAATGAGGACAGGGTCAAAAAAGTGAAATTGCTAAGAAGACCATGTGATATTTTGGTTGTCTATCATCCTCTGATTCTTGTGATGTTGGGTTATAGTGGATGCAAACCCAAATCAAAATCCTAGATAAGGCCAGAGCTTGGAAAGATGAAGCATGAAGGTAGCTGCTTAGTTACTGAAGTAGAAATCCAAACCTAAATGGAGATAATGACAGATTGTAAATGATTCTGATTGTAATAAAAAAAACGAATGCTAGAAAATGATTTGTAACAAGTGGATGTTACTTCAAGCAACAATTTTAATCTTGGAATGAGGTAACTTTGGTTCATTCAATTCTCTAATTGCTTGTACAATATAGGGTGTAGTTTTATCGATGTCCCTTACAACTTACAAATATATGCAAGTGATAAATGGGTTGTGTAATAATTGTCATAGTCCAAAACTTCATAGCTAAAAGATAAAAATATGGAGTGCATTTCCTAATATCAATTGGAAAATACACATGCCCTTCATTTAACATGCCAAATCAATGGATGTCAAAATGACAAGAATGAATCAATAACCATTTGAGATAAGGCCCACATTTGATATTTGTCGAGTCATCAAAAAGATTATTAGAAACTCATACAAATATCTTCAAAAGTTTGAAGACTACTAATGTCTTCAAAATTTTGAAGGCTACTAGATTAATTGTGAAGATAAGTATGATGTGTGCTCAAGATATTATTCCAAGATGACATTGGATTAAATTGATTATTTTGATCTAATGAATGTAGCAAGGGGAGTTATTGATGACAAGTAAACCATGCAGATCCTATCTATAATTACGAGAATATATTTAAGAAACCCATCCCCAAAATTGATTGGTCTATATGAGAGGATGCAACACTTAAATCCAAGACCAAAGTTGTTATAAACCAATTTATTTTGGTTAAATGGGAGGATATCCAAATTTACTATAGCATAAGATCACCCATATAGAGGCCAATGGTAATATCAAGTCATTCCAATAAAGGAGAGATCTAGTGTCGCTTAGCCTTCCACTATAATGATGTTTCCAACATGCAGATAATCTTTGAGAGAGATTAAATTATCTAAAATCTTAACAATTCATCAAGCATTACTTTGCACCTTTAGTATAGCCTTTATAGTAAGTTTCATGTTTAATAAAGATTCATTACTTCCATGAACTAAAATTATAAAACAATGTTAAATTAATGACCAAAAGATCAAACCAAGAGTGTCTCATATAACCTTAATCATTGTTAATGATAACCTTTAAGCCTACAATCTCCTTTAAGTAAAGTGAGCCCTTATATCTCAACCTATTGTTAGAGTTAATCATACATTGCATTATTCATAGCCAATCATTAAATAACCAATCACAATAGGCTTTCATAATACAAACCCCTTTAATAAAAACATTATAGGAGATGTTAGGGTTTACCATCTACCAATTTTATCAAGCACTAATTACGTGGATTATAAGAACAATCAATATGTTAAAATTCATGTTGTTCTTTGATCTTAATGTGATCAGATGAGGATTTCTCAATCTTTATCAATGATTAGAGTCATCCATTGAACTTTCGAAGGCCCAAGCTAAAAGTAGTTTTGCTAGTGCCAATAAATGACAACTGTAAATCCTCTAGCTTTGAATCTTGACTCTTGATCTTAATAGGCTGAAAAATAACATAGTAGTTAGCAAAATGACATGATGCTGGTAATAAATTGAATACAAGATGATTTTGCTAGATAGGTAAATTAGATTTTGTAGCTTAGCCTACATGGGAAGCCATACGTAGAATTGTACATCTAGTTCAAGGAAAACCTTCTGCATTAATTAAGCGCACAAGAAAAGAACGTCCAAAGATCAAGAGAGCATTTAGGTGAGAGATAGGGCATTCAGTTAGAGGGAAAGTAAAAATAAGGGTTTTCACTTGAATAGAGAGGTTATAAAGAGAGGGCTTAGAAAGTGAGGCCAAAGCTAGTGGAAGAGATAGAAGAAGCTGGATAGGTAGACTTTGGATCTACAGGAGTGTTGTAAATCCTGTCATAGTAGTTAGGAGATAAATAATAATGAGAAAGCCTTGTAGATCTTGTGAGCTCATTTTAGCTAAAAATCAATATGAAATGTATGTTGTTGTCTTGTGTGGTGAGACTCATGTGTGTTTGCTATGTAAGTTTAGTAGTTAGGAGCGAGTGTTGAGTCTCAAGCTATGACATTTGGCATCCATTAACTTTGACCCTTGATCCTAAATTGTACTAGTATGACATTGGAAAAATAAGACGCTGGATACAAGAGTCAGCTTGTAGGAAAGAGTATCAGAATATGAAAATGAAGAGTTACCATCATGTAATGTCTAAAAATAATGTGTAATAGGTAGTAGAATAGGAAAATTCATGGGAAAATATGAATTGTCCAAGTAGGAAAAGTTGAAAAACAACTCTACCCATAAAATAATGTAGAATGCATTGTAAAGGTGGATCTTTTCTGGCCAAGATAAACTTCATTGCCAAAGTTGTCCATGTCCTTGGGTATCACTAACACTTTGACAAAGTTATCTACAGCCTACAACCATGGATTTCATCTCAACACAATATAATTTCAATAAATAAGATCACACATCAATTTGCATATGCATAAATGAATAACACAAGTATGCACAAAAATACAAAAAGCATATGCACAAAATGGCTACCATGATCTCTACAAAAGTGGGCTGAGAGGAGAAATAAATTTCTATAATCTTTTCTCACCTAAAATGTACTAGTAGCACCATGTCACTCATTCTAGAACCATCATAGAGGAGGAAATTTGCATTGAAAAATTGGGGGAAACCTTTTTTTTGGGGAATTTGAAACCCTTGATCTTTTATTTCCCACCAATCTGGCTGAAAGGTTTGTTAACTGTGGTAACATATGATGAGAAGTTTGTTAACTACGATAACGTCAAAGTTAAACATGGTGATCAGGCAATTTAAATAGTAATCATGGTTAGGTGAGTTAGATGTGGTGGTTAGGCAAAAGTGACAGGCTGATAAAGATCGATAGAGACTAATCCCTCGATTACCAATGAAGACCAACACACTACGAGTTAGTACATGGAAATTAAAACTACGGTGACATCTAACAAGAGGTTTTTTAACTAAGGTAATTTCAAAGTTAAATGTGGTGATTAGGCAAGTTAAATAGTAACCACGATTAAGTGAGTTAAACATGGCCGTTAGGCGAAAGTGAGAGGCTGATGAAGATTGACAAAGACCTACCCCTTGACGATCGGTGAAGACCAACATGCTGGGAGTTAGTGTGTGATGGTTAAGCTCCACCTTATTACTTTTCCAAATTTCTAAAAAGAGAATTTTTTTGAGGGGAGAAAAGTAGATTAATGGTATCATTTATTATAATCTTAGATGAACAAAACCTAAATATAAAACCCTAGTGGAACATTATTATGAACATTTGGATTGGTCAATAGATTCTAATGAAAGATTTGATGAAATTCTCAGCCATTACAAGCCTCTAATGAAATCAAATTGTAACTTTGATCAATTAAAATATGTGGCATGGTATGGTGTTTCCTTCTAAAGCATATTCCCTCGTAAACCAGACCTGTCAATTAAAGGTGTACAAGTGAGCTAGCAACCAAACCTAGAAGCATGTCGGGCATTTTAAATTCTTTCAAGTAGCATCCACATACTCTGTAATTCAACAAATAGATTAAAATAATAGATGGAAGCAATTGACTTTAAAACTTGGCACCCAAAGAATCCATTAAAAAAAGTGAATTGTGTTCGTCATTCTCATTGTGATTCAACTATATAATCAAATAAAAATCCAAGGCCTTCAATCTAGTTGTAAAAATTTGAAAGAGGATTTTTAACACAAGGGACAAAAATTTAATCTCCAATCCATATACATATTTGTATAAGAGGTCATGGTTTTTGATGGCATGTAATTTAACACAAGGGACAAAAATTTAATCTCCAATCCATATATATATTTGTATAAGAGGTCATGGTTTTTGATGGCATGCAATTTCTTCAAGTATTACTGAGGGATTTGCATATTAGGGCCTCATGTTTCACAGGTGTGTCATATAGGATAATATTACAGGAAGCGACCACATGGACTGGGTAAGAAAGAAGTTACTACGAAAATAATTGCTTTGAAAATGCCATGTTCTAGGATGCCAGGGTTGTCGTGACATGTGTCCTTCACATAACATGGACTGCTATTCACACTGTTGAGATTAGCGGTGATTTTGCTTGTTATATATAATACAATATTATACATATAGTATTGTAATATTTGTATTGATTACTATAATTATATAATAAATATTATATTGTAATATATTTAATAATATTTTAAAAATTTGATATATATATATAACTTTGAAAATATTTTATTGGAAACCCAAGTGATGCTTTCCCATATCCATAGATGGCACCAGAGGTGAAGTTACCAACATTGAATTTGGAATGACTAATCTTACAGGGACATCATGTGAGGCCCAACACGATAGAGGTGTCCAGCTTAGGGGAATGGACACCGAGACCTCCCACATATAAAAAGCAACACCCATCCACATGAGCTAGCCCATCAAGCTTAGTAATATGTATATTAAATTATAGTAATAAACATATACATACATACATACATACATACATACATACATACATACATACATACATATTTGATCATTGCAAGGGAATTAATGGGTCCCTGACCCTTTTAACATATGAAAAACAAAAATAAACATAAGTCTAGCTTAACATATATCAATGTTAAGGCATAATGACCAAACTTAAAAACAAAACTGGTTTTGATAAAACCATACTATCGAATAGTCAATATTTTAACAATTTATATTACGCTTATTATCCACAATTTTATCAAAAAGATCAGACTACCAAAGTCATTATAAAATAGCTAATTCTACCAATTTACCATTGCTGGGTAGAAAGACACCCTCCTCTGAAGCCTTAGCAGACACCTTGATGATGGTTGCATACATTTCTTGATCCTTCACTTAGAGAGCATCTCTACTCGATGCAATTTCCTTCCTTGACTTCCCTCCTACTACCTACTTCATGAGTTTGAAGACCAATCATTTTTGGGATTTTCTCATGTCTTGCCTTAGCTAATTCTTAGCTTTCCACCAAATAGGAGATTTGAACGTCCCCCTTGCAACACCTTTATCTAGCCACTTAATCACCTTGATTATTTTAGGTTGCCTACTAAGAGGCTGCCACTCCTCTAAACTCAGGATGGGTTTTAACATTTAGTGAACATAAAGCATGTAGATACATTTTTTCTAAGAATTCTTTAGCTAAAATTCACAAACCTCATCCACTTCTTGTGCAAATTGAACTAGATCCAAAAACCTGGAATCCAATCCCCATAAAAGAGACAACAGGATAAATCCCAAATTGTCCCTTCTAGAGAATGAAAGTGTAAAAGATGGTCCAAAAGGAATGGATTCTATCTCTGATAGAAGATCTCGTCTGTATTTTGGCCACACAAAAAATTCTACCAAATCTTGAATTTTATCCATATCCATCATGACCAAACAAATATTACTAGCAAAGAGAGAGGCCAAATCTGAATTCACTTACTTTTCTAGTAGTAACCAAAATTGCCATTCCCAAAATCCATTTGATAGCTTTTGCCACATCTACCACTGAAATCTAGAAAACATTAAACATGCACGTTCATGACACAATACCAACAAACCCCATTTATCTTTTCTTCGCACATCTAAAAAACAACGGCCATCCTACAAACTCAACTCTGAAGCTATCCATCTTGCTAAAGCACTATGCGAAAAATGCCTCGAGGCCAAACACTAAATCCAATAAGAGATCCATCCTGCTATAATTACATGCACTATGTTATCTTCAAAAATCAATGCTCACACTTAAAAGCTTATAGAAACCATAATGAGAAGGCAAGGCACATCCTTTCGCTATGAAGTCAGGATACAACTACCAACAAAGCCCAAATCCACATGCTTGCCAAGATATCCAAAACACATGGATCACAAAAAAAAATAAAAAGAGACTTTCTCTCTTTTTTCTATTATTCTCCTTTCCTATATATATATATAAACCAAGCCCTTATGGAAAATAAATGACATATTTGGAATGAAATCCTAAACAATGCCAAAAAAGCTTTTACAAACTAGCAAGCTAAAGGAAAAAACAATCAGCTTCCTTCAACTCAAAATTCAATTTGATCAAAATCCCTACAATCTTCCCAACTTTCTTTGATATTATCCATTATTTCTTCTATCTTTTTATCTATTGCAACATTTGCTAGAAAATCCATCAATTTATTGCTTTCCTAAAAGCAATGGGAGAAAAGCCAGTCTGCAAAGGCTTTCAATTTGGCCAAATAATATCTAAAATATTAGCTATCTTCCACAATTTATCTCTCTGATTAGACAAAGCTTGAATCACCACTTGAGAATCCCCTTTGATTTCTAGAAAAGAGATGCCACATTCAATAGCCATATTAATTCCAACTACTAAAGCTTGTGCTTCAGCTTCATTGTTTGTTCCATATGGAATTTTAGGGATAAGGCACTAATCAGAGAACCACCACAATATTTTATAACACATCTAGCTCTAGAAGCCCCTGGATTGCCTTTGCAAGCCCCATCAAAGTTTAATTTGAACGAGCTTGGTTTATGAGGGTTGCATAATGCTTCCTTTCTACTTTCATTCACTTTATTATCTACCTTTGAATCATTAATAGGAGGGATTTGAAGCTGTTTCCACTTTGTACATATTTGCATATCCCATTGAGTCAACAAATATTTCGTTCTTTGGAAATGATAATAAACAACTTTTGAAATGGACAGTTCCATTTCTCTCAAAATGACATGTAAGGTGCGAGCTTTATTTTCAAATATCGAGGCATTCTTTTCTTTCTATATCATCCAAATAAAGATGGGTGGACTACATATACAAAGACTAAACAATAAATTCTTCACTTTTCTTATCGACCAAGAAGCAAAAGCTTTATTGAGTGATTTTGGCTAGGCCCAGTGATGAGGTCACCAATTTTTGCTTTTATAACCTCATCCATATCCAGTTATATATATATCTTTTTCCATATGAGCCCATAAAACTATCCATGTCTTATGTAAATGAATGAATGAATGATTATATATGTGTATTAATATATACATATGTTATGGATTAATGATGCTTTTTCTTTGATTAGATTATATACTTGTGCAACCTTATTTAACAAACATTTGAAGGGTAGAATAAGACTGCAAGAATCTTGCTTGGTCACAACACTTATAGAGAAGCCCACGACAAAAAGGGCTTATAACCTATAGCAACTGATAATCTGTAGGTTTTTCACCTACATGTTGCTCGTAGTAACTACAAGCTTTCCACCTACAAGTTACTCGTAGCCACTACCAAATTACAGGCTTTCCACCCACAAGTTGCGTGTAACAACTGACAAGCTATAGGCTTTTCACCTACAGGTTACTCGTAGCAACTACAAGTTTTTGCCTACAATAGCCCACAACTACTACATAAAAATAAACCATTGTTGTGACAATAAGTAATTGACTTTTAAGGACACATCCAGCGATCTCAAGAACAATGTAAATAATTGAAGAGGATCCTCCATAACAGATGTATGAACCCCTCACATGAAGTGAATCTTGGATGTGCTGTAAAAGGATGAATAAGATAAGGGCAATGAAAAGGAGAAAAGAAACAAAACATCAATGTTGTATAAATTGTCCTTTACCCAGTCAGACCTAAAAACAAGTAACTTTAAGTTACAAACCACTTGAAAGTTGACCAGGTTAGCTACAAAGTATTTGTACTTTTCCTAGTTTAGTGTTTTTGGTTAAGTTAATAAACTGTCTTATGTATTTAATGGCAGAACCTAGATTAGATTGATAATGATGGAATTGTAGACAGTAATTACATTCTAATTTCTGAATATTGTAATCTACTAAAGTAATCTTTAATTGCTATAGAGTTGAGTAATGAAAAAGTTGATTCTATAAGAAGATTTTGTAAGTCTCATGGAGAAGGATTGGAACTCATTTCTAAACAAGGAGGGTCCCCTTGAAAGGAGTTGCAATAAACCCTGATCCTTCTTAAATTAAAGTGTGTTGTGTGAATTGATTTCATTACTAGTTGATTATATAAAGTATGATGCATGCATGACTCATAAGTGTGAAGAACTTTTGCATTTTATTATAATAATTTCCTTGTATATCTATATGGTAAAAATAATATAATTTCATTTTACTAAAACTAGTAATTAATTTAACCTATGAATCAATAATGCATATATAGTGCTGACATCTTTAAAAAACCTATGTACCATGGATTGATAATTAATGTTAAGTAGATTTAAGAATCTGGTATTAACTAGGTAATAAGTCTGACCAACATTTTGGTGCCATTATCAGAGAGGTTATCAATTATTGCTTTTTAGATTGAATTTTACTGCTTTCATTTCCTGCTTTCTAGATTAATTTTATTGCTTTCATTTTTTGATTTATAGAGTAACTTTCCTACTTTCATTTACTGCTTTTATTAGATAAATTTACTACTTTTTAGAGGTAAAATTTTAATTCTTATTGTTTTGATTTTCACATACCTTTATTTCTCTGTATTTTATTTATGCTTATTTTGAAACAACCCTTGAAACACACAAAAATAAAAAAAACTAACCTTGTGCAATAAGAGATAGGATAGTTGAAAGAGTGGCACAACATTTATGCAAAGAGAAAGAGATTCTTGAGAGAGATTTCTATCAAACAAGCCACAAGTTGATACTAGGAAAGAACCACAAATACCTACAATAAATAATTTTTTTTTGAAAGATATACCATAAGCCGAAAGGTTATCAAAGAAGGGAACACTACAAACCGAAGGAGACAACTTGTAGAAGAAGTACTATTGGTTTTGAAAAAGGAAACAAAAGCGGAGGAAGCATTAACTAAGTTGGTAAGAAGAAATGAAGGGGAAGATATATATGAACCAAACACTCTAAAAAGTAACATCAGAACAACATTCCAACAAGGCTTTCTTTAACAAATCAAAGAAAGCTCAGGAGAGTCTTCAGATTTTTCATCCGATAAAAAGATTATGATCAACAGATAAATGTCTACTATCATGATGACCAAGAGACTAATATAGAATTTGAGGGCATGATCCTAAGTACCTTTGTTATTCATATCAAAATAAAATCCATCATGAATGGAGAAAGAGAATTTGTAGATGACAACAGGGCTCCAGACACAAATACTTTTGAATTTTTTTAATTTTAGATGCAATGGATGTAAAATAAATGAAAAATATCCCGCCCTCAGCCTTGCCCAATTTTAGAGGTACGTTATCAGAAGACCCAAAGATATTTTTGTTTGAATTTGATATCCTCTGTAGAAGCCATGAATATAAGTAGGATGCATAAAAATTAATTTTTTTTGCCACCCTTAAAGACTCAACACTTTGTTAGTTTATGGGACTAGGTAGTAATTTAGTCTGCAATTGGGAAGACATGAAAAAGAAGTTTTTGGTTAAGTATCAGGAGTATGAATGAGGAATAAATTATATAAAAAATGATATCTTTAGAATTACTTAAGAAGTGGATGAATCCTTGGAATACTACATTAAATGATTCATGTTTAGTGTACATAAGTTCAAGCAAAGTACACTAGGAAAAGAGCCTTTAAAACTCATCTTCCTCAAGGGAGTCAGAGAAGATTGTCTGGAAGCCTTGGGCCTAATGAGTGGGAGAGATATCTCCCAAATGACATTCACTAAAATCAAAGAGATAAGCAAAAATTATTTTAGGTCTACCATAAACAAAGTCCGAAGCAACAAGCTTCCACTAGCAGTTGCAAATAGTTTATCAAAATCTAAAGTTAGTAACCTGTTACAAGATATAAAATAGGATACCATTAGTCACTTGGCCACCTAATTGGATAGCATGTACACAAAGCAAAAATAAGTAGCCTTGGATCAAGCTTTGACCATCTATTATCTGGATTGCAAGAAGAAGATAACTTGTAGGTGTCATGAGGTTCAAGATAAAGTAGCTAACATCATAGCTGAAGAACTAAAAAAATAGAACTACACACTTTAGGAGGAGATGGGGACCCTATGTTATACAGATAAATCCTTGAGTTCAACGACCATCTTATCCAGGTATGGGAAAAAATCTACCTTTTGCAAATTCTACTTTTTTTAATTCACAATTTGTAAATACTACTCCCAATTGGATTAGTCCATGGATGAACATTCTACCTTCTAATCCCAACTGAAATCCACCTCAAACAAGCCACCTCTCCACCACCTGACAGCCTCCAAAAAATGTATCTCCAACTTGGATACAAGCTTGGAAACCACCCCAAGGCCCACCCCTCACAAACCAATGGCAGTAGCCCTGCAGACCTAATCAGCCCTGGGGAAACTATCAAGGAAGATTCCCTCCACATCAATAACAACAAAATCATGATCTTATGCCCAATACAAAAGCTACCCAAGCCTAATCAACTCTCTGCCCAACCCGTATAAAATATTACAAATAAGTTAGTGTAACTGACATTTAGTATTGAACCTATTTAGTACCTGACATATACAATGAATATCAATGAAGTTCACCTACGTTCAAGAAGAGTTCTACCACCCCAACCCCACCCATAATAATAGAGTTAGCTTAGGAAACTCTAGAAGATCATGTTAACCCACCTTCACCACCCAAAACTAGTAAATAAAGATGCTAATGCAATAGTCCCACCATTTTTAGAATGTCTTAGCCTTTAGCATCACATAATTGAGCCTGAATTTGACTTCATAGGATAGCTCAAAAATCTCTGTATTAATTTTTTTCTATTTTAGGACATCAAGGATGTGCCCATATATTCTAAAGCTGTAAGAGACTTATGTCTATGTAAACTTGGAAGGAAGAAGAAGGATCCCAATACAGTGCATATGATTGGCCAATTGGTAGACATTATGTTAAAAAACACCTTGTCAAAGAGATATTTAGATCTAGGATGCCCATAGTAATAGTTTAGATCCATGACCAACAACTGTCTAATACATTGATAGGCCTAGGGGTTACAATAAATATAATGACAATCAAAACCATAAAAAAATTATAGCTAAATAATATTAATCCCACATCTACAACGTTGCAAATAGTTGATAGGTCTACAGTCAGATTAGTAGTCATTGGAGATCTTGTCATTACTATATATTCTTGGGCATATCCTAGAATTTTTATTATGCTTTAATCAAAGTCTAATTTGGGTGGATACCCTCTCATCTTAGGATGACCTTGGCTTGCCACAGTTGATGTCTTCATCAGCTACAGATCAAGTCACATGTTGATATCCAATGGAAACTGCACTAAGAAGTTGGTCCTCTATCCTCCAACACAACCATCCTTGGAACCAGAACATACATTATGGATTGAAGAAGATGAGGTAGACTAGCCTTCTTTGATTCCTATATTCACCATAGACCATACATGCACCTTGGCTAATTAAAAGGAAGATATACTTCTCTCAAATTTCCTTCAAAATAATTAATAGACTAATCCTAAAGATCCCAACAACTTGTAATGCATAAAGTGCCCATTTGTCAACCTTTGCAAAGAAGACAAATCTACTACATCTGTACATGAAATATTCCATTAGTTTATGCTTCATAGCTATAGCGACACCAGATCCATCAATAATTTAAAAATGATGAAAACACTTGCAAAAACAAATTAAAAATTTTCTAAGAAAAACATTACTTATTAATAACCAATTAGAGTCAAATGAAGAAAAATACCTAGTTGACATGTTGCATGAAAACCAACATGCTTTTGCATGGGATTGTGAGGATATGCAAAGAATTGGCTTAGAAATATACACACATCAAATCTATATAAAAGAGGGGTAACAACCAATCAGACAACCACAACATAAGATGAATCCAATGCTAAGACAAATAATCAAAGTGGAACTACAAAAACTCCTGACTACTGGATTTATATATCCCATCTTAGATAATGAATGGGTTTCACCATTGGTAATTATACCAAATAAAAATGGAGAGTGATTTGTTTGCATAGATTACAAGTAACTTAATATAGCAACCAGAAAGAATCATTTTTTTCTACCATTCATTGATCAAGTGCTCGACACACTAGTATGGAAAAAATATTTTGCCTTTTTAGATGGCTTCAGTGGTTACAACCAGATTAGAATTTCTTCTGAAGACCAGGAGAAGACCACATTCACTTATCCTTCAGGTACTTATTCTTACATTGTATTATATTTTGGATTGTGTAATGTTCCTGAAATATTTTAGAGGGTTGTCCTGAGTATATTTTCAGATCTGGCTAATGAATGTGTAGAAATCTACATGGATGACTTCACTATCTATGGAGAAACATATGATGAGTGTGTGAAGAACCTAAAGAAAGTATTGTAATGCTGTCAAGAGAACTATTTGTCCTTAAGCTACAAAAAATGCTACATGCTAATGACAGAAGGCATTGTACTAGGCCACCATGTATCTGTTGAATGAATCAATGTTGACCTTGAAAAAATCAACATAATAAAAAATCTCCCTATGCCTCAAAAATAGAAGGATGTCAGGAGTTTTTTAAGACACACTGGTTACTACAGAATATTTATCAACAATTTTAGCAAAGTAGCAGCACCATTATTTACTCTCCTAACTAAAGATGTTGAATTCATATAGACTCCTATCTATGATACAACCTTCAAATAATTGAAAGAATTGTTGACCACCCCACCTCATTTTTGTGTGGTCCTGATTGGAAGCTTCCCTTCCATATTCACACAGATGCTTCACATACTGCTTTGGGAGCCGTGCTAGAAAAAAATAGGAAGCATTCACATATGCCATATTTTTTGTAAGCAAGAACCTATAGACAGTAGAATTAAATTACATGATCACTGAAAAAGAATTTTTGGCAGTAGTCTATGCTATCAACAAGTTTTGTCACTACATAATAGGGTATCAAGTCTTTGTTCATATAAAACATGCAGCCATTAGGTAACTTATGAACAAACCAACTGTCCTAGGCAAAGTGATAAGATGGTTGCTCTTATTACAAGAATTTGGTCTAACTATTATAGATAAGCTTGGTAAGGACAATGTCATGATTGACTTCTTATCACAACTATAGTCCCCTCAAAAGGATACCATAGTAGATGACTCATTTTTAGAAGAAAACTTGTTCTCCCTCACCCTTACCATACCTTGGTATGTTGATATTGCTATCTACTTTTTAGCATGGTTACTCCCACAACACTTACTTCCTAAATAAAAAAGAGCTTTGATTAAAAAAAGTGACATATATTCCTGGCTATTCATATTCTTTTTCTATACTAGGCCTAAATTATCATCAGAATATGTTTCAAAGAAGATGAAGTTCTAGATACCTAAAAGCTTGCCATGATGAACCTTATGGAGGTCACTTTGTAGCCAAGCATACAGTAGTAAAAATCTTGAATACAAGGTATTATTGGCCCTCAATCCGTCAAGATGCAATAAAGTATATAGCTCATTGTGATTGATGTCAACGTATGAGGATACCCATATGTTCGCATGAGATGCCTTTTTAACCTCAAATGGTGCTTGAACCATTTGAAAAATGAGGCCTAGAGTTTGTAGGACCTTTTGATCCAAAATCAAATAACAAAGAGTACATTATTTTATGTACTGATTATGTTATTAAATGGGTGGAAGTAAAGGCTCTTACACACATTAGGGATGAAAAGGTGACAAATTTTCTCTATGAATAAATATTCACAAGATATGGTGTGCTATGAGAAATAGTCATTGATTAAGGACCACAATTTACTGCTAGTTTAATTATCATTCTGATCCAACAATATAAGATTAGGTATAAGAAATCAACACCATATCATCCATAGTCCAATGGACAAGTAAAAGTCACCAATAGGGAGTTATAAAATATTTTAACTCAGACTGTTAGTATGTACCATAAAGATTGGGAGGCTACACTTTCTGAATCTATTTGAGCATATAAAATCTTGTAGAAGATCACTAGGCTTCACCTCATATGAGTTAGTCTATGGGAAGAAACTTGTCTTGCCAATTGAATTTGAGTACAAGACCTTATATACAACACTAGAACTTGGGATGGATATATCTGAAGCACATAAAGAAAGGCTTATGTAACTGAATGCCTTAGATGAATACATATAGTAGGTACTATAGAACACAAAACTTGTACAATAGCAGTGGATTGGATGACATGACATGTATATTAAGACTAGATAATTCAATGTAGGAGTTTGGGCCCTTCTTTTTGATTCAGAATACAAAGATCACAAGAGAAAACTCCACACTAGATAGCTTGATCCATTTGAGATTGAGCATGTTCATGACAAAGGAGCAGTGCAACTCTAGACCATTGATCTAGTGAGATTTCATCTACTAGTCAATGGCCACATATTGAAATTATACAAAAAGGCAATCACTCAAGAGGAATTTACCAAGCAGATACACAAGCAATTATAAAATGGATTCAATAATGTTCTAGATCAACATGATGTCTCACCAACCACAGGGAGAACCAACCAACAAGTAGATGAAGGAGATGAGGACATTCTATCCCTCCTCTGGCATGAAGACTAAGATCTTTACATAATCCTTGACCAGTCAAATTCACAGCTGACATGGCAAGAACCCAAAATAAACATTATTTTTTAGGCAATAGTTAGAATAAAAAATAAAAATAAAATAAAAAATCCAACAATGAAAACCTCTTTTGGGCATTGTTGGAAATTTTTAGAGAGAAAACTAGCTTGCTGATTGTCTAGAACTGTAAAAATGGACCTAAATAAAAAATCAGTTTGCTAGCTATTTAGGGGTAAAAAAATGGATTACATGGAATCATTTTGAGCAAAACTACTCATCTTTCTATAACACATCTTTCCTTCTAGTTTCTTCCAGCCTTAATATTCAGTAGCTATAGTTCAACTTGTAGTTGCTACAGGCAAAAAAAAAATCTAGAAAAATGGGGCTATAAGGTACCCTTAGAGTTACTAAGTGCATCTTCATAACTGCTATAGGAAACATCAATTTTCTATAGTTATTACAGGCACCCTCACCATTGCTACAGGCACCTTTGTTAACAAAGGAATTCCTCTAGTTGTTACAAGCTATTTTGTAGCTACAACGGGCATCTTCATCACTACTGGGCACAAGTTTGTAGTGGCCACGGGCTCCACCTATAGTTGCTACAGGGACACCCTGACCCCTATATACACCTCTCTAGTAGCTGTAGGTTAATTTCTCACAAACTATGACCTACGACTTTGGTCATGGGCTATTGAGAAATTCATGGAAGACACCAAACAATCTAGAGGAGTAAGGAAAAATTAGAGTAAAACTTTAAGCATTGTTCAGGGAGGACCATGCCCTAGAATAATAAAGGGATACAACAAAAGTATACACTTCCAATCTCCATTTGGAGTGTTACAGACTAGAAATTTTGGCTCTAGGGACACAAAAGAACCATTCTCAGCTTCTGGTCACTTCATGCAAAATTATTTCACTATGCAAACAAGTGAGATTTGGGATCCTTTTTAGCACACAGGTTCTAAGTTTGAAAAAATAGCTAATTGCCAAATCAAAAGTTTCCTAAACAAAGATTCCATCAGCAAACATCATCATTTCACTAGGAGTAAGATAGAAGAGAAACAAGCCATCATTAGGTTCATGCAGAGGAGATCAAGAGCATCAAATACCATCACACACTCTCCTCCATGTTCATAAAGGATTTGACTGGAATAACCAATAGAGATCTATAGTGACCACCTTGTGGAGGGATGGAGATCATCCCTCATACCACTACAAGACCACTGTTCTAACCCTTTGCAGGTCATCATGATTGTATGTAGATTGTTGAGGGCATCATTGAAAAACAAAATCCTATGATCACATAATTACCTAGGGGTAATAATGCAACAAAATCATAACCACCAAGGTAATAATTATATGAGGAAACAACAAGCTAAGCTTTCATTATGACAAACACTCACATGCAGATTTTTTATGCTAAACCCTATGAACAAAATGATTAAAAAAGTACGGTGTATCTTTTAGTCATAGAAAAATACATAATTTTTTTATTATAACATGCATTATATTAAAAAACATATTTAATCATTAAAACTTTATTCATTGGATTTTGTCATGAGCTATGCCAACTAAACACTCACACCCTCATCATGACCCTATCCTATCTCTTTTCATCTTACAAGTACCACATCACTTTGGGACAAGTGACCTCTCACATGGGGGGAAGAATACTGCAGGGAATCAATCACATGATAATCTATGCATTCTAAGTGAAATCCCATGATTACACCAAAATACGATGAGGAAAAACAATCAATTTTGAGATCATAGCTCATTCAAACAAAGACCTAAGCTACACAATACTGCACCCTGTAACCAAAACCACCATTTTTGAAGAACCCTGCTTTGCTACAGACAACAATTTGAAGGTAAAATTGGGTGTTTTGAAGAGATATATATTTGAAATTTTTTTGATAGGAAAATAAACTAACTAAAATGGGAGGCTTAGTAGTGAGAAGGGAACCCTCAGATCACAGGTAGTTGTAAGAAGACCCAGACAGCTAGGCCATCTTTAACATGATTGGATGGGCTACCTATTTTGAGAAACTATAGTATTTTTTAGAACCTCTCACTCAAGAATTTGCAAAAAAATTTATAGGAGACCAGGCGATAATATTTGGCATTAAATTTTTAGTTACAGAGGAATTGGTAAGCTAGGTTACTGGATTGCCAAGAACAGGGAAAAACTAGGAAGAGAAACATAATGGTCAACTAGCTAGATAATAGTTCTGTAAAGACAATGAAAGGCTAGTGTTTAAAAAAGGTGTAGAGAGACTCAGTCTACCCCTAGCTTGAAGGGAGGTGGCCTTGTATATCATCAAATATTTGACATGCAAAATAAGGTACTCTTTGATCTATAATCTCCAATTTAAATTTCTAAATCATTTAAGGCATGATAGGACTATTAATGTCCCAAACCATTTATGGAATATCCTAAAGAAAATGTATAAAAAATACCAAAAAGGGGTAGAGAAAGCTTTGTCTCATCATTGTTTGATTTGGTTGTTGGTTAAACAAGGAATAAACAATACTAGACCTAACCTCACTGGGAAATAATCTCTAACCCTAAGGACTAGTGAACCTTGGCAAAAGGAGGAAAACAATGAGGGAGAATCTCCCAAAGAACAAGTCCAACAAATAACATAATAGGATATTATGGGCTCTAGTAAAACTAGCTAGTTTGTAGCTACTCAAGTTTCACCTGTAGTTGCTATAGGTAGGGGAAGATGAAGAAAATTAGTGCTACCTCCTAAGAACATGGAGGAGGAAAGTCTACCAAAATAAACTAGGCAACATATTCCTTCTCTTGTAGTTTCACCACAAAACATAGAGTCTCCCACCATGGCTCGTTCAAAAGGAGAAGAAGCTTTTCCTCACTAGATACACAAGAAGAACAAGTTTCAATATATCCCCCTCCTATAAAGAAAAAGAATACAGAAGGGAAATATCCCTCTACATTAAAGAGAAGGAGTCCTCCTCTTAGGAGGTCTCATAGAATTAAAAGACAAAAGACAACCCTAACATCCTCATCGATAAACCTCAGTGAAGATGAATTAAATAAGAAGAAGCTCAAAATTCGTAAGACCTCTAATGGGTTTGAAATAGTAGAATGGTGTACTGAAGATGAGTCTACAAGGGAAGAGAAAATGCAGTCACCTGAGAAACCCAAATTTACAAAGGAATACATGGATCTAATCAAACAAATAGGATATACAGATAAGGAAATAGGAATGTCAGATCAGCTTGTAAGAGAAGAAAAATTGCTTGAAGAAAAGACCTTGAAAGAAACAACAAAGCTAGACACAGTTCCTCATAACCAGGTGTTTCAGACTTTGGAACAAGCCATGAAAGAGATATATAGGTTGAGGAACAAAATATCAGAGTTAAAATGCAAGAGAGACCTAAAAACACTTCTGAGGGCAACATAATTTATAGAGCCATCTATGGAAAAAGAGTTAAGGATATTAGAGGAGCTTGCAACAACTCCCTTTGAAGTGCTTACAACAAGTTCATCCACTTTACCTATGAATGGTATTAGTGTAACCTCAGATGAACCTACAGTAGATAATGCTCTGGCTTTGGTACCTTTCTACAATAGGTTTTTTCCTACATTGACCATTGCAAAAATACCTGTAGCAGAAGAAGTGATTGATGTAGACCTTTCAACTACTAGGCCAGTAGAAACTGATGACCTTTTGAATTTTTTTGAAGAAAAATTTAGTAATGATGAAACTTATCATAAACATTTGATACAAAAGTTTAAGATATATGTTGAAGCAAAGGAGTAACAAGATGATTTAAAAGAAAGCTTAGAAAAGGTTGAGACTAAGATTACTTATTTAAAAGAAAAGATCACTAACATGTATGAGACCTATGAGATGTTAATGGAATGCAGATAAAATTTTAAGTGTATGTTGTATACTTAGAGGAAAGATGGATCAAATTCAAATATGATAAGATATACAGTGATTAGTTCTACATGGTATGTGATCTTAAGTATTTTTTTTAGGTTTATAGGCATGCTGATCCTAATTTGCAGGCACAATTGAGTGAGTTTTACATTCATCAATATGTTGTGCCACATGATACAAGGTGGAATCCCAATATATACCTAGGGGATGTCCAATTTAATGCCTTTACCTCAGACATCCTAAATGAAATAAGAAAAAAATTGGTTGATGACTACTAAGAGAAAGAAAAAGAGGCTACCCTCATGATTAGGGATGAATCTGTGGATTCAAAAGCTATAATAGATGAATGGATTGCCTTTATGATTATAGATACTCCACAAGCATGGGTTATAAGGAAACAAGTAGAGGTCCAGAACCACTACTTGAGCCTTATAGAGGGAGATGGACAACCAACTTTTGTTTTTTATTTGCATAGATGGGAAGAACTTTCAGATACTCTAAAAAGAAAAGAACCTTATTCACCTCAAAACCTTCGAGAGGCTATACACAGAGTATATATGCACATTAAACTCATCAAGAAAAGAAGGATAAATTGGTTGGGGTTGATATTTCATTCATCTATGTTTTAGTTTCCGATTCTTGATTGGGAAGGGAATGTGCTACCTGACAGAGAAGCATAGAAGAAAAAGTGGAAAAGCATAGATGATGTTAAAGGTTTTTATATCTTTGAAGGTATGGGTCTCACTAAGCCCTTAGTTTTCAAGAAATATTGTGGATTCAAAATTCAAAAAAGGCTTGCTTGAGGACAAGCAAGAGGTTAAGTAAGGGGGTGTGATGAGGTCACCAATTGTTACTTTTATAACCTCATCCATACCCAGTTATATATATATATATTTTTCCATATGAACCCATATAACTATCCATGAGTTATATAAATGAATGAATAAATTAATTATTATATGTGTGCATTAATATATACATGTTGTGTTATCAATTAATGATATTTTTTCTTTGATTAGATTATATAATTGTGAAACCTTATTTAACAAACATTTGAAGGGTAAAATAAGACTATATGAATATTGCTTGGTCACAACACTTATAGAGAAACTTACAACAAAAGGGGCTTCCAACCTATAACAACTGATAAGCTACATACTTTTCACCTACAAATTATCTGTAGCAACTATAGGGTTTCCACCTACAGGTTATCCGTAGCCACTACCAAATTATAGGGTTTACACCTATAGGTTATCCGTAGCAACTGACAAGCTATAGGCTTTTCACCTATAATTTTACCATAGTAATTGTAGGGTTTCACTTATAGTAGCCCACAACCACTACACAGAAATAAACCATTGATGTGACAATAAGTACTTAATTTTTAAGGACACATCCAACTATCTTAAGAACAAAGTAAATAATTGAAGAAGATTATCTATAACAGCTATACAGGCCCCTCACATTAAGTGAATCTTGGATGTGCTACCAAAAGATGAATAAGATAAAGGCAATGAAAAGGAAAAATGAAATAAAATAATAATGTTGCATATATTGTCCTATACCCAATTAGGCCTAAAAACAAGTAATTATAAGTTACTAACCATCTAAAGGTTGACTAGGTTAGTTGTAAAGTATTTGTACCTTTTCTATTTGTGTTTTTGGTTAAGCTAATAAACTACCTTATGTATTTAGTGGTAGAACTTAGATTAGATTGATAATGATGAAATTGTAGATAGTAATTACATTCTGATTTATGAATATTGTAATCTACTATAACAATCTTAATTGTTATAGAACTGAGTAATGAAAATGTTGATTTTATAAGAAGCTTTTGTAAGTCTCTTAGAGAAGGATTGGAACTTAGTTTTGAATGAGGAGGGACTCCTCAGAAGGAGTTGCAGTGAAGATCTTGACCCTTCTTAAATTAAAGTGTTTTGTGTGAATTTATTTCATTCCTAGTTGATTATATAAAGTGTGATGCATGTGTGACTCATAAGTGTGAAATTTTTTCACATTCTATTATAATAATTTCTTTGTATATCTATATAGTAAAAATAGTTTAAGTTCATTGTACTACAACTAGTAATTAATTTAGCCTATGAATAAATAATGCATATATAGTGCTGACATCTTTGAAAAGTCTACGTACTTTGGGTTGAAAATTAATTTTAAGTAGATTTAAGAATCTGGTATTAATTGGGTAATAAGTCTAACCAACACGTAGGATTAATTGAAATTATTACATAGCCAAATCCAACACCAACATGCAAAAAAATAATTAAAAAGAAGGTGATCAACAAATTATTGTATTTCTTCACATAAGAACCATCTGGAAGGGCCTATAAACCCCATCTTCTGTAAGTGATCATGAGCCATAATATGATCATTGATAGCCAACCATGCAAAATCACTTGCTTTTTATAAACCTTCTTTACTCCAGCATTGATAGGTTGCCTAGCTTAAGGCATCATCTTCATCTTTGACCATCTCATACCCTAATCTTACTAAGTATACACTTGATTTTGCTCCAATCCAGTGAATCTTGTCTTCTTTATTTTTCAAAATTTTTTTTTTTGTTGAGGTAAGTCTCTAGGGCTAAGACCTCTTCTAGAGGGACTGACAGATCTTGCAAACTTTTTGAGATACCAACTACTCTCATTTTAACACATAATCCCTTATTATATTTCCCAATTGATTTTCTAAAAAAAATTAATCTGGCTATTAGTGAAATCCTCCACTAAAGGACTATGACCATTTCATGAGCCATTCCTAACATCTGCCTTGTTATTAACTGTCTAGGACACATGATGAGCAATCACCAATTTACATTTCAACTTAAAGTTCCAAATGTGAGATCCTCTAGGAGGATTCACAATTGAGACCATTCGCTTTGACAAATATGAATCTAGTTACTTAGATTTGAGAAACCTACACCATAAACTGTCTGGGTTTGAAACTATTTTCTAAACCAGTTTAGCTCCAAGAGCTAAAGTTTGTAGATAAAGATCCTTAATGCCCACCCCTCCTTTCTTTTTTCTTTTTCACATAATTTTCCATTTCATGAGAGGATTTTTTTAATCTTCACCACATCCTTGCTAAAGGAAATCTCTCATTATCTTATTCAAATATTTAAAAACTTTCTCTAGAGGATAGAGCATCAAGAAGTAGTATGTCGGAAGAGCACTCAGAACTGCCCTAATAATGGTTATTCTACCTGCCAAAGAAAGCCAACACCCTTTTAAATAACTAAGCTGAGATTTAAACCTTTTTGATAGATTCTTCCTTGAATATCTATTGAACTAGCTCTTTTAAAAAAATGAACTCCTAGATATTTACTCTGAAGTTTCTCAACTTTAAAACCAAGAATCCTACTTAGGTTTCTTTCAATCTTGTGACCACAATTTAAAAAGTAAATTTTAGACTTGCCTTCATTGACTCTTTTCCCAAAAGATTCTTCATAAATTCTCAGAATTATTTTAAACTTCAATGCTTCTTCTAATGCTACTTTACCAAAAAGAAAATTATCATCTATGAATTGATAATGTGATAGAGTTTCAAAATTACCCATAATTTGAAGACTGTGCAACTTGTCTTGAAAATGAGCCTTACAGATAGATCTTCCCAAGGCTTCTACAATAATAATAAAAATAAAGGAAGATATAGGTGTAGAGAGGATTACAAAAAATGATTAGTCAAACATTAGTTCAATAAATCAAAAGAAAAATGCATAAGAGTAAACCAAATTAAGCCTATCTATTCATGCGGGAAGTTTAAGTAATTATAAGAACAATTGAAAGAAATTAATACCATATTACCTTCTCAAGTGGATTCACCAGATAAATATGACTCAAAAACATGTTCTCCCTTGATCAAGAGATCTTGTCTTCAACAACAATGGTGGCCAACTCTTTCAATGTCTCAAGAACTCCTTGTAAAACTTAGGCTCATGATTTAGAATCACTGAACTAGCATATCAATGAAGCCTGTAAATAAAATCAATGATCAAATGAAAAGGATTATGGAGACAATTTAGCATTATAACTTTGCATAAATCAAGCTTAAAAATGATTTTCATGGCATCTTTATTTATAAATTTTTGAGGTTGATCTAGATCAACTATGACCGTCCATCTCAAGATTGAGATGTGTGTCCATGAATTAATCTAATTATATAATTAAATCCATAAAAATTCCTCATAAATATTTGAGATAGAGGGGAATTTAAGAGGTATGGAGGGTCTTTGTGAGGTATGGGAGACCCATAATCTTGATATTTTATGCATTTATGGCTTATGGATGCCACCCCATATGATGATGTCATTAGGTGATGTAGTTAATATAAATAAATTTTCAAAAATAAATATTCAACAAATCTTATAGAAAATCCATTTAAGCTCTTGATTTGGATCAATTAGCCTTAAACAAGGTTAATCAATATTTATGCAATTATTTGAAAATTGGCTCTCAATTAATCTAAATGGTTAGAAAGTCATATTACTAGGTCATAATTTGACTCGAGAAGAATTAAAAGGTGATGTTAGATGCGTTGGAACTGTATTACCATTTAGGAGGCTTCCAACATAAAATAACAAAGGTACGTGACATGTACCAATGAATTAGAAGAAAAGAGTGATTTAAAACACAAAAAGGCAAAATCGTCATTTTGACTCAAAATGAATTGATCAAAGTTAGAAATCACATAAAATGTGTTGCCCCATTTAGGGATACATTAGTCTAAATCGACACTTTTAAATGATAAGCTCGAACCATTTAGTGCACTTTATGGATTTAGACCTAAAATATACATTTGAGTGAAATTCGAGTAAGATTGATAATTTCAATACAAATAGTGTTAAGAATTGGATGTCTACATTTTGTCGTTGTTTGAGAAGGCTTAGTGAGACATTCAGGTGAAGCACCATCTTTTCAAAAAAAAGAGTTTTCAATAAAAAATTGGAAATGACTTTGGATGCCCCCTCAAGAGAACATACTAAGATGAAAGAGAAGAATGGACTTTTGAAAAGAGTGGAACAATGAGAGATTAACCATTGGAGTAGATCACATCTAAACAAGCTAATGCTTGCACACATGATTACCATCAATGATCAAAATATAATTAAATGTATAATAGGCCCCAATAGACGAGGGCAATGGGAAAGCTATAATCCATAAATATAAGGGACACACTTTAAACATACCCAATTTGAGAGTATAAGCTGTGTACTTATGACATTGATCAATCCTGAGACAAGTTGCATACTAAAATATTTACATCATGGGCATTAATTTAGAGAGCTTGAAATTAGAGAATAAAAGAACGTGGTATCTAAAGAGACGATAATAAGAAGTGCCCTAGTAGAGCAAATTTGATTGTGATAAAATAGTTTTACCCCAATAGGGTGAATCTTGATCATTGATAAAGAATAAATAATGGTTTGCCCCTATAGAGATGATTTAATTTTGATATGGTTTAAATGTTTTTCCCTAGCATGGACAATTGGCTAGAAAAATAGATCAAAAATATAATCCAAAAAGTAGGTTAAAGTGAGTGGGAGCAAATGTACATGTGATGGTGTAATGGCTTAGAAAGCCATATAAAACCTAACATATTAGAATGCACAAAGTGATGAAAGAGATGAAAAGAATATGGGAGATGGCAGAGCTGACTCCAAATGTATAAGACAAGTGGACGCTGCCTATATAGTTCCATGGACTCATGTCCCAGCATGAACTTTAGGGAAATGTAGTTCACCCAAATTTAGGAGAGAATGGAATGAGGAATGATGAGAACTGACCAAGAATTGATTAGACTCATAATGTATGTGAAGAGATGCATGTTTAAGCATAGAGTTAAGTGTTAAAATGCATGATACCTAGATGCCTATTTTCATATTGTGAGCTTGGATTATGCAAAGTGTTCTTGAGAACTGTTCACTGGAGTGATGTTGATGTTAAGACTTTGAAACCTAAGCACAAAGTTCTTGCTATAGCAAAAAAAATTATGCATCATAAGTATGAATAAATTAGAATGACATAACATTTTAATTACCCTAAACCAGTTCAAATATGAATACCTATAACTAAGGATAATGTTAAAACAATGACCAAAACCAAAGTTACAATTATTTGCATTTAAACAAAGAAACAAAGACAAAGACAAAGATAAACATAAATGAACCTAACTTGAATTCACGATATGATCAATCAAGAATTAAGTAGGAACAAATATGTTTAAAAATAAAAAGCAAGAACATCTTAATGACATGAGACCAAGATATAAATAATTAAGATCCCTATGGACCATCAAGACAATCTTGAAGACAAAAGAGAAAAGCAAAATCAAATAGAAAAACAAGACACCAACAACAATCAAATAAATAAAATGGTCCAAGAACAACTTAATAACATAGGATCAAGACATAAATAATCAAGATCTATGCAAATCATCAAGATGTTTTGAAATACAAAAGAGATAAGCAAAAACATACATGGAAACACAAGACCAAGATGAGACAAGAAGTAATAAAAAGAGAAAAGGAGAAGAAATAAAAGGTGAGGTGTAAAAGTACAACAAAACACCAAGAAAACACAAATAAACACACACAAATAAAAAATCAAGTTAGTGTGATTTAAAGAAAAATATTCATGCACGTGTGGTAGAGACGTTAATTTTCACCACAACATAACAAATAAAAATGACACAATAATTGTTCTCTAATTAAAGAGGAAAAATGACAAAATAAATGGAGGAAGAGAAGAAAAGGAAGGGGTTGGCCGAGTTGACTCTAGATGTACAAGACAAGCAGATGCTGCCTACATAGTTCCATATAAGCATGTTCCAACATGAAATTCAGGCCAAATGTAGTTATCCTAGAAAATATGATAGAAAAAAATGATGATTAGACCAATATGATTGATATTATAGAAGAAATATAAGATATGACAAATAAATGAGAATGGTCTTGCAAATAACAAGCTGATGGGATGAGAAAGAATGATCTTTCAAAATGACAAGTGCATAGGACAAGATGAACCGGTGTCTCTTTGCTTGCACAATGGCAAGAGTGTAGCATGGTGGGATAGGAATGTACGAAAGCGTGAGATAATGTTTTTATTCTTTTGTGGATCATGTTCTAATGTTTTTAGTATTTTCAATGTTTTTGGTGTATTTGAGATAAAATATGCACAAGGTGGGGCCATCTAGTCAAGGAGATGCATGTTCAAAAGTAGAGGTTCCAATAGAATATCTAAGCCAGTTGCAATGACCCATGTTTGCAAATCGATGAGAGTGAGAAAAAGAGGTGATCGAGCTGACCTCAATAGAAATTGAGCACTGCCTACATAGTCTCAAATACTTCAAATCAATGTAGTTAAAAAAACATGGTTCATGGATTATAATGGTATAATAATACCTATAATAAAATGGTCTATGGGGTTGCCCCCAAGAGACTAGGTAAAGATAATGTTCAATGGGTAAATGGTAAATAAAAAATAGTTTTGTTGCTCTTGTTGACATGGAGATGCACATCCTAGTCAATATGTGAGACAACAAAAATGATCATTTATAAAGTTGTTACCCATTTCCCTTTTGAAATAGTTACTCTATCAAGAATTGGTTGTAGATCTAGACCTAAATAATGTTGTTTTGATCCCCATTGGCAATCAATTCTTCTTGCTTCAAATGTTGAGATAAGATATTCTTATAGCATCAACAAAGGAAAGTGATGCCAGTGATAAATGATATAAGTGGGTAATAAATAGGTGGGTGAAAATGGTGTGTGTAACAAATGGTAAACAAATGAAGATCGAGACCTTCAGTCACACATAAAGTTGCTGATGAAGGATTCAACATAATTTTGTTTGTGGTGAGGCTAAAGACCTCTGAAGATGCTCTCAATATGACCACCATATTATTATGTTGCTTGATCTTGAGAGTAGTAACCATCTGATTATGCTGTAGATTAGAAGTTGTTTTAATTTTATCTTGATTAATATCTGCAGTAAATAGTGAAGAATTTTTGTGCTCAGCTATTGGTGCCTCAATGAAGTTTTTACCAATGAATTTGTTTTGATCATCCTATAACAACTTTGAGAAGGTTTCACAAAGAGATGCTAACATTTGACTTTTATTGTCTTCTAATGCCTGCAAAAAGGTTTTAGTAAAAGATGTTGAGTTTGATCTTTGCTCATCCCTTAGCGGCTTCAAAAAAGTTTCAATAGGATATTATTCTTTTTCTAAATGAATGTGATCTTGGCCCCTCTGAGATTTTGTAAATGATATGTTTCCATGGATGTAGTTCAATAAAGTGTAATTCTATTGGTCCCAATCAACGTTTGTGGGAGGTAGAATGTCAATATAATGGTTACGTTGGGTGGGAATAATGGGATGGTGAAAGGCAACACAATCCTTATAGAAGATACTAGGAGAACTTATATCGATATTGAAGTAATCATCCTAAAAAACTATAGAAGGATATACATATATTCAAATTGATCTGTAAGGCAATTTTAATCAATGTTATAATAACCACGACTATAATCTATTTTTGAATCTGATTATGATGCAAAGGACTCTGAATCTAATGTTGCAATTGATGTTGATTCTGTTTCTGATGCTAAATCTGATGTCAATTCAAAAATAAAACCTGACTCTAATATTGATTCTTCATTTGATGTGGTTGTTTCTATAATATTTGGTTGAATGTTTGATAAGTAATGGTTTGTGATGGCATAATTGATTCATCTTGGAAGGGTTCAACATAGACTAGCTCATCTAAGTGAATCCCCTCAAAGAGAGAGAACCACTCAAGGGACATCTCAACAAAATCATGTCTATCAAAGTGAGACTCCTTAATGGGTGGAAAAAGATCAAGAGATAACTTTATAGATACTAGCTTATCAAAGAGATGAGGCTCTTTAAAAATATGTAAAATATGAATAGGTATCTTATCACAAGTTGACTTGTCACAAATGGGTGTTTCGATAATAACATCATGGTTTTGGTTCACAATTGGTTGCAAAAAATCAATTTTGAACACATTTTGGTCTTCATAAGATGGCTCTTGAAGAGGTAATGGTTCTTATTTTGGATCAAAGATCAACACATAATTTCTAAAGTGGGGAAAATTTGGTTTAGCGAGAACAATGTTTCACGGTTCAATAATGGACTTTCCAAAAATTAGAGAATTGAAGAAGGGATCAAACACAATTGGTTCATCAAATGAAGGTTCTTCAACAATAGGTTCATCAAAAACTGGTGATGGGCCAAGAATGTTAATAATTGGATGCTTCTTAGTTTAGTTGCTTAGACAAACCAAAGGAGGAGATTCTAAAATGGTTAGGACTAGACGCTTCTTATTTTGGTTGCTTGTGCAAACCAAAGGAGCAAATCCTAAAATGGTAATGACTGGATGCTTTTTAGTTTGGTTGCTTGTGCAAACCAAAGGAGAAGGTCCTAAAATGGTAACGATTAGATGCTTCTTAGTTTGGTTGCTTGTGCAAACCAAAGGAGGAGTTCCTAAAATGGTAATGACTAGACACTTATCAGTTTGGTTGCTTATGCAAATCAAAGGAGGAGATCCTAAAATGATAATGACTAGATGCTTCTTAGTTTGGTTGCTTGTGCAAACCAAAGGAAGATGTCATAAATTGGTAACGACTAGATGCTTCTTAGTTTGGTTGATTGTGCAAACCAAAGGAAGAGGTCATAAAATGGTAACCTTCACATGTTGCATAGTTTGCTTGCTCATACAAGCTGAAGGAGAAGAAGGATAACCAAAAATAGTAACCTTTGAGTGTGGAGTTCAAATAAAAGGGGAAAGACAAGGATGACATATGACAACTGGCATGGATATGATTGATTTTCAATAGATATGCCCAAAAAGGGCAACATCCTCAAATAATATGGAGTGCTCATGTCCATTATAAAAATGCTCCACTTTACAATTAGGGCTATAATAAACCCTATTGCAAGTGTACCTTAGTGTCATCATTTAAAAAGAGTGTTCTTAATGTTTGGCAAGATTTGGATCAATGTTTTACAAATGTTCAAACAAGGAATGCTTTGGTTCTTTTCAAACAAATAACTAAGGTACCAAAGAGACTATAAATGGAGGGTGGCTTGGAACCACACACAATTAGAATATTGGGTTCACAAATTTACTCAACTTTTGGTAAAGTTTAAATAGTATGGATTGGAAGAGGGTAAGGTAATTCAAAGATACATGGTGAAAACTAGACACTAAAGCCTAGATATTTATGATACACTTGTACTATAAAAGCTAGTTTCAACTTCGATGAGTTGACCTTAGAAAATTAATGGAAATCTCTCTAAATTATGAAGAAAATAATTTTAACTAAGCAACTCAAGATGTAAAAACATACACGAATTACTAAGTACAAAGCTAGGACCAAATGAATAACACAATGTCACCACATGGTTCTAGTAGGATAGAATATGTTATAGGACTCAAAGCGTGAGTGCTACGCAAGATCACTTGAGTCCACCAAGATGATAATATGATTTTGAGTCTAATAAATGGCCCTCAATCTAAATGAAAAATTGAACCCAAGTTAGAACAAGTTTAGTGTGCAAATGGTGAACCCAATTTAACACACCAACCCTTAAAACTTAGAAAGGTTCAATTTTGATTCTGAATTATAAATAATGGGCTTAAATAAATTGGGTAAATGATCTATAATCAATTGGGTTGCATAACTACACCAAAGTGGGTGATATGACACAAAGTTTTGATAATAATTTGAAGAGAAAGATAAATTTTCCAATTAGATAGTGTAATGCTTCCCTTACTCAAGAATTTTGAGGACAATGTGTTTTGGTTAAGTTCATTTGGTTAATAAATAGTTTTAGACACAAATCAAGACTAAGTAAGCTAATGATAAAAAATAATTGTCTTAAGTCTAAACTGACAAGGTATGGCAAAGTGGGGTTAACTAAACTAGCAAGTTTTCAAACATTTTTACATGGATCAATTGCACAATGGATTTCATGTCACACAATACAAAAAAACACACTTTAATTGGGTGTTTGTAGCACTTAGCTTGTTGCAAAAAGGTCTTGCTCTTTTTGTAACCACTACATCCATCACTTGCTTAGTGTAATGCGATGTTCAAAGTACAGATATGTTTCAGTGCTTTAACCCTATAAAACTCGTGGGAGGTGATGAAATCCCTCTCACAAGCCAAGTTTGAATAAAATAAAAGACATAATGGAAAGACTTTAGGGTCGTTTAAAGATCACCCAAACTATTATGAGTTTTTGGGGAGTGCTTTAGACGACATTATTTCTATGGCTTGGACTAGGCATGTGTAATAAGGATGATGCTTTTGATTTCAAAATTTCCCTAAAGGGGATGAATGGAAGAGCATACACACAATGCCCTTATTTTTGCCAATCAAATTCTAATTAAACAACTATTGAATACAAATTTGGACAAATGAGTTCAATTTAGAACACTAAATGAAAAGTTGGGTGGTATTCTTTTGATCCCTTGGTCTTAATTGCTAAAATAGAAAAGATTGCAAAAAATGACCACATGAAGCAAAACAAAACCTAAGTTAATTTTAATCCCAAAGATTGAAGCGTTCAAGACTTATCTTATATTAATTTTAATGCAGCAATTTTGAAAATGTTCAACACTTAAGATTGGGTTTAAGCACTAAACTTGAACTGTTTCTAAGATTTAACATGATATGTTTATTTTAGGCACCAAATACCAAATGTGTAAAAACATAGCATGTTCATTTTAAACCCAAATAAAAGTGTGTCTAGTTAGTAAAATGCAATTAAAACAACTTCTAAACTAATCCCTCAACTTGCAAAAACACAATTATAAGGCCCTGCTTTGAAGCATTTAGGAGTTTGGGAAAATAACATTAAAAATTTAACTCTCTATTGTAATATCACTATTACACAATCAATCCCGTTGTTTTCTTTTAAAATCAAAATTTCATAAGAAAATATCATTGTTATGGATTATTTCGACAGAAAACACAATATTTCTATTTTCTTATAAAATCACTATTAAACAAAATCATTGTTTTGAGATAAAAACACTGGCCAAATCAATGATATCGATGCTGCATGAGTGATATCGCTATTTTATAATATCGTTGCTCTGGCAAATGAAATCACTACATAGTGAAACAAAATCACTGCTCAAGTCTATAAAAACATTGTTTAACAAACAACAATTTCGTTACAAAATTGATACTGTGTGAGCACTGATATCATAACAGAGAGCAAAATCATGACACTAGGAATAAAAATGCAATTTACCAGAAAATGGATTTTTAATCTAAAATTTCATTCTTTTAGCTCCCTCATTATAAGATTCTGCATAAACATGGTTAGTAAGTTGCTTGAAATAGGTTTGTGACCAAATTTGTGGGGTGCAATTCCACTAGGTGTGCCAAAATGTAGAGAGGATTACATAAAATGATTAGTCAAATATTAGTCCAATAAATGAAAGAAAAATTTCATAAAATTAAGCCTATCTATTCATGCAGGAATTGCAAGTAATAGTAAGAAATATTTTAAAGAAAGCAATATCATATTACCTTCTCAAGTGGATTCACCATACAAATGCAGCTCAAAATCATGTTCTCCCTTGATCAAGAGCTCTTGTCTTCAACAACAATGGTGGCCAACTCTTCTAATGTCTCAAGAACTCCTTGTAAAACTTAGGCTCATGATTTGAAATCATTATACTAGCCTATCAATTAAGCTTGCAAATAAAATCAATGATCAAATGCAAAGAATTATGGAGATAATTTAACATTATAACTTTTTACAAATCAAACTTAAAAATGATGTTCATGGTCTCTCTATTTATAGATTTTTGAGATTGATCAGGATCAACCATGATCACTCATCTCAAGATTGAGATGTGTGGCCATGAATTAATCCAATTATATAATTAAATTCATAAATATCTCTCATAAATATTTGGGATAGAGAGGAATTTAAGAGGCATAGAGGGTCTTAATGAGGCATGTGAGACCCATAATCTTGATATTTTATGTATTTATAGCTTAAGGATGCCACCTCATATGATGATGTCATTAGGTGATGCAGTTAATAGAAATCAATTTTCAAAAAAATATATTTCAAAAATCTCATGGAAAATCCACTTAAGCTCTTGATTTGGATTAATTAGCCTTAAACAAGGTTAATCAATATTTGTGCAATTATTTAAAAATTGGCCTTCAATTAATTAAAATGGTCAGAAAGTCATATTACTGGGTTGTAATTTGACTCGAAAAGAATTGGACGATGATGTTAGATGCATTGGAACTATATTCTTATTTAGAATGTTTCCAACACAAAATAACAAAGTTATATGATGTGTACCAATAAATTAGAAGAAAAGAGTGATCTAGAGCACAAAAAGGCGAAATCATCATTTTGAATCGAAATAAATTGAGTGCAATTCGAATAAGATTGACAATTTCAATACAAATGGTGTTAAGAATTGGATGTCTACAATAGGATCCCCTTGCCTCAATCCTCTTGATATTGAGAAAAAACTATAAGGGCTCCCATTTACTAACACCAAAAATTTTGGATTTGACACACAACTACAAATCTAGTTACACCCATCTTTGCAAAATCCAAATTTTAACAGAATCTTAAACAAAAATCTCTAATTAATGCTATCATAAGCTTTACTTATGTATAGTTTTATCATCACACCTTTTTGATGATTATGGATTAGGTAGTGCATAATCTCATGTGCAATAATAATACCTTCTTGAATATTTCTTACGGGCACAAAATCCGCTTGTTCTCTAGAAATCAATTTATCAAGGAAGGGTTTCATTATTTTTGCAATTGATTTTGAAATGATCTTATAAATAGTATTGCAAAGAGCCATAAGTCTAAAATCCTACAAGGAATTTTTATATTCACCTTTTGGAAATAAATAAATAAAAGTCATATTTAGATTTGGTTTAACTTGTTTCTTCTTTCTGGATGCTTCTACCATTTCCCAATTGTCAAAACCAACCACCTTCCAGAAATGTTGAAAGAAAGCAACAGGAAACCCATTTGGGCTAGGTGATTTATATTTGGCCATAAAAAAGACCACCTTTCTTATTTCTTCAAAAGAGAAAGAAGACATCATTCTATCATTCATGTCTTGAGAAATAACTTCAGGAATAAATTGAAAAAAAATCATTCTGAGCTTTCAAATTAGAAAAAGCTTCATCATTTAATAAATTCTAAAAGAAAAGGACTGCTTCCTACCTAGTTTATTTAGGTGATTCAAGTGCCACCCCTTGCCTTCAACTAATATGAGCAATCCTATTTACCTTCCTTCTAGCCTTAATCAACTCATGAAAAAAAAATTGAATTTTTGTCTCCTTTGAGCCAATTCTCTCTTGATTTCTATTTCTAAAAGATTTCTTCCCTACAATGAATTTATTAATACTCACTTATTAGAGATTTTTCAAGATGATAAGTTTTGCATCCATCCCATTCTTGAAAAATTGATCATTCAAATTCATCAGATCGACTTCAATCCTCTTGAAAAATGTTCTTAAAGTGTTCACGATTCCAATTTTTTAGTTTTTCTTTCTCAAATTTCAATCTTTTAAACATCTGCACCATCTTTGATCCTTGAGAAATTAGGAATTGGAGCCACCAATCCTTCACTAAATAGAAAAGAGAATGGTCACAAAGCCAAATTAATTCAAATTTAAAAGGGCATCTTTCTGGAGGAGAATCAAATTCAATAGTCAGTACAATGGGGTGATGATCTGATCCGATATATTAAGAAACCCAACAATCCATTTTTCTATTACTTTTATTATAATTAGAAGAGGATAAAAACCTATCTAACATTTCCATGATATTGTCCTATCCCATACGTTTATTACTCCAAGTAAACCAGCTTGAATTAGGAGAAACATCTTCAAGATTATTCTGTTTGATAAATAGACCAGAGTCTTGATTCACCTTAGAGGTAGAGAACACTCCTTTTTTATCCTTCTAATTTAGAATGGAATTAAAATCACCCCCTAACACAAGCTTTTCTTACTGAAAATCTTTAAGAAAAGATGAAATATATACCTAGAGAATTGATTTAAGTAGACCACCTTGTGTTCCATAAATATTGACCAAAAAGAACTTCAAATCAGATTGAAATCTCAAAATTTTACCCACTTGCCAATTTCGACCCATGGCCAACAATTCAACTCTAGTTTAAAAAGGTGACCATAACATGGCCAAAATCCCTAACACTCCTAGAGCCTCCACAAAGATTCCTAGCCAACCCTGACCTAAAGTACTCAAGAAGCCTTCTGCTTCTATCTTATTAAGTTTAGTTTCCTATAATAGCAAAATATCTGGCTTTTCTATATTTATAAGATGCTTAATGAGGAACCTTTTATTAGGGGCGTTCAGGCCCTTAACATTCCAAGAGATTACCTTCATGATTCCAAGTGAGGGAATTATACCCCTCATTTTGCAACATCCAAAAAGCCTTGTAGAGTGCCTTGCATGCCTGCTAAGACTTCTCCTTCAGTGCAATCTATCTTCTTCTTTCTGCCTCTCTTGCTTTTATGACCCTAGTTGGGATTCAAGATATTACTCTGAGATTGAGAAATTGTCAAAATTTCTTTAGCGTTTAAATTTCCTTCATAATCTTCTTCGATATCTTCTTTAGAATTTGATGCTTCCTACTAAGAATTGATGACATCCTACACCTATACCTCTAAAACCCTTTGCTCCTTATTAGTTTCTATATTCAATTAATTTTTCAATACCATCTCCTTAATATTGAGTGATTATTTTAGAATAAAATCACAACTTTTGATCATTGAAGCAGGGGAAATTAGTTCAGTTGTGCCTATCTTTAGTAACAAATCCTCTATTGCCTTAATGTTTTATGGAAGACTTTTCCAATCATCCTTTTCCTTATACTTTAGATCTGCCTGAAGCTCCAATCCCTTTTGAAAATACTTTTTCCCATTTGAAACCATCTTAGGTTTTCATTGAGGCTTCATCTTAATAAACTTGGTTTGAAGAGGGATCCTTTTATTTTTACAAAACTTCTGAATATGCCCTAGTTGATGGAAACTATAATATCTAAAGGGGATATTTTCCACATCAATTCTCTGATGCCAGACCCTACCTGCTATTTTTATGATGATGAACTTAGGAATCTCTTGGACCATATCCAATTCAACCCTAACTCTTGCATACGTAGCTCTACTGCCTTTCAAAGAAGCTGCATCCATATTAACTACCACACCCACCAAACTTCCCAAAGCAGTCAGACAATCTTCACTCTAGTATTCTAAAAGAAGGCCATAAAATCTTATCCAAATTGGATAACTACCCTTCCTAGGTTTTAGTGGGTCAAAATTAGGGATCCAATTTTGAATCCAAAGACCTAAACCATTTATAGACTAGGTTTTAGCCTTGAAAGCCTTTTCTTTTTTTGCTTTGGACAAAAATGTTGCAACAAAAAAACCTTTAGGTAGAAAACACACCGTCAAGTCTGCTCCCCAATTATCTTTGATCCAAAGTTCAACAACTCCCACTACTAGCCATTTACTTGCACATTTACAGATTAGGGCACAATCAAAAAATAATTGAATCTTCAGATCGAAGGGCTCTGATGACCATTCTAGGGTTTTGGCTTCTCCAATTTTCATGCCTTCCTCCAAAGACCCCTAGAAACTTGCCTCCAAAGAAGCCACCTTCTTATCTCCACACTCCTCCTGAAGAGGGACTTCCAAAGACTCTAGCATAGCCTACCCCTCTAAATTATCTTACCCTAGAATTGATTCAAGCCCTCAATTTTCTCCAAATTCTATTGATGCTACCCTACCAACTTGCCTTTCCAATGGCATCAATTATAATCAGACTCTCCTCTTCATCCCACCAATCTCTATCTTCCTCTATCAAAACTTCCAAAACCTTTCTTTGATCTTTTTTGCTAGGATTACTACCTGATTTACCTTTCACGCTAGCCAGATTTTGAAACTACAATGGAACCAAACCTTTTTGAGCCGTTGAAGTCTTACTTTTGTTGCGTTCGACTCCCTTTCGTTGCTCCTTCTCCATCGCTCCCCCTTTTCCTTCATACCTCTTTTCGCTCATGCCATTTTCCCTGCCACAACCACTAATATTTTATTGCAATCATTATATTAATATTTTTTATTATATATACATAATAATAATATTAATAAAATATAATTATTACTATATATATAATGTTATACATATCATCATGATATTAACTCTATGAAAATTATACATTGATAGTTTATATTCGATTCAAGTCTATGACTATATGAAAAACAAGTCATTAAAATCTATTTTTTTGAATAATTTAACTGTAAAATTGAAACAAAAAATACATTCAAATTCTAAAACATTGATTAATACATTCTTCTTCCCAATCCTTAAACTATACTAATAAAACTAACCCCATAAAAAATGTAAAGGTGGTAGGAAATGCCAATTTGTTCTTTCGTTCACTTGTTGCTCAATCCCACATTTTCTTGATGTAAATCCCATTCAATAGCATAAATGTTTATTGAGCACAAAATCTCTATTGGAAGAAAGCATTGGATCTTGGACAAACACATTTAATTATGAGATATTATGCATTGTAGATTTAGGATGTTCATCTGATTTAAACATGTTACTCATCACACAAATAATTATAAAAGCAATTCGTGAAAATTTGTGGACAAAGGATTAAAACCTATGGATTTAGTGGCATGCAAAGCTAATAAAATGATTAGAGAAGCATTATGTTGTCGCTGATTACAACACTGTTAGACTATGAAATATTTTATATTAACTCCAATTCAATGGATATTATACTAATTTTGATGGTGGCCCTTTTGGGAACTTTTTGTGTTGAAATTAGGCAAAACCAAATATGGTACTTGACATAGAATACAATTTCATACATGGGAGGAAAAAACCATTATGGCATGACAATGTTTACAATTTTGGATTTTCTTCATTCTAAATTCTCATGCTTAAGTAAGTGTTGCTTAAAAAAAATTTGAAATATTTTTACATGAATAAAAAGGCTTTATGAATCAAGAAACATTAAAAAAAATAATAATAATTTGCTTTGGATTTTGTATAAACTATTTGGTTATTTTTATGAATAGTGTTTTTCTTATTTTATAGTATATATGTTCTTTTTTCTTTTTAAATAACAAGTTTTAAATAATTTGTATATTGCAGAGATTGTAGTTTCATTATGTCTTTAATTATTTGTAAAGGTACTTGTATTTTTTGTTTAATTTAAAATCATTTAAAGTAATTAGATTTATTTATATATATATATAGAAGAGATTGCATTTTTGTTTTGAATTTAGCTATTCGTAAAGGTATTTGCATTTTTTGTTTGATTTAAAGCTGTTTGAAGTAATTTGATTTTTCGAAAACCTTTTTTTATCTAGAAAATTTTGCATAGAGTTTGCTTATTGCAAAATAAATATGAAATTTAGTTTGTATTTTATTTTGGTCCCTCCTAATGGAATTTGACTTTCATAGAATAATAATATGGCCATAAAACAAAGGAAAAAATTAAAGAGCTAAAAATAATGAAATTTTAATAGATATCAAAACATATGATTAATATTCAAAAACATTGTTTTCTAATATTAACGATATTTTAGAAAAGAGACATCTTCTACAATTTAATTTATTTAAATATAATATATATGACTGTATGTGTTTTTATAATTTCATATATATATATATAAATTTGTATATTATACAAATTGCATTTTTATTATGGATTTAGTTATTTGTAAAAGTACTTGTACTTTTTATTTAATTTTAAGCTATTTTAAGTTATTAAATATGAAAACAACAATTACTTTTTCAAAGAAAGTTTTGTATATAGTTTAATGTGTTCTGCCAATTTCATATTTTATGTTTTTTTAAATTTTTATATTATACAAATCACATTTTTCTTCTAGGTTTAGCTATTTGTAAAATTAGTTACATTTTTTTGTTTAATTTTAAGCTATTAGATTTGAAAAGAGTGATTACTTTTTCATACAGAGTTTTCTATATAGTTTACTTAGTGTGGAAAAAATATACAATAAAATTTGCATTTACATTAAACTAAGAAGCTAGAATTTATAAAAAAACACATAGTTGTTTTACTTGACACTAATGTAGTTTCAATTTCGTACAATAAGAGAACCATGAAAAGACAAAGAGAAAACAAAGAATAAGGAAACAATGAAAATTTAATAGATGTCAAAAGATATAAACAATAACCATAGATTTTGTTTAGCAATATTCAATGCTTTGGAAAATAGTCACTTTTTTTGATTTAGTTCATTCGAATATAATGTAGGTGACTGTATTTTTGATACAATTCAATTTTTATTAAATTTACATTATACATCGACTGAATTACACAATGGAATGACAGATTATTTCATATCATGTTTGAATAATGAAGATTCGTATGCAATGTGTTCATATGAACATGAAAAGCACTATGACATGCTTTACGATTTACATGGAATATATGACAAAGACACATACTTACACAGAATGCAACTTTATGCAAATGACAACACAAATTTAGGTGAAACTAGCCTATGGGGAGATACATTTTGCATCCAATGGATATCAAAATGGTTAAACATATCTATTTGCCTATGGTCATTAACATAAAAAAGAAAATACTTACACTTTAATAAAGAATCACTGACTCCAACATATTCAATAGCATTCCATGATAGGAATCCTATTTATGGACACTATGAACCCCTCTTATGCAAAATAACAATACTATGACTACTCCAACTAGACAACTAAAATTATTAAATACACGTACAAAACTTGCAAATAAATAGAATGCTATTGCAAATGAAATGGAAAATTATGGCCTTTATATAGCAAGCCCATTTGTCAGCAATTGTGGTGAAGGCTTATTTAATGTAATAAGCCTATTAACAAAAAACAAATTTGATGGGCAATCTCTTAGACGCTTTATGGCACATGCATTTTTCAATGCAATTTTGGCAATGGACAAATATGCAATGCATTGTTTGCAATTATGCAAATCCAAATTTTAAAAAATAAAACAATGAAAACATTTCAAACTAGAAACAATATATTCAAATGGCCAAAATGTCATTAAAAAATGGAAAAATAGAAGGTGGGGATTTATGCTTTCTATGGCTTTCAAAAATTTTAGAAGTTGAAATTAAAAAATGGTAAAAAACAACTAGTTTTTTTTAACTATATACCAATTTCCTATTTCCAAAAATAACATACAACATAATTTCATTCGAAATAGAGACAATGCATATTCACTATGAACCTTTACAAAAAACCTGTGAATAATCAATTCTAAGCCATTTGTCTCACGTGTCTATGCATTCATTAAAAAAATAATGCTCTTGACAAATACAACAAAAATAGACACAACAAATTCAATGTGTCTTGAAACAAATGCCAAAAAAAAAGATATGATAAAGTTATCTTCAACTAAAGAAGAAATTGTTAAAAGTCAAAAAGAAAAAAATGAGCCAAAAATAAAAAAAACATTGTGTTGCTTAAAAAAATAAATACGTGAATAAACACCAATGTCAAAAAGTATCTGAAAAAATTAAAAAAAAAGTGTCAACATGAAAATTTAACAAGTTCCAATGACTATAACAATGATGAAGAAAACACATGTAATTGAAAGAGGACACACAATGCAATGCAATGTAGAAAACTATATATCATTGCATTGTTTGAAAGCAACAATACACAAACTGATAAATAATACACAAACTGATAAATAATGAACATGAAATGAAAAAAAAAAAAAGATATAAAAGGAAATTAAAACATACAAGTAGTTAAAGATACACCTACTAATGCTTGTCCACTTTGTGAGCATTTACACTTTAAAAAAGACCTAGTTAACATTGACGACACTATTGTTAATGTTTTTTCTTTGATTATTATTGTTCAAAATTTGATCCAAAAAAATAGAACATATATGTAGAAATGCAAAAGTGCATGCAAAAATGAAAAAAGATACCACCTTTGCTACTCTATTTGAAATAAGAAGAAAGAAAACAATAGAAGCAATTCAAAAACTAGCTTCACTAGAAGAAAGACTACTTTCTATGTGCATGGATTTTTCCCAAATAAGGAAAATTGAATATAAAATATCACAAATAAGACTACTTGGAATGATTATAAATATCCCTATTGATTTTGACCATATTAAAAAAATATTGCCTAGAAAAACTAAAAAATGAGAATCAAATAATTACAGTTAAAGTGAAACGAAAGTTGGAATATGAAAGTGCATATGCAAGAGGAAATATTAACCCTAAATGTGTGATGAATGGATTGAAAAACCTATGTGAAATGCCATTATACATACAATAAAAAAGTGATAATTAAAAATAATTGGTATCATGTACCTAAAAATGAAATTAACGAAACAACGAATGGCATTAACAATCTAGAAGTCATTAATGAGAACCCAATTGAAGGTGAAGTAGAACAAACTAAAAAATCACTTATACATGTATCTGAAACTGCACACTCAATAAAAGACTTTGAAGAAAAGTTTATTGAAATTGCACCAGCTGAAGGTTTAAAACCACTAGATATTTTCAAAGACAAATTTTTAGAAAAAATGAACTTCTCAACATTATATTATGGTTGCAGCAGACCTGATGATATCAAAAAAACATTTTCATATCAAAAAAATGAAAAATGGGACTTTTACATCAAAATTACGATAGTGCAACCAATATTACAAATCTTTTTTTCAAAGAAATTGAAATTATCATACAAATTTCTAATCGTGCATGTGTATGAATACAAAAAGGTGAATCAAAAGCAAAAAAAAAATCTACAAAAGATGTTAAAATCACAATGAACATAGGAAAGATTCTAAAATAGCCAATAGCTTTTAAATCTCTAAAAAGTATTTGAATATCACCTAATTATTTGGAAAATGCAAAGAAAAATATTTTTACAATGATAAGGCAATTAGGACCACCAATATTTTTTGTTACATTAACAAGTGATAATTTTTTTTGGAAGCTATTACACAAAGCATTAGATACTATAGCTAAAACAAACTCAAAACAATATAATGAAAACATATATGAAAATTATATTGCCACAACAATAAGAAATAACCCAATTATTTATAGTTGCTATTTTAATCATACAATCAATTTATTTAAGAAAATGATGATAAAAAATAAATAATTATTTGGTGACATTTTATATATTTTTTGTCACACAATTCCAAAATAAAGGAAATGATCATGTTCATTTCATGCTCTGGATATGTGTTGCACCTATATATGGCCATTGCCCAAATATTCAGATTGAAGCATTTGTCAATAAATATATATCTTGCAATTTGTCATTGCTTGATGAAAACTTGACCAAAATGCAAACACATCACCATACATAAACTAGTAAAAAAAACAAAAAATCATATTGTAGATTCAATTTCCCATTGCCTCCGATGGATAAGACAACTAATTTTCAACCTTTAGAAAATAATAATAGTGAAACTAAAGAATGCACTAATTTTTTTGTAAAACAACTTGAACACATAAAATATGATAGAAACACAACATTCGAGATGTTTTTAGAAAATGAAAATTTGCCTAATGAAAGATATTTGACACTATTGCAATTGATTATTGCATGACCTGTCATAATGTTAAAAAGAGAACCAACGTACATGTGGAAAAATTATTTTGCAATTATTGTTCCTAACCTTTGGTATGAAAATATACATACATAATATGTTCTTGATGCATATTCTATTGCACCATATTGCACATCATACATGACTAAATTGGATCGTACATTGACAAGTGTTTTCTGTAAAGTGCACAATGAGTTATAAAAATATAATGAAAATAAAGTTGAATTTGTATGAAAACTTGGTAACACACTCCTTAAATACCAACAAATGTCTAATCATCAAGAAGTGCACATTGTGTTGTCTTTGCCATTGCATTATGGTTCAAGATTTTTTTTTCATAAACACATCATCATTGCCAAATAGAACATATATTTTGAAAAGCCCAAAAATATTAGTGCAAGAACATGATGACTCTGAAAACATAATGAGTGCTTCTATCAATGTTGGGTTTTCTTTCTTTAATAATGTTTTTGGCATTAAAGTGTATCCCCAATGAGCTAGCACACTGGCCCTTCACACAAGACTGGTCTTGTGCACTCACCCAAAGCATGCAACAAGAGACCAGTCCCTGTGGGTTTTACTATGCAATAACATATTAGTCATATTATTTGAGTTAAAGCTTAAATTTGATTATAAGTTACATAAAAAAAGAGATAAATTATTTTGGTCTTATAGACACCTAAATTTGGCCACCAATGACCTCCAATCAAGCTTTTGACCAATTTCCACCAAAATGCACAATTTGGCCTAAAAACATTAAAACACATTAAAATATTTGAAATTGATATATCCAAGTGCTGATTTTTGCCAGGATATCATTAAATGGGGCAAGGTAATTTATGGGAAAACTAACTTTGATCAGATCATTTCGAGTCAAAATGCCAATTTTGCACCTGGGTGCCCTGAATTGCTCTTTTCTATCAAATCTCTCACTCGAGACACATGCCTTTTTATTTGTGTTGGTAACATCCTAAATGGGATAACGGATCAAGCACATCTAACATTTACTTCCAATTCCAATCTAGTCAAAATTTGGGCCAATAATAAGACATTCTGACTAATTTGAGTAATTTGTGCACAAAGAGCCCAGGTTTACATCAAAGTGCTTAATCATGTTTAAGAGCTAATTAAACCAAATCATGAGCCTTATTAATAATTCCATGAAACTTGTTGAATATATATATTTTTAAATGAATATTGAATATCTGCATCATTAGGTGACCTCATTTTTTTGAGAAAACATCCCTAAGCCATAAATGCCACAAATATCAAGATTCATGCCTCCCATGCCTCATCAAAGCCCTTCCATGCCTAGTTAATGATCCTCTATCCCAAATAGTAATGGGGATATTTTTAGATTGAATTTCATATTTGGATTTATTTATGGATATACATATCAATCTTGAAATGGATGGTCATGTTGATCCTCAATCCATTCGAAAGTTCTATAAATAGAAGGCCTTGCATATTGAATTCTAAGCTCTCATATGCCAAAGTTATAATGCTGAATTAATTCTAAAGCTTCATACAAATTATTTTTATAATGTCTAAATATTTATCCAAGCTAAGCCAAGACAAAGCCACACAAGGTGTCAATGAGAGATGGAGGTAGCCAAGCTTTCATTGATGTAGACTTCATGAACACAAAGCTGAGCAAGCCACTACAACAAGTATTTTGGATCATCCAAGGAAGGTGAAAGAATGTTTCTTTCATTTTTTAGTTGTGTTTCTATTTTATTTTGTTGACCAAGCTCTCGCTAGGAACTAGGCCTAGAGATGTTATGCTAGTGTGTTTATTTCAAAATTGATTTCATTTTTGACACTAACACCAAACTAATCATCCTCTCTTGAGTCAAATTCCTAGTTCACAGGTCCTTTTATCATCATGCTCAACAACCATAATTATGTAGATGAATTCTATGAAGTTCATAAATGGTTACTCAAAAAAGGTAAAGGCTTGCATGGATCTCATATTAAGTGACAACTACAAGTACTCAATGCAAATCTACCACATATGTATAACTATCAATAAAGTGGAATATGAACATCATAAATGGTCATAATATCCATAACTCTATATTGTATTTCAATAAAATGATATCCAAAATCTATCACTTATAATGATTTCATATAGGGGTATTTATACTTATTTATCCTTGACCAAGTAGTTACAACATAAATGACATGAGTAATTGGCCAACAAACTCTCTATAAATTGAGAGTCATGGTGGTCTATTAACTATATTCTCCTAAAAAACCAGGTCTTTGCACCTCCTATATACTAATTATATGCTAGATCAATTGCTACCATGTGTCTATCTCCTTGTAGGTCAGTGCAAAACTCATGATAGATAAGCTCTAGATGGCCCTTGAGAATCACTCCTTAACCGTCTCCCACTTCCCATGCACTCCCCAAGTCTTTTGATATTTTTTTAGTCCTATGTTTTCAGGTTCCTCATGGTTAATTCTCCTCTTTGATTGGGTATTCTTGCATTGGTGCTTTGTACCCTTGTGCTTTTGCACCTTGCTAGTTTGGCTCCATGGTGATTTTGTCCCAGTCTAGTTTCGCACCATAGTATCTCTTCACTATACTCCTGCATCGTGCTGGTTCATACCAAAATACTTAGCCAAAATTTGGGGTCAAACATCACCCAACACTATGCTCTTAGTCTATCCTAGACTGAGTCTCGATGGCAGCTTCTACCAAAAATTTAGGCCCTCTTTGTTAATCTGCTACTTGACATTGTCCCAATGTGACAATGTGTCGAGTAGCTTTTTAATTATTTCTTCAATGGCCACTTTAGATTTATTCAACTCCTTAGGTTGGTTAGAATTCTCATTAGCCTTTTTGATCAATTCACCCATGGATGTGATGGTATCCTTTTGGACTTCTTCCAATGTCGAGACTTCACTGACAACCTATCCTTAAAGGGATGCAAAACTGCCATTCAATTTTTGTTGATGTGCATTCATTTTCTCTTCCATTGTTTCAACATCTTTGAATGCCTTTGTGCACTCAACATGATACCTTAGTAAGAGGGTAACATCAGCCATTTATTGGCTCTAGGATTCCTCTACATGGAGACGAGCCTCTAAGATTTTATTTAGTTATACAAGCCTTTCAAAAATCCTATCAAAGATGGGGATGACTTCCCCAACTCTTTTGAGGGTGTGCTTGCATAATTCGACCACCTCAATGAATTGTTTCGCTAAGGCTAGTGCCTCATTCCTCAGTGCAAGTTGCTCTTTGTATCAATTCAAAAGGAGATTCACTAAGGTCTCTAGTTTATTTATGAAATCCCCATCTAGAGGCATGCCATCTGCTAAAGATGGATCTTGGCAAATTATCTTGCACAAATTTAAAGTCTTGACTTTGGCCTCTATGGCCTCCTTTGTTTGCTATTTTAAAAAAACCACTTATTCTATGAGTGTTTTCTAGGTGAAAACCTATTTTTCATACATAGCCACCACCTAGCCATGTTTCTTCTTTGTGTTACATGCATCAAAGTTTGACAATATATTTTGGTGTGTGATTTTAAAATCCATCTTCAAAAATTTAGCGTTGGCTTGTAGAGGGATGATTTTTTGGGGATCAATGCATAGTGGTCTTGGTAGTGCTGGAGCTTGATGATCCAGGAGGAGGCTGTTTGGAGGGAGCTCAAAATGGTGCTCCTCATTATACATGTCCAACAAGAAGGGCATTTGCCACCATGTGTCAAGAGTTGCATCTTGGGGGAGGAAGTGCAGCCATAAGTATAACATCCTATCAGGGACACCCATTTGATACTATATGCACAAATTGGTGGATGCATCAATGAAAAGTTCTATTAGGACTTGTTCCGAAGTCTTAACATTAGGTTAGATTTTTGGTAGGTTAATAAATAAATATTGTTAATGGGGCATGCATATTTTAGTAAAGACACCCCCATAAAATAAACCTACTTAGTTTTAGTTTTAGGTAGTTTTTATATTTATGTTAATTAATTAGAACTACCTTACGGGTTGTTTTCTTGTAAATTGTTGGTTATAGGATTAGTTGTTTTTACTGGTCATTGGTAAAAACTATATAAATCCATGTTTGCATTGTAAAAGGGTTAACAGAGTCAAGGCACCCTTATGTACTTATTTTTTTGAAAATTAATAAAATACTTGTGCACTCGCACTAAGCAGGGACAAGGTTCAAACTATTTTATTCAAGGAGTTATCAGTGGTATCAGAGCATGGTTTTATCCAGCACGATAAAATTTGGGAGCATTGGTGAATTTGAAAGGAAGGCAAGGTGATAATTCAAATTCACTGGACTTCATTGGCATGAAATAATGTATGCCATATAAAGAAAATATTTTATTGGTTTAAATGTCTGAAAAATTATTAAATAATTTTAATTTTTCAATTTTTTTTTTACATTTAAACATGTGTATTTTTCATATACCACAATCTGGTCATTTTGGCCATTTGATACACCATTTTCTTGTGTTCAAACTCCTAATCTGAGATAAAAATGAATTTTTTAGCATTTAAATATTATTAAATTCATTATTTTTTTGCAAAAATGGACTTGTACGGCTTGTTTACTTGTGAAAAACTTATGTAATTTTCATTCATGGCTGCCATTGTAATTTGTATTCATCTCAGCCCTCTTGAATCTAAAAACACCTACAAATCTTGATTAAACCCTTGTTTTTGCATTCTCAATGAAAAATTTGAGAAAAATCTGAGTTGTACGGCCTATGGTATGGCTTTCCAACACCCTGGCTACAATTTGAATCCATCTCTAGCAATAAATACCTTGAAAATTTGCTAGAACTTAGTCAAAATCCATTTTACCCTGCCTGTACAGCCTCCAGGAGAAAGAAAAGGTGCAGAAAATAATTGCAGGGGCTGCCATGACATCTCAAGGAAAAATGGCACTGCAATAAAACTTAGGAAATATTTTTTGTTGTTTCTAAAGTTTGGTTCTCATAAATTTGCATTGGATGGGACCCACGTGAGAAAGCTTGAGTGAGAAGACTGAAAAGGGAAAAAGTTTGAATTTATCTACACATGTAATTTTTTTTTAAATTTTTCCTCATAGACAAAATTTAGAATAAGTAGAAATTTCTGAGTGTTATATTTTGAAAATGCTCTTAGAGCAATTGGTTAAGCTTATTTTGTAAAGAAGCTTGGAAAGAGGAGGTCAAGGGTTCAAATCCCTTCTTTTTGGAGAAAGTTATTTTTACTTTAGAGTATACTTTTTTGTAAAAGGAATATTCCCTTTTAAATCAGCTTTTTGTATGCCTTGAAAGTTGTAAAATGCATACTTATTGTATTGTGTTGTTTTAAAATTCGAAAAAGGGGGAATTCAATCCTATTTATTTTACAATGTTGTGGTGATATAAAGGTGTAATTGGTGGAATAGGGTTTTAATTTGGTGAAATAAGGGTGTAATCATTGATTTTTTGGTGAGGTTAAGTGCAAAACCCATAAAAATTTCTCTTTGTTCTTTTTTTCTCTATGCGAAGGTTAAGTGAAAAACCTCGTAGAAGCAGTGTCTCGTGCAGTGATTGTGATATTTGTTTCATCTCTTTTGCATTTTGTCACACTTTTATCTACTACACTTGCTTTTATTTCAAGATGCCAAAGATTCAAAATTTGCTTTCAGATGGTGATAGATTAACAATTTCCAAGTATTCTGATTGGAAATGATTGATGGAGGCTTCACTAGTTTTTAATGAGTTATGGGATATTGTCAAGAATGAAATTCCCACATTACCAACAGAGCAGGCTAAATTAGATGTATTCAATTTACATGATTCTAAGGCCTTAGCTCTCATTAAATGTTTTTGTACTCATGATACTTATGTTCATATTGAAAATTCTCCTCATAGTTACACTGCATGGAAAACATTGTCAGATTTGTATGATAAGAAACCTAAGCATAAGAAGATAGATATTCATATGAAGTTGTTTACTTTGTCATTAGATGAAGATGGAAATATGGGAGAATATATGTCTAAGTTGAAAAATATCACTACTGAGTACACTAAGGCTGGTTTTGGAAAACTAGAAGATGACCTCATAGTCACTGCTGCTTTGAAAGGACTACCAGGATCCCATAGGAATTTTGTTAAACTATTGCATGTCTTTGACAAGATCACATGCATCACCTTTGATAAGTTGGCTGAGTTTCTCATCCAACATGACCTCTATACCCAAGAAATCCAAGAAAATTGAAGAAGCCCATGTTTTAGAGTCAAAGCCTAGTTCATCTTCATTTGGGCATCAAAACAATAGAGGAAACGGTTATAGAGGGGGTTGAGGTTACAGAGAAAGTAGATATCAAAACAGAGGTAGGGGTCATTCAAATAATCGACAATCTAACCAATCTCATTCACATGAAACAAGTGATCAAGGACATGGTCACAACTCTTATAGGGGCAGAGGTCGAGGTAGATCAGGCATTCAGTGTCATAGATGTGGAAAATTTGGTCGCATTGCCTCACAATGTAGGATTCCTTTTGATAAAATTTAGAGGCCACAAAAAGTGACTAAGACTAACTCTACTCAGTATGTTGATCATGACTATGATGAGTCCAATAATGTTGCCCATGAATCTGCATTCACTACTTTGGGGCACATTGATTATATTGAATATTGGGCTAGAGATGAGCTCACAGATGTATGGGTTTTTAGACATAGGAGCAACCAAACACATGACATTTAGGAGAGATTTATTTTGGTCTTTTAAGGAAGTTTCTCTCTCTCTAGTTGCCTTAGCAGATAATTCTATGCATACACCACTAGTACTTAGATCTATTTGGATTCTTCTTCCTAATGGGTCTATAAAATACTTGGAGGATGTTTGGTATGTTCCCACATTGAAGAAACACTTACTTTCTTTGGTAACTATTCAAAAGAAAGGTTATCAAAGTGTGCTTGAAAATGGGTTCATTTACATCAATTCAGTGAAGGATGATTATAAAACAATGTATACATGATATGAAGATGGAAACTTGGTTATATTGCATTGTAAAGTGCTTCCTCCCACTATAGAACTTGTGGCAGTTGTTGACATAGGTAAAAGTACTATGTCTACACAGCGGTTATGGAATCTCCACTATGGACATTTGAATATTCACTCTTTAGTGGATTTGCAGAGATATGGTATGGTGAATGGGTTGCCCACTTTTTGCAAAGATAGTATTCTTTGTGAGTCATGTGTTTTGGGCAAACAAAATTGGGAAAAATTTCCTAAACAGTCATCTTGGAGAGCTAATAGATGTTTACAATTAGTTCACAATGATGTATGTGACATGAAAAAGTCATCCATTGGTGGGTTTAGATACTGTCTTATTTATTGATGACTTTTCTCGGATGACTTGGGTATTTGTTATGAAAAATAAATCTGAAGTTTTTGCTAAGTTTGTTGATTGGTTACACTTAGTCGAAAAAGAAATAGGCTCACATTTGGCCACTCTTCGTTCAAATAATGGAGGTGAGTATAACTCAAATGAATTTTTAGATTATTATCGAGAACATGGCATTCATTGACAATATAGTAATGCTTATACTCCACAACAAAATGGAGTATCTGAACGGATGAATATAACTTTAGAGGGCACAACATGTGCCATGTTGCACTATAAACAACTTGATGATAAGTTTTGGGTAGAACCTATTGGTACTGTAGTGCATTTGAGAAATAGGTGTCCCATAGTTGCACTTTTAAGACAAACTCCATATGAGGCATGGTATGGGTTTAAACCAAAAGTTAAACACTTGAAAGTGTTTGGTTGTCTTTGTTTTGCTTTGGTTCCTATTAAACAAAGAACTGAGTCAGAACCACGAAGTCAAAAATGCATCTTCTTGGTTATTCTAAAGATAAAATGGGGTTTCATTTGCTTGCATAAGATTCAGGGAAATTCATAGTGAGTTGAGATGTAAGATTTGATGAGTTTGGGACTATGAACACTGTAGAGATTGATTCTCAACTTGATAGATTAGAGAGGAAAAATACAAAAATAGATAAGGGTTTGAATAATGGGGATACCTCTTCGAAGTTGTGGTATGAAACTCAAATTCCTTCACTTCTAAAGATAAAATGGGGTTTCATTTGCTTGCATAAGATTCAGGGAAATTCATAGTGAGTTGAGATGTAAGATTTGATGAGTTTGGGACTATGAACACTGTAGAGATTGATTCTCAACTTGATAGATTAGAGAGGAAAAATACAAAAATAGATAAGGGTTTGAATAATGGGGATACCTCTTCGAAGTTGTGGTATGAAATTCAAATTCCTTCACTTTCCTCTCCTTCATCTACAAGTTCACAGGTTGATGACGTAGAAATTATTGAAAATTCTCTAAGTCCCCCTTCAAATGATGCACATAATGAGAATTGTGGAGTCCTTTATTTGAATAATTTGTCTAAGTATCCAAAATGGGCTCAAAGTACTTTTTCTAACTTGAAAGTAGATGAATTTGGTTTAACAAGGCCTAGGAATTCTCGAAAATAGGTAAACTATACTATGCTCGTTACTACTTCTTCCTCTGAGCCATCCACTTTTGAGGAGGCATCTACTGAACATGTTTGGCAATAGGCAATGAAAAATGAGTATGATTCCATACATAGAAATAATACACGGGTTTTAGTTGATCGTCCTCCACATGTTAAACCCATCAGATGTAAATGGGTTTATAGGACTAAGTATAAATCAGATGGCTCCATTGATAAACATAAGGCATGACTTGTTGCAAAAGGATATGCGCAACAAGAAGGTATTGACTATGAGGAAACATTTGCACTAACTGCCAAATGGCACACTATTCATATGGTACTTGTCTTAGCAACACAAATGGTTGGAAAGTACATCAATTGGATGTTAAAAGTGATTATTTAAATGGTGATTTATAGGAAGAAGTATATATGAAACAACCTTAGGGTTTTGAACAGGTGGGTACTGAACACAAAGTGTGTAAATTGATAAAAGCTTTGTATGGGCTCAAACAGGCACCCAGGGCTTGGTATGATAAAATGGATTCATACTTGAATTCCATTGGTTTTCATCGCAGTGAATCTGATGATGCTCTCTATTTTCGAGTTCAGAGTAAGAAAATGGTGATACTTGTTCTCTATGTTGATGACTTGTTTATCGCAGGTAATGATGAAAACCATAACCAGTCTATGAAGAAGGAATTAAAAGATGGGTTTGAGATGACAAATCTTGGACTTCTTCACTACTATCTAGGCATAGAGGTAACTTAGAAAGAGCATAGTATTTTTATTTCACAAGCTAAGTATATTTTTGAGTTATTAGAGAGGTTTGGCATGAGTGATTGCAAACCTGCCCTCACTCCCATGGAAAGTAATTTGAAATTATCTAAGGATGATAGCAGTGCCTTTTTTGATGGCACCACATATAAAAAAATTGGTGGGAGGTTTGATATACTTAATGACTACTAGGCCCGATATTTCATTTTCAGTTGGAATTTTATCTAGGTTTATGCATGAGCCTAGAGAAATTCATTGGCATGCAGTAAAATGAGTACTTCATTACCTTCAAGGAATGAAAACATATGACCTTGAATATCATCGCAACAAGAACTTCAAACTTATTGGATATTGTGATGTAGATTTTGGTAGATGTGTGGATGACAGAGTGTCAACCACAGGATACACTATGCATATGGGTTCAATTGCCATTGCTTGGTGTTGTAAGCAACATGATACAATGGAAAATTCATCAACATAATCAGAGTATATTGCAACATGGGATGCTTCCAGAGAAATTGTTTACCTTCATCATATTCTTGAAGATCTTCAGGTTTCTCAGTTTGCTCCTACACAGTTATACATTGATAATCAAAGTGCAAACAAGATGTCCAAGAATCTAGTGTTTCATGTGAAAATAAAACATATGGATGCCAAATACCATTACCTGTGAATGCTGGTGGCAAAGAAAGCTCTTGATCCAATATATTGCCAACTTCTGATCGTACATATGATATCTTCACAAAACCCCTTGACATAATCAAATTTGAAAAATTTAGAAAAGTGATTGGTATGTGTCCAAAGACTTGACTTTGGATCATGGGGGGTTTGTTAGGACTTGTTCCAAAGTCTTAACATTAGGTTAGATTTTTGGTAGGTTAATAAATAAATATTGTTAATGGGGCATGCATCTTTTATTAAAGACATCCCCATAAAATAAACCTACTTAGTTTTAGTTTTAGGTAGTTTTTATATTTATGTTAATTAATTAGAACTACCTTACGGGTTGTTTTCCCATAAATTGTTGGTTATAGGATTAGTTGTTTTTACTGGTCATTGGTAAAAACTATATAAATCCATGTTTGCATTGTAAAAGGGTTAATAGAGTAAAGGCACCCTTATGTACTTGTTTTTTTGAAAATTAATAAAATACTTGTGCACTCGCACTAAGCGGTGACAAGGTTCAAACTATTTTATTCAAGGAGTTATCAGGTTTTTCCGCAGACCTAGTCAGCTCCTTCCCTTTGTTTGGGTTGCACTCCAATATCTTTACCTCTAAATTGGTAGTTAGAGAAGTGCTACTGATATCCATTCTAATCATCTACTGATCGTCACCATCCCCCTCTTAACCATATGGTACCCTAATGCCCAATGGAAATTATTCAAAGGTGGCGTCCTCCTCTCACATCAGGGAGGGTGTCTTCTTAGAATTAGAGTCCTTAGACTCTTCCTTTTGGATTTCAAGTGCTACATACTCAGGATCTATCTCTGTTGCTCTTCATGGTACATCCCCTGATGGTGAATCCTTTGGAGGTGATGCCTATGAAGTTGTCTTAAGAGGTGAAGGCAAGGGTGGAGGAATATAAGGTGGGGGTGGAAGGACCTATGGAGGTGGAACTTTAGGTGGGGAAGGTCAAGGTGGAGAAGGTTGAGGAGGAGAGGGTCATGGTTGAGAAGGTCGAGCTTGAGGTCTAGGTGGAGACGGGTGAGGGGGAGAATGTCTAAGTGAACTAAGATGTGGTGCTTGGGTAGTCCTATGCTATTTTAGAGGATCCTACTATGAACTTGTGCTAGCATCATTCCCAACCCACTTCTTCACCAAAGGAGGTACTGGTGGGAGCTTTTATTGTGTATATTCTATGCCCTTTAAACTCTTCTTTTTAGGTCGTATCATATAGAAAAAATTATGCACCTATTCTCCTACCATTGTTTGTTTGACCTTGATGTCAGTTTGGTCAGTCTCCTTATTTTCCCTATAGTCCTTCTTGGCTGGATAGACTTACATCTTTCAAAGAGTGTGAATCTCCAAGTTGATTCTATCTACCTCCAAGGCAATGGGCTATGCATCGTATATGCAGTTCACATAGATGATAAACCATGCTAAGAAGGCATAAGGTAGCTTCATCCATGTAGAGATTTCTCTAGGAGGGACCATCTTGATGTGTGACTGTGAGAAGTGATGCTTCATATCGAACTAAGCTTGCTCACCAGCCAAGGTGGGTAAGTCTTTTAGAATGTGCCATTCATTCTCAAATGCCTCTTTCATTCCATCAAACCAAGACTTCATTTTTATTTTGTATGTGGGGGTGATGTGCCCCAGGCACATGAACGCCTTATAACACTCAGTAGGGGACTTGTGCTCAAGAAATTATGCCCACTTCATCATTCTCATGGTGTAATTAGGTAAACTAATCTCATAAAAAACCAAATATAATAAAAATACTACCTATGGAAACCTATGATTAGGTATCCAATGGGTCTTCTCTGCATCCTCACTAGTTTTATAAACAAAGTACATAGCCCAATTATGCTTTAGGTCCTTATTAACTTAGTGGGTGATGTAGATTTGAGCCATATCTACCTCTTTCTAATGATTGATGCCACCAGTCTTGGTCATTATGTGCATGCCACAACCTAGAAGATAGGATCATAAAGGTTCTTGATGTGCATGGCGTGGCCTTGATTTTGATACATTAGCACTGTGGTTGTCTTTGGATCTCATTAGAGTCCTTCAAGTCATATTCTACATCCATTACTAAAAATTGCATCCCCAACACCTTACTTATCCTCTCAAATGTGATCTTCATGCTATGCTCGATGAAGTAACGGTCATCCTCATGGATGTGTGAGAGTAGAAACTTTATTGCCTCCATGGAGTTTTCAAATTAAGGTAGATTGATCAATTGGAACAACCCTGTAGTGTCTAAAGCATTGAATATCTCGAGGTCATACACCAATTGGTTCTTGGTGTTCTAGCTCTCAACCTGGTAGTCATTATACAACTTAACCTCATTCCTAGGTTAATAGCGATTGTAATAAAAAATTTTGTAAGTGGGTACCTTTGATAGCCAATTCTTTGCGCATAACACAATCTCTAGGTACTACATTTATTTGATCATTAATGGTGGGGGTGGAGATGATTGTGTCTTCTTTGCCTGGGAGGCCATAGTAACCTCTTCTTCCACATGTTGAGCCTATTATTTAGGTGTTTCTTCCTTGATGAGTATTGCTTCCCCCTAAGTGCTTCCTCTTCCTTTGGTATTTTTGGTAATGGATTAGTCCTTAAGGCCTTCTTCTTAGGATGAATCACTCTCTGAGGAGATCAAAGGTTGAGGCATGGCTGTCTAACATTTTCAAAGGAATATGTGATTGCTGTATTGGCAACTTCAACTTTTCTTGCTTCATTTCCCTATAATGACAAGCGTTTTCCTCTGCAACATGTAACTATAAGTTATCCCTATTGTGGTTGTATTTCAAAAATTTCCCTATGTTTTGATTTTTTAACTTAATGTTTGGATCAATACCTATTTATAAAATTGTGATGCTCATTTTACTCACTTTGGAATTTCTTTGATTTTCTTCACTCTCAGCTCTATAATCACAAATGGAAGCAAAAGTAAAATGTAAAAATGAGATTACTTGTATTGTTATAATTTTGAGGGGGTTAACCTGCATTTAGTACCCCCTATCCTTTCATCCATCACTTCTCATCATTAATGCATTTTTAACAGTCATTATTCTTCAACCATCACTTCTCTCCATAAATGCATTTAATGGTATTATCTTGTCATGACATTGGCACATTTGTCACAACCACTATTTTTTTGCATTAATGACACATCCTATCCTGTGCCTTTGTTTGAATTGGAGAATAGTTGTGTCCCATGATTTTCTTAGAGTGGAAGATAGTTTTTCTATTTATTTTGAATTTTTAAATTATTTGACAGGAATACCTTATCCTAGGGATATGTAATTTGCATTCTTTAAATAACTTGTGCACCTTAGGTAACTTGCGAGCCTTAGGTAACTTGCACACCATAGGTAACTTGTGCACCTATCTTTAATCATGAATTCAAATACCTTTTACCCCACACTAAAACTGAGTCATGGTCCTCCATGAAAATACAAGTAGAAAACTTAAGTTATAAAATATGAACTATTCAGAGGTGAAATATGGCTAGAGATGACTTCCATCGTAATGCCCAAGGAGAAATTGGCCATCCAACCTTTGTAATCAACAAGCATTGGTAGGTCCAATGCTATGAATTAAAAAGGGACCATCCAAGTGAATTCAAAGTTTTCCAAAATGGTGCACAAAGTTGGAGTCATATAGCAAGACTTTCATTCTAGTGTAAATGTTTTATGCTTGATGTGTTGATCATGCCATGTTTTTTGTTTGCACTTCTCCACATCTTGACTCTAATGAGCAAGTAAATGGGATTCATCTAGTTGTAACAAAGTATCTAGATGTGCCTTCAAGGATGACTCCTCATTAAACTATCCAACACATGCAATACAAACATATGGTACCAAAAATTTGACTGGTAGGACTACCTGTTTTCCATATACTAAATTGAACAGTGTGTTCTTGTTTAGATGCTTACAGGTTGTTTGATAATCCCATAGTACTTTAGATACTCTATCATCCAAATTAGTGTGGCCAATATTACAAATTTTTATCATGGTGGTGCCTAAGATCTTATTAAATACCTTGGCAGTTCCATTGACTTGAGGGTGATATGGTGTTGTTTTGTGATGAGCAATCATGAACTCTGTAAGATGCACATAGTTTCATTTATGAAATGAGTACCAAAATCACTAGTAATACTTAGTGAGCATCCAAACTAAGTTATAATATATTCCCAAATGAAGCATGCAATAGTAAAATAAATTTTTGGCATAGCTTCAACCCATCATGTGAGGTAATCAATTGTTATGATGATATACTAGGAACCTATTCATCTTCCAGCTAGATTGATGGGGCCAACAAAATTAATGGCCCACTTCTCAAATGGTTCTTATGATATAATTGGACATAAAGGCATGGCATCCTGGATATTGGTTTTTCCTATACACTGACAGATGTCTCACTTCCAAACATATATCTTGGCATCTTGAAAAAGGGTAGGCCACCATAATTCAACCAATAGAACCTTGTGCATGGTAGCCTCTCCAACATAGTGTCCACCTGTAATGTCTTCATAAAATTCTTGGAGTACCTTAGAATGCTCATGTTTCATGACACAACACCAAAGAATTTCATCTCAGCCAAGATTGTAAAGGTCCCTTCTTATGAGCTGAAAGGGTGCGGTGTGGACTATGAGTTGTTTCCTGGCCTGTGGAGTTAAATAGTCAGGTGCTGAACTAGTAGTTAGAAATGCTACAATATATTCCAACTCCTCAGGTACATGTGTAACCTAAAAGAGTTGAACATTGGGTAAGTCATCTTCAATAGCATGTGATGGTTCTCTAGAATCAATTCAAGATAGATGGTTATGGATACAATTGGTTTTTTTAGGTTTGACCATGACACTATCTAGTGGTAGATTCATCTATGTAGCATAGGTTTGTTTACTAGGTATTTTAAAGCCTCATGATCTATATAAAAAATAAAATGAGTTTCCAATAAGTATTGTCAAAACTTATGTAGAGTATAGACCATTGACAATGCTTCACACTCTGTGGTGGTGTAATTCTACTAAGCTAGAGTAAGTTTCCTACTAAAAAAATAGATTGGGTGATCAAGGTGACCTTCACCTGATTGTGAAAGGTTGCTCCGATTGCCATTCTAGAAGCATCAACATGGACATTGAATGGGCTTCTCCAATTCAAGAATTAGAGGATTAGAGTGGTAACGAGCTTATCATTTAAGGCCTTAAAATCTTCTTAGTAGGAGTAAGTCGAGATGAAGTGCTTGTTATATTTTATAAGTTCCTCTAGAGGTGCAAAAATATTTGTATATCCATAGATGAATTTCCTATAATAACCTATATGTCCTAGGAAGGCACAAACCTCACTTTGAGACTTGGGCACTAAAAGATGAAGAATGATAGATAATTTTTCCAGGTCTACCAAAATTCCATCCTTACAAATAATATGTCCTAAAAGAACACCAAAAGGTATACCAAATAGACACTTCTTTAGATTTTGGACTCAACAATGATCAAACATGAGCCGTAGACTAGAGAAATGTTCCTTGACCAAGCCATATATTGTACACTCATCCAAGTAGACTTGAAGAAACTTATGGATGAAATCCTTAAAGGCTTCAACAACTATACATGAGAATACAGCTAGTATGTTATTCAACGCAAAAGGCATGACAATATATGTGAAGCATCCTCATTCAGTGGAAAATGTAGTCTTAGGTTGATCCTCCTTAGAGATTTGGACCTAATGTTACCCTAAAAATCCATCTATGAAAGTATATATTTCACACTCAATGATGCCTTAAAGTATTTCCTCTATGAATGGTGTTGGGAAGGGATCAATGATGCATTAAGTAGGTAATCAATGCAAATTTTGATGTGTCTATATTTATTTATACTTATCAAAATGAGATTCACCCACTCAGAATCATCAATTACGGTGATTACTCTATCACGCAACATACTATCAATTTCTTCCTTTACGCACACCTGTAAATTAGGATTCATCCTATATCACATTTTCTTGACTGGATGAGTGCCATCAACCAGTTTAATATGAATCTTCCTAGGGAAGGATGAAATCCTTTCATCTCACTGTAGCTTCTATGAAAGACATCTTGGTATTATTTTAACAACTCAAATATCTTTGAAACTTCTATGTTAATCCAATAATTACATATAGTAGCTATTTTTGGTTCTTCCTCTATGCCAATATTACATTGGATAGTTTGAATTGGCCCAGAGTAAGGGTGGTTTGTGTTGCAACCAGTGTCATGAACAAATCATGTGCCACAGTCTAGAGGAACATCCAAGGGGTTTTACAAAGGGTTAAGTGGGTTGGACCCTTCACCTTCTTCTACATAAAACACTAGCTTCTATTTTCCTAGATATATATCTTCACATTGATTTTGATCAAGGACTAGTTCTGGTGTGAAAACATGTTGTGTTGATGCTTCATTGAAGAGAATTAGACCTTTTTCTTGGACATTATGGATCTTCAATGGGACTAGGGTCACCAACTAATGCTTCACACATGAATTTGAGAGTGAGGCACAAATCCATTTGTGGAAAGGAATAATATAGTGTTGATTTCATGTTTTCCTTAAATAGGTGCCAAAACCAGGTACCTATATGTCGCTCTTCATGAACATACCATGCTCATGCCTAGGTTCATAAAGTTCCATAGAATACATGTACCCACAAGTACTCTAGTAAGTAAGACTCTTCAGCTCTCCATATTGACTCACATGCCTCTATATGGGGTTCTGATGCTTGTATTCTACTATAGTTGATTGTGCCCTTGACTTGGTTGTCATGACAGAACTAGTGATGCAAAGTAGAATGTACTTGATCCCACTTGAGAAGTCACTCATTATGGGTTCACCACCACCTTGTGGTGGTGCCATAAAAAAGGTGAACGAATGACCATATATGATCATTGTCAGATTCATAAAAGTTTTCAAGGTGCTGGATAAAGTCATGTACTTCCATTTATCCATGAAATTGAGGGGTTGCATCAAGTTTTTCTAAAGGTGCATCTATCATTGGTCCCCTCATGACTTGGCCAATAAGAAGGTGAATGAACCTATGGTTTTTATGATACTGGCACATAACATTCTCTTGACTACCAATGGCACTACACACTCTTCCAGTGAGGTCATAGTCACCATGCACCCAACAATTATAAGCATTGCTTGTAGTATTAAAAAGGGACTGAGTGTCCATCCATCAGAGGATGCCATTAGGAGTAGGATAATGTTGCCCACCATATCTAACAATGACATTATAAATGTGGTTAATATATTATTCCACATTAATAGGTTCTACATATGGGGGCCCATGTGTTTGATCTAGGGGAATAACAACACATTGATCAACATTCTCAAAACTGATGTAGCACTTTTTGAAACTTAAGTCTACATTGTTTTCATAACACCAAGGTCAGTCCAATAGTGTTGGAAAATCATCTACCTTAGCTAACTTTAGAACTTCAAAATAAACTTTGAAAGGTACTCCAAGTATATCAATTGTTGCAATCTTGAGGACACCAATAAGTAAATCATGAGTTTTATTAGCCATAAAAAACATGTGTAGTGAAGGTTATAATGTTAGAATAGACATTTTGTGCAATACATTTTTAGTGAGGATATTAACTTCAGCACCAATGTTAACTAAGATGTCCTAAATTACCCAACCATCAATGACAACATTCACTAGTATTTATTTGTCCTCTAAAGGGATAGGAGGAATAGGGGTATCTTGCCACTAATCATGATTCAAACAATGATCCTAAACTTGCCGAGTCATTTGAGGTTGAGAATATGTTGGTGCTTGTACCCGATTCTTAAGCCAAATGCTTAGTTTTGGAGCAATGTCTTCATCCATCATACACTTTTAAATCTCTTGAAAATCATCTTGCACCACATTTTGACGCTCTATTGCCTTCTACATATCAACATGTTGCATTGCTTCTTGGTCCTTAAGAAATTGGATTTCTCCTTTTAGTTCTCATACCAACAGCATGGTGTCTTGGGCACATCCTTCTATTGTTGGGCATTAGGATACTTCCTTGCCTAAGTATTTTCATGCTGTACCTTCTCAATAGGAGTAGATGTAGACTGAGATTATCCTCTACTATGCATAGTGATATTCAATTATTGAGCTGATGGGGTGATTAAACATGCGCACCAGTGTAATTTCTCAATGCAAATCATACCTACACCTTTTTCATTTATCTCCTTAGTGATGTCCATGTACAAGTCATGAGATTCTTCTAATTGATGGGCCTTTCTACAAAAAGCACATGTAGGGTAAATTGGATAATATATTTAATAGTGGTATAGGGATCCATACTTATAACTTGTTATTTAGGGGAAATGACCACCTCCTCATCCTCATCCTCTACCTCGACCTTGATATCCACCATTATCTTGATTGTTGGCCATAGAGGTTTGTCACATACTATGCGCACACATGCTTCATGGATATCACTAAACAACTGACACATTTGTGTCATGGTTGTAGGCATCACATATTTTACAATATTCATACACCTTAGAATGTATTTCACTACAAAAGAGGATATGAGCATACATCATGATGTTTATGGTAGATTTCACATGACTGCTTCAGTATAGCATAAATTGTTTTGCATGAGCAGTTGCTTTGGTTATGTCCTTTAGAATCATAATTGGTGCATCAAAGACCATTATGAGTATCATATGCATTGTTTTCAATTAGTTTCTCAAGTTGTGATTCCATTAAATCTATTTGGGATTCCATAAAGGGACTAATCTCAGTGTCAATACTACCAACAACTCTAACATGGAGGGCAATTTCCAAAGCTTTGCGTGGGCTAGTGAAGGTATTCTAAGATAGTGTTCATCAAAAGGGAAGTAACAAACCTCCAATGAACCATTGTGCATGTTGAATAACATTGATTTCAAATGATAGATTTGACAAAAGTGTTTTGAACCTTGCATCATATTCCTATACACTTTCAGTGAGCTCCTGCTTTATATCGTTTAGCACGATAATACTTTGTTGCTCAAATTTAGAAATGTCAAATTCTTGAAGGAATGCCTTTTTGAGATGATCATTGTCAACTACTAATTGTTGAGGTTCAAACTTTATATACCACTTATGATCTCTCTCCAAAAGTGTAGTTGCAAATTATGTGGCCTTTCACTTAGAAGAAGTGATGCCTCATGCCCTCCAAATAAGTTTGCACTTATGGGCATGTTATACAACATTCTCTATGCCTTGATATTTAGATAAGTGAAGAATAATTTCATAATATACTATTTTAAGTTGAGGTGCTTTCACTGGTGGTTGTTGAAAATCCCAAGATCATATTCCTTAAGGGGGAACTCCACCACTTCATCCCATGCCACCTCCTAGTCTACCTCCAGTAGCTCCAGTAGCAACACCCATGTCATGGAGCATGGTAGCTAGTTGAGTAATAAGATTTGGGCCCGTAGTCTGTCCACTTTGAATTTCACGTCCTCAAGGCATTCCATGTTGAGACATGAAATTCCCTTGAAGAGGGAAAGAAAGGGTTATTTCTATGTGAGTTACAATTGGCTTAGCTACAATATCCCTTAGAGGATCATTTTTTTATTCCAAGTTATCTATATCCAAATTATGTATATGTAATTTATCTGATTCAAAAGTATGAGCATGCACTATGGTTGGGGAACTTGGTTGATTAAAACTTGGTTCTTTAGTTTTCATTATCCAGTTAGTTTCTCCTTCATATGATAAAAGTGGCATGGGGCACAATTCAAAAATGATGGGGTCCTCTTTGTGTGTTTTCACTTCCATGCAGATCTTAATAGAACTTCTCGAGTTGTCTCGATCCCTTCCCACACCACTTAATCATATGATCCTCTGCTGAGCTTCATCATACTTTTGCTTCTATAATGCCTATTAATTGGATACCATTTCAAACCTAAAATCTTTTACCAATTTTTTTTCTATTTCCCTTCCAAATGTGTGGCTCATGCAAAGATGGATTTAGTTCTCCATTGATATAGTTTCAATCCCATAATCAATGAACAACTTCTTGATTTATAATGAAGAATGTCTAATATATTGACCATGTGGTTCCCTGAGGAACTAGAACTTGGCTTTTTCAAGACAAGAATAAGTGGTTACAATGTAATCTATAATGTAGATATTCAACAGTCCTCTCCACCAAATGTTAATAGCTCATGTCCATGGTGTTCCAAGTCATGCTAAAGTTCTTTGTCATTCTAATGTCCAAGACTATCTTCTCCCAAAGTTTCATGATCATCCTTGAACATAAGTAGATAGCCAAGTATGCAAATGAACTGGGATTTCAATAAAGAAAGTTTCATATAATTCACTGTAGAGATTTTGTTCTACCCATTGACATGTAAAAACTCCTAGTTCAAGGTAAAGAACCATAAAAATTATCCTCAAATTTAGTAATTCATTGCTCAATACTCTCAATGGTGATATGTTCAAGCATCTTTTATTACTATGCAACAAGCATTACAGTTCCCAGTAATAGAACCAAAATGTTGGGTTTTTTTCTTTAATAAATTTTCTAGTGCTAAAGTGTAGCCCCAAAGAACTAGTGCATTGACCCTTCATGCAAGATTGTGGTCGTACGTGCTCCACTGAAGTGAACAACAAGAGACAAGTTTCCATGGGTTTTATTTTGTAGTAACATATTAGTCATATTATTTGAAGTTCAAACTTAGATTTGATTAAAAGTTATATATAAAAATAGATAAACTACTTTGGTCCTTGTATCATCACTTTCAAAAACCACAATTATGTAGATGAATGCCATAAAGATCATAAATGGTTACTCGAAAAAGGTAAAGGTTTGCATAGATCTCATATTAAGTGACAACTACAATTACTCAATGCAAATCTACCATAGATGTATAACTATCAATAAAGTGGAACATGAACATCAGAATTGGTCATAATATCCACAACTCTATATTGTATTTCAACAAAATGATATCCAAAATCCATCACTTATAATGCTTTCATACAAGAATATTTATGCTTGTTTTTCCTTCACTGTGTAGTTACAACATAAATGACATGAGTAATTGGCCAACAAAATCTCTATAAATTGAGAGTCATGATAGTCTATTAACTATCTTCTCCTAAAGACCTGAGCCTTTGCACCCCCTATATACTCATTCTATGCTAAGTCCTTACTGCAATGTGTTTATCTCCTTACGGATCAGTGTAAAATTCATAATAGATAAGATCTGAATGACCCTTTAGAATTAATCCTTAACCATATCCCACTTCCCATGTGCTCTCCAAGTCTTTCGCTACTATTTTGAGTCCTATGCTCTCGAGTCCCTCGTGGTTAATTCTCCTCTTTGACTGGGTCTTCTCATGCTAATGCTTCTGCACCCTTGTCCTTTCATGCCTTGCTAGTTCCATGCCATGGTGATTTTGTACCAATCTAATTCCACACCCTAGTATCTCTTTGTTATAATCCTTCCATGCTATGCCAGTTCTGTGCCAAAATACTAAAATATTTAGCCAAAATTTAGGGTCCAACAATCACTGACAAATACAATGGAAGCGCTGAATCTTTAAAACATATATGCTTAGTAGAATACGCATCATAATACATCAGAACCTATTGAAACATAAAAAATTGTCAAAAAGCACAAATAATATGATATGTTAGACACAATGAACATATTGATGCTGAAAAATATTATAGAGAAAAGATAACATTATTTGTACCACACTGAGAATCTGAAGAATCATTGAAAACAACATTTTGAAACATGGTCATTGGATTTTGTCACATATAAAACACCATAAAAAATATGGAAGCCAATTTCATTGTGCAACTACAACCAAGATGGGGAAACATTGACATTGCTATGACAACCATTGAAAATAAATGTAATTCAATATTTGAGATTGACAATGAAAATAACATTGACAAATGTTTTAATACAACTAAAAAAATATAATATCGAAGGTGATATAAAACATATCACAAATAAAACAACACTAGATACACAAACAATAAACAAGTTTAAAATAATCAAACATTCATTTCTAATAATCAAAGAAGACTATTTCATTTCACAGAAACAACTAAATTTTAAACAATAATTTATTGTAAAAGACATGATAATGAAAATAAAATCAGCTCCAAATGAGCCGATACATTTTTTCATGATAGACAGAGTAAGAACAGGGAAAACATATGTATCAAAAGTAATATACGAAACAATATGTCATTTATACAACAAACAACTTGATAGTTACCTTCTTAAATTGAAAGTCACTATTGTTGCATTCACTGAGAAAGTTGCATTCACAGAGAATGGTGCGAATACACATTCTATTTTCCAATTGCAAAAAAAAAATGTCTAAAATGCTTCCACTAGATTTAAATACTTTAGATACAAGGACTAAAAAGTATGAATAACTTCGGATATTGCTTAACAATGAAGTATCTATAATAGGAAGTCATATGCTTTACAACATAGACAAAAGACTGCGTCAAATCATGCATACGCCTAAAAAACCATTTGAAACACTAAATATAATTTTCTATAGTGATTTTTACCAAACACGACCTATTCAAAATAGTTAGATATTTACAAAACCAAAATTCAATTGTGAAAGAATAACATATTCATTTTGGACAAATAATGTCAAATGCTTTGAGCCAAAACAAGTTGTGAGACAAATAGATATCAAATTTGCTTCAAATTTGAACCGTATAAAAACTTACAACCAAACAAAAAATGACATTGAATACTTAAATCACCATTGCCATAGAACTCCTCGACTTGATGCAACATTTCCATATTTGTTTAATATAAATAAAGATGTCAAACTTTACAATGAAAAAATGCTTAAAACAACTTCACAATGATAAAATGCTTAGTGTTTTAGAAGGAGAAACATACATGCTCAATGCAATTAACCATACACCACCTAATGAAATTGACAATGTTTTTGTTTATAATAAAAAACCAATATTAAATAATAAAATAACTATTAAATAAAATAATCTAGTAGAATTGATTGGTGGAAATTACAATATTGTTGATGGCTTAGTCAATGGTGCAAATGGTATTTTCAAATATTACACAAGTGAGATTAGTAACATTCTATAGATACAATAAAATGATATAAACATTGGTAAATTTCAAAAACAAAAAATGAAATGCTTATACAATGAACACATTGACAAAGATTGGACTCCTATAACAAGAATTACAAAAAAACTAACATAAACAAAAAAATAATAATACAAGAAAAATTACTTGTACAAATAACATGTGCAAGAACAATTCATAGATCACAGGGATTAATAATGATTACTTTAGCTTTTGACCCCCATAAAGTGAATTATCATGGCCCTGTGTATATTGTCCTATCTTGAGTCAAAACTATGAAATCATTGTACCTTATAAATAGATTAGACAAGAAAAACTTTGTTGTATCTGATGAAGTAAAGAGTGGAATGCAAATACTTCAACAATTTACACAATACCAATTCTTATACAATGCTAACTACAAAATGTTAAGAGTATTTCATTAAATGTTCTTTGTACACAATTAGTTTGCAATTGTGCTTAGAAATACTACATGACTATCCACATAAGACTATAAGAAATTGAAACAAATAGAATACCATATAAAACAATGCTGACAGACAAATACCATTATTTTGTGGCAATGAAAATTCACATTATTATGACATGCTACCAGAAAAATGTTTCCAAACTATGCATTGAAACATTTGGTATAGAAGATATAGAAACAATTACAATTGACATAATGCATTCTAACATATGCATATGCATATCAAATATCTACTTAGCACCAAACGCCCCTCTTGTAGAGTTACTAAGATTTATACAAAGAGTTAACTCAACTCTAAAAGACAGTATGAATATTGTTTTAGTTGCTGAATTAAATATTAACATGATGCAAAACAAAAAATCACAACAACATCTATGCCAATGTATGCAAAATAACAATTTGTTTGTTTTGCCAAGTATGCCAACTACAGATGCAGGCACAATGACAAACCATTGTTGGGAAAATATTGACCCCAAAAAAATACATTTCAATCTCTTTCATGTATATTAGATTGACCACAATGCAATTTTATTTGATTTTTGTCTTAGAAAAAGATATAACACATTAAGTCTATGAATGCATTTTTCAAAGCAAGTTACACATGTACCAAATACAACATGCTAAAAAAAGACTTTCAATGAAAACAAAAAATAAAAAGGTATGCAATATTTTCCTTTACATTATCAATGTTTACATGTATTTCGATTATATAAAAATTTAACATTTAAACAAAAAAGTGCAAAGGAAAAAACATAAGTTTATTGCTAATTATTTTTTACTATCAATTCATTTTAAGAATGATGGAATAACATGCTGAAACATAACATATAAATTTAGAATCACATAGAGAAACAAAAATGTATGAATTTACAAATTTACCATTTATTTGACATTTTCATATCACTTATAAAACAAATCTAACTATAAAATAAATTGCAAAGCAAAAAATTATATGCATATGCAAGTGAATATTGTTGACATCAATAATTACAAATGTGGAGAACTCTTCAAAGGATATATCCTTATTATGTAGAGAACAGTGCTTGACAAACAAAGAACAAAAAAATTTGTGCAAGTTGATTTGATAGACATTAAAGGAGAAATGACAATGGCTTTGAACATCACAAACCTGCTAATCAAAATCCATCAAGACAATCTCTTGCCACATAAAGGAATATGTATTACAAATTTCAATATTGTTCCAAAATTTGACTTTGACCATGGTGATTGTGATTTCATATTAATAACAAATGAATCGACTAAAATAGACCTTATAGATCCAGTATGTTCAAATCATATGTTCATTCCAAATTGAACAATTGTACAGCTTCTAAACAGCATAGAGCATTATTTAATCGACACTATAGAAGTAATTTGTACATCTGCAACAAAAATTGGCAACTAATTCATTGTGAAAATAACAGATGGAAACTTTTCAAGTGACAAAACCAAAGTAAGTTTTACTACATATATTGCAATTCAATTTTTGTTTCTTTTAACTATTACATGTTTGTAAAGGAAAATACTAATTTATTTTTGACTCTTAAAAAATACAGGTTTACCTCTTCCACACACTGGCCTTTGAGTACAATGAAATTGAGAATAAAATATGAAAAAAACAAAATGCAATTTTCCTTTTCAAAAATATGGCGAAAAGAGTTGAGACAAGAAATGTAAACTTATGGAGCACCCAATCGATATTCATAACCTTCGTACATGCAAAAAGGTCCCTCCAATGCCTACAATCACTATTAAATACAACTATTGTTGTAAATTCTAAACATTAAATTGAATATATTTTTATTGAAATAAACAAACTAACCAAACATTTCACTTTTTTTTGAAAAAACAAAACAAAAAAGGTCCATGGAACTTTAACAATTGCGAAAGTATATTCAAGTCCCCTTGAACCTATATGCATAAATTGGAATGCCCCAATAATACTCAAGTATCTATGCACTGGATAAAATAAAATAATGAGAAGATAGATGCACACATTATAGTATAATTATTAAAATACTATCATTTTTAATTATTTTTTACTAAAAATTCATTTTAAGAATCATGGAACAACATGTTGAAATAGAACATATAGATATAAAACCACATAGAGAAGCAAAAAGGTATGCATTTACAAATTTGCATTTCTTTTACATTTTTTGTATTACTGATAAAACAAATCTAACTATAAAATAAATTGCAGAGCAAAAAATTCTATGCATATGCAAATGAATATTGACGACATCAATAATTACAAATGTGGATAAATCTTTAAAAGAGATATCTTTGTTATGTACAAAACAATGCTTGACAGGCAAAGAACAAAAGAACTTATGCGAGTTGATTTGATAGACATTAAAGAGGAAATGACAATAACTTTGAACATCGCAGACCTACTAATCAAAAGCCATCAAGACAATCCCCTGCCACAAAGGAATATGTATTACAAATTTCAATATTGTTTTAAAAACTGACTTTGACTGTGGTGATTGTGATTTCATATTAATAGTAAATGAATCAAATAAAATAGACTTTATAGATCTACTATGTTCAAAGCATATGTTCATTCCAAATTTAATAATTGAGTGGTTTTCAAATAACATAGAGCATTATGCAACTAGCACTATAGCAACAATTTGTACATCCAACAAAAATTGGCAGCCAATTCATCATGAAAATAACAAATGGAAACTTTTCAATTGACAAAACCAGATAATTTTTACTACATATATTTCAATTCAATTTTTATTTCTTTTAACTATTACATATTTGTATAAAAAAAAAAAAAAAATTTCCAACCCTTACAAAATATAAGTGTACCTCTTCTACACACTAGCCCCTGAGTCTAATGAAATTGAGAACAAAATATGAAAAAAAGAACCTGCAATTTTTATTTTCAAAATTTTGATGACATGAGATGAAGCAAGATATGTAAACTTATGGAGCACTTAGTTGACATTCATAACCTCTGTACATGCAAACAGGTACCTCCATCACCTATAAACACTATTAAATATAATTATTGGGGTAAATTCTAAACATTAAATTGAACATTTTTTTATTGCAATAAAAAAACTAATCATTTCACTTTATTTTTTAAATAAAAACAAAAAAGGTCCATTGGAATTTAACAATTGTGAAAACATATTCAATTCCCTTTGAATCTATATGCACAAACTAGAATGTCCCAATAGAGCAGTTTAAGCCTTCACATGGAAAAAAAAACTACCATATCAACGCCAAAATAAAATGTGGATATTCATATTCACATCGGTGGTTGTGCAACATAAAAATTAAAAATAGTAGTAACATCCAATACATTATAAAGGACCATGTAATTGATGAACTAATTACCTTCAATTAAACAAACAACTTGTGCCGAATATCTTGCTGACAAATAAAGCATAATTGAACTGTTATCAAGATTCACAATGCAAAATGCTTTGAAATTTACAATTTGTAAAGGTATTCACATCGGTGGTTGTGCAACATAAAAATTACAAATAGTAGTAACATCCAATACATTATAAAAGACCATGTAATTGATGAACTAATTACCTTCAATTAAAAAAATAACTTGTGCCGAATATCTTGCTGAGAAATAAAGCATAATTGAACTATTATCAAGATTCACAATGCAAAATGCTTTGAAATTTACAATTTGTAAAGGTTTTGCATACCTCCACCTTCAATTATTATAGTAAAGTGTTTAATAATGATATTCTTTTCCATTGTAAAAGAACAACATCATTAAACACATTACTACAACAACTGAAGGTGAAGGTATGCAAAACCTTTACAACTTGTAAATTTTAAAGTACCTTGCATTAAGAATCTTGATAACAGTTCAATTATGCTTTATTTGTTAACGAGATACATAGCATAAGTTATTTGTTTAACTAAATAATAATAATAATTCATCAATTACATGGTCTTTTGCATTATATTGGATGTTACTACTGTTTGTGGTTTTTATGTTTCACATCAACTGATGGAAATATGAATATTCACATTTTATTTTGTTATTACTATAATAGGCTCTCTTTTCATGTGAAAACCTAAACTACTCTATTGAAACATTGTAATTTGTGCATATAAGTTCAAAAGGACTTCAATATGCTTTTACAATAAACAATGTGAAATGTTTAGTTAGTTTTTTTTATTGCAATAAAAAATTGTTCTATTTAATGTTTACCTTAATATTTGTATTTAATGTTTACCTTAATATTTGTATTTAATAGTCCTTAAAGATGATGGAGGAACCTTTTTGTATATACAGAGGTTATAAATATCGACTGAGTGCTTTATAAGTTTACATCTCTTACTTCAACTCGTTTCACCAAAATTTTGAAAAAGAAAATTGTAGGTTCTTTTTCCATATTTTTTTCTCAATTTTATTATACTCAAGCACTAGTGTGTGGAAGAGGTACACTTATATTTTGTAAGGGTTGGAAAAAAATTAGTTTTTTTCTATACAAACATGTAAATAGTTAAAAGAATAAAAATTGAATTGAAATATATAGAGTAAAAATTACTTTGGTTTTTTTTAGGGAAGTTTCCATCTGTTATTTTCAGAGTGAAATGGTTGCCAATTTTTGTTGTAGATGTACAAATTGCTGTTATAGTGTTGCATAATGCTCCACGATATTTAGAAACTGCTCAGTTATCAAATTTAGAATGAATATATGCTTTGAACATACTAAATCTATAAAATCTATGTTAGTCGATTCATTTACTATTAATATGAAATCACAATCACCACGGCCAAAGTCAATTTTTAAAACAATATTGAAATTTGTAATACATATTCCTTTATGACAGGAGATTGTCTTGATGGCTTTTGATTAAGAGGTCTGCGATGTTCAAAGTTATTATCATTTCCCCTTTAATGTCTATCAAATTGACTCGCATAAGTTAATTTGTTCTTTCCCTATCAAACATTGTTCTACACGTAACAAGGATACAAAGATATATCTTTTAAAGACTTATCCACATTTGTAGTTATTGATGTGGTCAATATTCACTTGCATATGCATATAATTTTTTGCTCTGCAATTTATTTTATAGTTAGATTTGTTCTATAAATAAAAAATAAAATGCAATTTATTTTATAGTTAGATTTGTTTTATAAGTAATAAAAAAAATGTAAAAGAAATAGTAAATTTGTAAATGTATACCTTTTTGATTCTCTATGTGGTTCTCTATCTATATGTCTTGTTTGAAGATGTTGTTCCATGATTCCTAAAATGAATTGTTAGTAAAAAACAATTAGCAATAATAGTATTTTAAGAAGTATACTCTAATGTGTGGATCTATCTTCTCCTTATTCTATTCTATTTTATGCACTGTATTTTATCCAATGCATATATTGGATCACACTACTTTATTAAAAAAAACCATCACACTACTTTGTAAAAAGAAAAAAAACACTATTAAAATCAGGTTAGGCCATGATAAAACAAATTTTATACTTCTACAACTCATGGATGCATGTTCCAAACACATCATTATCATTTTTTAAAGAGTAATTCTAAAGCTTTTATTTTTGAAGACATGGATGCATTTTACAAACACATCACTTTTTACATGAAATGCTAAAAGAGTAAGTCAAGAATAAGTCTTGTTTTCAAGAGGGTAAACTACGTATAGCATAAATTATCACAATTTTCAACTATATCTGAAATAATAGTGTTCAATTAAGAGGATGACTGGTTATATACAAAATTATAGATTTGGTTAATCATGGTAATGTTGCTAATCCACATCAGGATTTTACCGTTGTTCCACTTGAAGATTTTACCAAAATTTGGTTTCCAAAAGGATAAAGACGACTAAGGGGGAGTGTTGACTTCTATAACCATAGTATTATTATTAATTGTCATCTATTTCATTAGTATGGACCTTATATTCCACTTAGTCGAGCATGCCGAGGTTAGGCTCTATCTATTATTGGGATTTCGAGGGATAGCTAAGGATTTCACCAATATTTGGTTTCCAAAAAGATAAAGACGACTAAGGGGGAGAGTTTTGACATTTATAACCATGGTATTATTATTAATTGTCATCTATTCCATTCATATGTACCTTACAATACAATCTCCTTATAACTATAAGATGCCAAAGATATGTACCTTATACTACAATCTCCTTATAACTATAAGATGCCAAAGATATGTATAAAGTCTAATTTATTTTCTAATACCTCGAAGACCTAATGCCACATAAAGTGCCTATTTATACCTACATTAGTTTATCTTCTTACTTAGGCCCCCTCACATTATTTGTAATCCACTTAGGGTTTCATTACAAATGAAATGTTCTATTTCATATCAAATGAAACTGTAAATGATAATTTTGAACAATTGAATTTGATTGTGCGATTCTATCAAAATATCTAAAATATCAATTTACTTCATAATTTAGAGCCATTAACTATACTAATAGACATAGACATTAAAACCAACATTATAACCTAAAACTAAATGCTTTAAACAAGATGTAAAACCAAAAAAACAAAGACTAAATAATTATAGATTATAGATTGTTTACCAAAGACTCAAATTTTTAGTATGATTGCATGATGTTGGCTTGATAATGACTTGGATGATAACATGGACTAGTTGATCATATTGACATTTAGATTCTATGGTTTTAATAGTTAGTTTTGATTGAAGATGAATTGGTGTTTAAATAAAAGGAAGGAAGATCAATGACCAATATTCAAATTTAAGTATAGAAAAACAATGATGGAAGATTATCTAAAGAATTAAAAATTCCTTAGATGATTCTAGAGGAGGGGAGGTTCTAGAGGTAGAACCCTGTAAAATCTTTTTAGAAATCTAATCATGATTAGTGGTGGATTAATCATGTGATTAGGGGGTTTTTGAGAATCCAGGAGGTAGGCCATGAAAATTTTAAATTTCTAAATAATAGATAAGTGGAATTAGTCACTAAATAATGAATATTAAGTGGATTAATTGATTTGTGGGATGAGGTAAGGTTAGTACAATGAAAGAATAACGAAGGGAGATGGGATTTAATTATTTAATTAGGATTATGGTTAGGAAAATAATTAAGATAAATAGCAGGATTAATAGCATAATTAGAGCAAACGGATATAGGTGCATACATAAACTATTTACCTCATTAAGGCTGGCTATAAGTGCATGAAATGGATCTAAATTACGAGCATGGCATCAGTTAATAAAAGAGGAGGAAGGCTAAATCCCATGTTAATCATAGTATCCGTAAGTAATTATACGCATTGCAGGTGGAGGAGCACTTTTCTAATTCCATGCTAGTTAACAAGCGCCTTCATACAAAAAGAAACAATATTCATGTGAGCATATTTTCATTATCAGTACAAGGCGTGAAAGTGAGATGAAAGAAGACATACCATTTTCAACATTTTGAATGACTCTTCAAACCATCAGGATTTTGATCTCATATACAGAAAAATTATTGTACAGCGACTATGTACAGCCAGCTCTATGTACAACGAACTCTATACGCAGCAAACTATGCACTCAGACCATCGAATTACTCCCCTGAACAGAGGTAAATTTTACTGGAACTCATCGATATTACAGCAAATAGATAACTGATTTAAATTATGTCTACCTAGGTATATATATACCAGTAATGAAGTAGCAGAATATAACTCATAATCCGTGAAATCCACAAAATGGAACTTATACAGTTGGATGGCTTAAGAAGATTCTTCAATTATCAACATACAAGATTTAAGATAATTTCTCCTTCCTTAACTAAGCTTTAATCTCAAAAAATCTGATAAGGAATTATTATCCTGGCTTAATAATTGATTTCAGTCATCCCTTAATGGGAGAAACTACAACAAAATAGGAAGAATAACAACAGATATAAATACAGAAGGGGATTGGGAAACATGCCTGAATAACCACCTTGTGTCTGTCTTTTGTCTTAGGCGTTTTCCCCTCTTTCCTATCAGTTGCACCACTCCTTACTGCTTCCTGCTAAAATTCCTACCTATTGTAATCTCCCTTCTACTCGGTTATTTCTTCCTTCTTCGTTTAGGTCAGCTGCCCTCTCAATTGGCACTGCCATTTGCTTGTTCTTCTCTGAGGTAGACACCTGTTCTGTCTCTCTCCAGCAAACTTAGAAATACAAAATGCCAACTAAATTCCCTATTTATTTATTTATTGCTCGAAAGATTGATTCAAGGAATCTTATACCCAATGTAATCTCATTTCCTTACTGTACATCTATTTATGTATATGCAAGTGAATATTGCCGACATCAATAACTAAAAATCTGGGGAAGTCTTCAAAGGAGATATCCTTGTTATGTAACATAACAATGCTTGACAAGCAAAGAACGAAAGAAATTATGTGAGTGGATTTGACATACATTAAGGGGAAATGATAATAACTTTGATCATGGTAGATTTGTTAAACAAAAGCTATCACGACAAACACTTGTATTATGAATTTCAATATTGTTTCAAAAATTGACTTTGATCGTGATAATTGTGATTTCATATTAATAGGAAATGAATCAACTAAAATAGATTTTATAGATCCATTATATTTAAAACATAGGTTCATCCCAAATTTAACAATTGAGAAACTTCTAAATAGCATAGAGCATTATTCAATTGGCATTATAGCAGTAATTTGTATATTTACAACAAAATTTGGCAACCAATTTATTGTGAAAATAATAGATGGAAACTTTCCAAGTAACAATACCAAAGTAAGTTTTATTACATATATTGTAATTCAATTTTTGTTTCATTTAATTATTACATGTTTGTATAGAAAAATCTTTTTTTTTTTTTTTTTTTTTTCAAACTTCACAAAATATAGGTGTGCCTCTTCCACACACTAGTGATTGAGTATAATAAAATTGAAAGCAAAATACGTATAAAAGAACCTGCAATTTTCTTTTTTAAAAATATGGCAAAATGAATTGAGGTAAGAGATGTAAACTTATGGAGTACCCAGTCAACATTCATAACCTCCATACATGCAAAAAGGTCCCTCCATCACTTACAAACACTATTAAATACAACTATTGAGGTAAAATTTAAAAATTAAATTGAACAAATTTTTATTGCAATAAAAATACTAACCAAACATTTCACTTTCTTCTAGAAAAATAAAAGACCTAAAAGGTCCATGGAAATTTAACAATTGCAAAAGCATATTCAAGTCCTTTTGAACCTATATGTACAAATTACAATGTCCTAATAGAGTAGTTTAGGCCTTCACAAGGAACAAGAGCCCACTGTAGCAACTGCAAAAATAGAATGTGAATATTCCTATTCCCATTGGTTGTTGTGAAACATAAAAACCACAAACAACAATAACATCCAATGCATTGCAAAGGACCATGTGATTGATGGACTATTGACTTCAGTTAAACAAACAACATATGTTGAGTATCTCAATGACAAAGAAAACATAATTGAACTGTTATCAAGATTTGCAATGCAAAGTGCTTTTATAGTGGACAAGAACAACATCATTAAGCACATTACTAGAACAAGTGAAGGCAAAGGTATGCAAATCCTTTACAACTTGTAAATTTTAACTTTTAGTCTATATTAATGCTAACACTAAAAAAATTGCAACTATCATAGGGCACTTGCTTTCGCAAGATAGCAACCACACATTATCCAACCACACTATGTTCACTCTATCTTTCTAATAACAGGTACACTTCACTCTATAGATTAATAAAATAACAAAAAAATATTCTACTATTAAAAAAAATTAATAACTTTTAATGATTTACTTTGACATGTAACAACTAAGAAATAATGCATAGTTTACAATAATTAGTTATTGCTTTCATGCTTTTTAGGCCTTAGTACAAGGTTTCTCAGAAACACAATGGAAAGATAAATGAAAAAGTCGATTCTATACGTAATATTATATTTAATGAAAAAATTTCTTCTCTATAACTTATATTTTACACTTGAATAACACTAAATACTTTGTGACATACTTGAACGATTCAATAGTAACACAACGTACATTGTCAATAGTTTTGAGAAAATAAAAGTGTTTCTTTGTTATAAAAGTATTTATTTTTATCTCTACAATTGTCAAAGTGACTCTCTGTAACTAAAAAAAGGCTCTAGCTATAAGGGTGAGGCAAGGAACAACCACTAAGACTGCATTGGCTAGCATTTTACAGTTGAGATGAAGCTTCTTCAAAGTTTAAATTTGAGTGTCCGCAAGAAAAACTTTAGTCTTCATTAAACAATTTTTTTCTTGCAAAAAAAAGGTAAAATTAAGTTTGTGTATTTCAATTTATTTTCATACCTATAATCTTGCCATCCTATGTTGTGCATTAAGGTTTTTATAAAATGAAAAAAATGTGTGGCACTATCTAAAATGTTACTTCTAAACTTTCTAGTGCCCCATATAATTTATTTATAGTGTTTTAATACTCATAGTACTCAATTAGCACCGGTATTGTCACCATGGCATATGAGTTGATTATGTATTATGTTATGTTTAGCTTCCAAAGGAAAGAGATGCCATATTTTGTTTGGGTTTAGGTTGTTTTATTTGTGAAAGACACCATCATGTGTAAAATCAAAACCACAAGTCGACAATTGTTATACATCTACCATCATATAATGTATCCTCTATTAGCAGGTGTGATATTGTTTTCCTTTAGAGTAGTTTCTCATGTGTTCTTATTCAACCATGTTCAATGTAACTTCTCAAGTCTACTCAGACTAATGCACTTACAATTTTTTATTTTGAGCTGGTCAAATTCAGCGTTCAAATATAGAATTGATTTTAAATTTTCTATCTAATTTTTCTTGTAAGATGACAATTGAAACAATATACTCTGCACATAGCATGACAATCACATACCCTTCCTTCCTAGGAGAAACAAGGTGTGATTGCCTATTCTATTATTAATTTTTTTTCCTTTATACTTTGTTTTTTCATTACAAAAGAGACTCATGTACATATTTTAACTTATTGTACACAAAAAAGAATGTTTGAAATATTTGTTATCAACATTCTATAAATGACAATTATACCCATCTATATTTTTTCCCCACCTCTCCTGAAGCTGCTTGGACAAATACATGTTATTGTTTTGAAGATATAAGCATTTCTATGAAGAATACTGGATGGTCCCCAGCTATGAAGGTTTTTTAAAATGATGATACCATATAATAATCCCTATATTAACTATAACGTACACAATATATTTTTTCCTATATTTAACCAAAGTATTGAAGACACCTCCTCAAGGTATGTTTATTCTTATTTGTTTCACTATTGATGTTGCTTTAATTATCTCATGACTTTAATTTTGCTATTGTGAATTTGTATATATGACTAAGTTAATTACTACTTCTAAATTCTATCTCATGTCAATTACCCTAGTTTTTAACAAAATATTATGTCTTATTTTGCAGGTGGTGGCTCTATGCATCATGCATAATCATATTCTTGACAAAATGTATTCAATTATTGTTTGGTGTCGATTTCATTTACTCTATGCATGGAATAGGTTGGGAACTTTCCATATGTATACCCAAAGGATTTTGAAGCATTGACAGGTGAAGTGGGTGATATGATGATACTAGTTTATTTGCACGATTGAGTAGTTCTTCAAAACTTGCCATTTAGATATGAACTGAATAAAATGTATGTGAGTTCTCAGGGTTTTCTTTGAATTTCCTTATTTTATTTACTTGTATTAGTTAACTCTACATTTATTTTATCTTTGATCGTGTCTTAGTTTATCTCTTAATTAAAGTGCAATACAAATGTTTTCTAGTAAACTGCACAACTGTGTTACTAACAAAAAACATTTCTATGATTGGGTTATGTCATATCAAACAAACATACATTGGAAGTGTATTGATTGAAATCAATCCTTTTATAAGGCTTCCTCACTTATATCATAGTCAAATGATGGAACAATATAAAGGAGCTACATTTGGAGAGTTAAATCCTCATGTGTTTGCTGAGGCAGATGTTGCATTCAAGTATGTTTGCTTATCTTAATTATGATATATTTTATAGTGGGGAGAATCTTATTGATATATCAAATTAACTTCTTTTATGAGTAGAGGGTGATGATAAATGAAGGGATAAGTGAGTCCACTCTAGTGAGTGGACAAAGTGGCACAGGGAAAATAGAACTGATCAAAATGCTTATGTGTTATCTTGCCTATATGGGGGTTTGAGTGGCAACCGAGGGAATATTAGTGGAGCAATAAGTGATATAAGTAAGAAACAATAGAGTCCAACGAATTACTAAATTTTATATAAAAATTTAGAAATATAGGATCTTAATATTTTGATGCTATATTTCTTTATTGTTATTATGTTTTCATAATCTGAACTCTCATTTTTTTGGTTTGCAGTCAAATCCTATTTTGGAAGTGTTTGGAAATGCCAAAACTATTAGAAATAAAATTTTTAGGTGAATGACTTATTATAATTGGTCTATTATGTACACAACATAAGGGAATTAAATTTGTAAATTTTTTGAAAGCTTGACTTGTTAATATGTCTATCATTATGAATGTTCTTGAAGCCTTTGGAAATATAAAAACTTTTATAAATAACAATTCCTAGTGAGTGAATTATTCTAGATGCCCTATCATTTACATAATGGAAAGGTATTAAATTTACATAATTTTAAAACTTTAACTTGTTAATATGTCTATCTAGCTTAGTTTGATGATTGTCAAAAATTAAATTTCCACTTATTAAAAACTCTATTATTACTAAGGTGCATATTTCATGCAGTCCATTTGGTAAATTTGTTGAGCTCCATTTTGACAAAAATGGAAGAATATCAAGCACTATTGTATGAACATACCTAATACAAAGGTCTCATGTTGGCCAAATTTTAGATCCTTAGATAAACTATCATTGTTTCTATCTTCTCTATGCTGCACCACTATAGGTATGTACTTTCTATGGGGTGGGGGCTCTATCTATCTATTTTCTCTGGCCCCTATCTATATATGACATAACCCTCTCCCAAATCTCTTGTTCATCCCATTGATTATTATAATTGTCATTAACTAACTAGATAGATGCATTATTTGATTTCTATATCAAATTTTGAATCTATATATGAGTGAATTCAAATTAAATAATGATATTAGTAACATAATCATAGTTTTTGTAGGTGAAATTTGATCTCTATATATATTTAATAATGCAAACTCCAAACTCAAATATAAACCACTAGGTAAGATGATAAAGCCATTATAATCTAAATTCTATTAGATGAATTCAACATTTAATCCTACATTCAAATCGTAAATCCTAAGTGCTTCACATCATGATTAAACAAAATAGAAGAGACAAAAGGATTATGAATTTACCTTAGACTCAGATTGACATGGATGCTTGATTAAAAGATTTTGATGATGGATTCAATAGATGCTTGGACATGGATTGGGTATGAAAATTCAAGTTAACTTCCATGGAGGAGGAGCCTTGCTTATATAGATTTGGGAGGGAAGATCAAGGGTTGAAATTTGAAGTTAGAGGGATGAGATCAATGGTTATGGATTATTCAATGAATATTAAAGTTCTTAGAAGTCTCTAGTTTAGAGACTTCTAGACTCTTGGAGGAGCTTCTCCAATTCTAGAGGTTTCTTGATTAGCTTAGGGATAATGGAGGATTAGGTAAGAGTTAGATAGGGATTAGGTAGGTAATTAGGGATTAGAGATGTAGGAAAGGCTAGGGTGTAGGTTAGTAGGTGGGTATGTGGGGTTATGGTAATTTAAAATTACCATATGATAGATAACTAGGATTAGATTAGGATAATAGGGATTAAGAATAATTAATGGAGTGGGATGAATAAGTTTAATAGATGGAAGAATATTGATGGAGGTATATAGATAAATGGACTAGGAAGTGGTATATATTAGCAGAATAAAATAGGTTAAGTAGAATTAGTGTCGACTAATAGGAATACTAGTCGATAATAATGAAGTGAGCGATTTTAAGTGCATACATTTTGTCCCTCTTTGAAAGGGTATTGCGAGTGAATTAAAATGAGCGGAGTAATGGTATTTCAAAGAAAAACCATGTCATTGATGGATGTTAGTAGATGATGTTAGTGGATATGGTAGATATGATTCCCCCTCGAGGGGACATGTAGGGAAGAATGAGATAGATAACCACTTGAAAGAAGAAATGAGGGGTGGGATGCAATGGATAGATGAGGGTGGGATGTTAAGTTTGAGATAGAAGATAAATAATATGGATTCAACTTAAGAAATAAAATAAAAATTGATGATGATGCCTATGTTAAGGATGCATGCACAGGGAGTAGAGACGACGTGTGTTACAATCGTCGACACATCCCAAGGGGGAATCAACTGTAACTTGATGATGATAGGATTAAAGGGACACAAGCTTTAGATGTATCCAAAGCAAAGATGCATGCAAGGAAGAGATATGGGTCAGATTAAAATAATGATTTGGGTAGATCCAGGATAATAGGAGATAAAAGGGGGGGTATAAAGCGCACTTTTTTATGAAAATAATAATAGTTGAACTTGAAGATAATGTTAGAGATACTTCAAAAAATAATTTGATAATGACATAAAAACATGAATTGTGGAATTTTGAATGTAGTTTCTAAATATATATATTTTTTCAATACCTAGATGATAAAAGTGTGCAAATTTGATGCATTTATGACAATAGGTTGGTCATTTTTGTAAAAAGAAAAGGAGAGTGCATGTGTACAAACACACTTTTTTGATTAAACGATTGAATTTTTATTTAATATATAGATAGTTAAAATATCGAAGATTGTTGAGAATATTTTTTATTATATATATAATTTTTAAATAAGTTTACAAGTCAAAACAACTGGAAAATTGAAACTGCAAGTGTACAAACACAATTTTTTGACCTTAACTTTGTGAAAATCAATTTTTTTTAAAAAGCAAAGTTGACAATGTGTAGATTGTTGAGATATAAATTTATAAACTTTTGATTAATATTCAAAAATTTATAAGAGAATTTGTGACGATATGTATATAGTCCATAATGAAGTATGTTATGTATAAATTATGTAATAATTATAAATAATATTCTAACATTAAAAATAATTATATATTTTAAAACTACACTTTCTCCTCTACAAATCTATATAATGTTTTTAAAACATAATAAAATCTGTCCAATCAGATGTGTCGATAAAGATGAAAAAGACTCCTAAATTTTTTTAAAACTAAGTGGGCTGCTCCATGACCAATTTCAAGGTAGGTTCAGACCTCTCCAAGCCTGTACCCAAGACAAATTTGGAGAAAAAATTTGAAATGTTTAAAGGGTGTATGCCCTATGCAAAGGACACACACCCTTTTTAGAGTGAAATTTCTTTGTTTTTCAACTTGATGTTGTTGAAAGATGCATATATATATATATATATATATATATATATATATATATATATATATATATATATATATATATATATATATTTGGAACTAGAGGTTATTTTTAAGAACCTTGGACTATAGTTTTTTTGCCATGTTTGATGTTTTGCAAGCATATATTTAGTAAAATAAATGTTAAGTATAAGTTTACATTTGATTTTATATTACATTATAAGTTTACATTTTAAATTTATTTTACTAAATATAACAAATTAGGGCCACTCAACATCTTCTAAAATTTATTATAGAGTTGTAGGAGTTACCATTTATAAGTTAGTTTTTCAAAGTTTATTCTAGCCAATGCTTAGTTTTTAGGATCAGAAGATAGAATGAGAACCAAGGTTAAAAATCATGTTACGCATGTAATAGATCTATACTATTGATTATGCCCCATATTTCACCTAATTGAGTATGCCCTACCTATTTTACCTACTTGAGTATGCCCTACCCAATTGAATACTTTATCTTGAAGGTGTATTCTTAAATAATTTATGGGTTTTTCAATCAATGGGTCTATCAATATGAATAAATGACTACCCTATATCATGTAACTTGTAACATACCTATAGTCATTATACAGTCACTCATACATGGCATCTATCACATACCTATTACATATATGTATGCATTCACTCATACATGACATCTACCTGTAATCATGATATGATAACTTATACTTGACATGAATGTAACTAATAACCTTAATAGACTCCATTTGAAATAGAATAAATCAACACACCATTAAAATTCATTCTAAAAAGATACCACACTCTAAAATAAATGTTAGATATATGGTCAATCCATACATTCTTCAATTCTAATATCATGCATTATTCCAAAGTCATGTAGAATAAAGTCATATTCTAGCACTCCAAATTCACATAAGACACTCCCTTATTGATCCTCATCATACCTAGTCATTCCCTCATCAACCCTTGTATTCAATTATCATCCCTATTCATTCCTTCACTAGTTCTCATTGTCCCTCATTATCCCTAATCACTCCCTCATTGGCTATCATCATCCTTCATTATTTATAATCACTCCCTCATCAACCTTCATCATCCCCAGTCACTCTCTCATCATCCCTCATTATCATTGATCATCCCTAAACACTCTAGGTCATCAAACCTCATCAACCCTAATCATTCCTAATCACTCTTTCATCATCCTAAGCATCATCCCTAGTGACACTCTCATCATCCCTCATCATCCATAAAAACTCCCTCATTAACCATCATCATTTATTATCATCCCTAGTCAATCCTTCATCATATTTCATTGCACCCCTCATCATCCATAATCACTCCCTCATCAACCCTCATGATATTTAATCATCTCTATTCAGCCCCTCCTCATCTGTCTTCATACCTCAATGTCCCTAAGAATTCCCTCATTGTCATTCATCATACCTAATCACTCTATCATCATCCCTAGTCACTCCCTCATCTAATAGATTGTGTTCCAATCTAGTAGTTAGTATAAATTTGTTTCAAACTAAATAATATCTTTTTAAGATGAATCTTGAATGGTGTTTCAATTCATTTTGTTCTGATTAAAGTGTACTAGGGTGATTATTCTCATTCATGTCTAGTAGATTAGATAGAGTCATGATGGATTACTCTAGGGAGATTTTTGAATGATTTACATGGTGAAAATAAAATAATATCCTATTTTCACTTGCATGTAAAAATTTGATTTTGAATGATGAGGAATGATGATAGATAAAAAAATTACCTCTTTGCACTTACTTCGTATGAGGTGAAATCCTTATTCTAGACATAGTTATTTCCAAATCATTAAGTGAAAGGGCTAGATCATTTTGGATATTCTCATGTTTATGACTTATTATCAAATAATGATGTGGATCATGAGTATAAATTATTACCATTTGTGCCATTGAACTAGTTATGGCATGTTTTCTCCTTGCATTGAAATCTTTGCGCTTGTGTAGGAATTACGATAGGAAAGTGGAGAGGGGGTTGAGCTGAACTACCAATGCTTGCATAATTCCTCTGTAGTGTGGTCTTCACAATGTATGTTTAGTGTTTGTCATTTAGGTTTCATTTTTAGGGTTTTAGGTTAAGGGTTTAAGGTTCAAAGTTTATAGTTAAATGTTTGGAGTTGATTGTTTGAGTTCAAGCATTTAGGTTATAAGGTTTAGGGTTTATCTAGTTTTAGGATTTAGGGTCTATGCTTTTGTGTTTGAGGTTTTATGGTTTTAGGTTTGTGGTTTAGGGTTCAAATTTCAAGGTTTAGGGTTTGGTGTTTAGGGTTTTAAGATTAGGGTTTAGTGTTAAAATTTTAGGGGTCAAGGTTTTGGGTTTAGGGTTGGGGTTCGGTGTTTAGGGTTTAAGGTTCATAATTTTGAATTTTGTGTTCAAAGTTTAGTGTTTAATATTAAGGACCTATAAGGTTAAGGTTTTATGGTTTAGTGTTTAGGATTTAGGATTTTAAGCTATGGTTTGGTATTTAGGGTTAAGGGCTTAAATTTTAGGTTTTAGGGCTTAGGGTCTAAGATATAAAGTCTAGGGTTTAGGGTTCTATGTTTAGAGTCTAGGTTTTGGGGTTTATGTATTATTGTTTTGGGTTCAGGGATAATGTATTAGGGTTAAATGTTCAAGGTTTATGGTGTTTAGGGTTTAAAATTCAAGGTATATGGTATATTGGGTTTGGGGTTTGGGTTTTATGGTTAATGGTTTAGGTGTAAATGGAGTGTACTAGGGTGTTTAACTACATTTGTGTTTGATGTGAGTGATTGTATGTGAATATAGGAATATGTCATGTATGAGTGACAACATACCTACATGTAGTACTAAGTAGGGGTAGATGTAATGTTTGAATGACTGTATCATTATTATCTGTATGATATAGGTTGAATGCTATAGGCTAACCATTTATGCATATTGATAGACCCATTGATTAAAAAACCCATTAATTATTAAGAATTCATATTGAATCCACCTTCAAGCCTTTGAAAAAAATGTCCCAAGTCATTCCTTTCTATATATAGGTTAAAATGATCCCTATATTTTCAAGATATGGATTAGGTTATAGGGTTTAGGTATATTATTTAGTGTTCATGGTTCAGGGTTTATGGCTTAGGGTTTGGGGTTTAGGGTTTATGTTTCAATGTTTAGGGTTTAAGGTTTAGTGTTTAGGGTTAGGGGTTAATGGTTTAGGTGGAGATGGAGTGCACTAGGGTTATTATATTCATAAGATGTGGAACATGGTATATAAGAGTCTAATGTAGACTGCCCACCTAAAGGCATACCTTTTTTGAGTAGGCACATAGTCACAGTTGATTACAATTTAAGCCTAGGTCAATAAAGAGTACACTTTAAGGAGTTGGCAAGAAAGAATGGGTGATAAACTTGATTATAACACCTTAAAAATGGTTATAAAAATCTAATGAGATACTTAGGCCAAGAAAATAGGGGTGAAAAATGATCTCAATCCTTAACCTATAATTGACACATAAACCCTGCACATAATGAGTGCTCACGAAGTCTGCCTTAGGTTTTATGAGGTTTGGAGGTGTTGGGAGTGTGAACCAACCCTAAAAAATTGTATAAATGGTCCCCATAACTTTACAAAACCCCTCATATCATCATTTTGTCTAGGAAAATAAGGGAAGTGACCTCTATTTCATCTTAGATAGAGGGCACTCCCAAGAGGGAAAATCCTATAGGCTCAATATGAAGAGGGTAAGGAAATGAGTTAGAGACTATCAAAACCTTGAAAAGAGATGTAGGAGGATGTGTTGAACATGAAAAAAACATGGGAGTAATAAAAATCATAACAAATACTCATAGGTGTTGATGAGTAGCTATGTCTAAAATAGGCCTAAAAGCCCTAAGTAGATGTAGCCTCACTTCTAACACCAAGTGAACCTTGTAAAGCATTAGAGGACCTCCATGAGGATATATAAGGTGTGTGAGAACCTTTATTTTATAGATAAGGCCACAAAGAGATCATTTCTTGGCTCAAAAACATGAGAGGGTACATATAATGCTCTGAAGAGCTTGAGAGGCCAAAGTTTGGAAGTTTATATCAGTATGGATACCTAACATGGGAGTCTGAGAGTTAGGATAGGTTGGAGAGGGTCCTAAGCAAGGATCTAGTGGAAAATATTTAGGGTTTAGATGTCATAATTTTATGAACTATGTTTATGTGGTAAAACTACTTAAAACACTCTAAAACTCTTATTATTAGCCGACTTGTAGAGGACTCCCTAGGTCTCCTTCCTATCAATTTGACTTGTACCCTATCTGTATGGACATGGTACATAATGGATTTTGTTGATAATTTTTGATGCCTTATAGGTATAGAATATTCAAAAAGGATAAGGATCACCTTGGAAGATAGAATGAGACCTAGCCTCCTCATATCCATTTCTTTCCTTAGAAAAGAACACAAGTACTTATACAATCACTTTCACTTCAGCCAGTCCAAACTGACATAGTGAATAGAGAGTGATCACTAAGTGAGAAGGTGGTAAATCCAATTTGGAGGCATTTGTAGGTCTACCTCATAGATCTAGAGACTTGAGGACCATTAAAAAGTGTCATACCCTTCCTTATATGGATTGGATTGAGAAACTGATGATCATCTTAGTGTCAAATGTGAAAATAGGTCTAAAGAAGGGTGATTATGACTATAGACAATGAGAACACTTTTCTAGAGGAGTATTGATGATTAGGGACACATCCAATGCATGCTAGAGAATGTTTCCATCCCCCCTTTATAGTGAAATTATATCATCTTTGAGTTAGTTGGTTTTGTTTGTGTGTGTGTTTCATAAATGCTCTTGAAGGACAAGTGTGTGGTGTGTTATTTTGTGTCTTGTAGGATCGTAATATAAGAGTTTGAACTGGTGTGAGAGCTTCATCAAGTTTAAATACATGGAAGAGATTCATAACATCAATGGTGGAGGTATAGTATTGGTTATGAAACCAATCTATCTACATAATCAAATATCATACATTCACATACATACTTCTTGCATACACACCTATAGGTCTTCCAAATAAGGGAGAGGGAAATTGAATATTATCTTTTATGGTTTAGTGTTTAGGATTTAAGATTTTAGGATTATGGTTTGTGATTTAGGGTTAAGGGCTTAAAGTTTAGGTTTTAGGGCTTAGGGTCTAGGGTTTAAAGTCTACAATTTAAAGTTTTAAGGTTCTATGTTTAGGGTCTAGGTTTTAGGGTTTACGTATTATTATTTTGGGTTTAGAGATAATGTATTAGAATTAAGTGTTCAAGTTTTATTGTCTTTAGGGTTTAATGTTCAAGGTTTAGGGTTATTAGGGTTTGGGGTTTGGGTTTTGGGGTTAGTGGTTTACGTGTAAATGGAGTGTACTAGAGTGATTAGCTAAATTTATGTTTGGTATTAGTGACTCTGTTACAAATACAAGAATATGTCATGTATGAGTGACAACATACCTACATGTGGTACTAGGTATGGGGTAGATGTAATATATGAATGATTGTATCATTATTATATGTATGCTATAGGTTGAATGGTATAGGCTAGACATTTATGCATATTGATAGACCCATTGATTTAAAAATCCTCAAATTATTCAAGAATTCATCTTGAATCCATATTCAATCCTTTTACATGAATGTCCCTAGTCAATCCTTTCTCTATATAGGTTAGAATTACCCCTATCCTTTTAAGACATGTATTAGCCAATGCCCCCTCTCCTTTATCTATATATGTGATAACTCAATATTATGATTTATGACTAGATGTTTAGGATATTAAAATTTAGGGTTTAAGGTTTATGGTTGATGGTTCAAGATTCACAGCTTAGGGTTTAGTGTATAGGGACTAGCATTCAAGGTCCAAGTTTTAGTGTTATGGATTAGGGATTAAGTTATAAGCCTTATTATTTATTTTTTATGCCTAAAGGTTTGGGATTTATGGTTTATGGCCCAAGGGATCAAGATTTTAGATTTTAGGGTTTGGGGCTTGGTGTTTTGGGTTAGGGTTTTGAATTTATGGTTTCACACTTACGGTTTATGATTTAGGGTGTACGGTTAAGGGTTTTGGTCTTGGGGGTTTGGTTGAGGGTTTGGGGTTTGGAACTTAGTATTTAGTGTTTGGGGATTAAGGATTAGGGATTAGGACTTCGGGTTTAGTGTTTATGGTTTAGAGTTTACAATTTGGGGTTTGGGGTTTTAGGTTTTGGGTTTATGATTAAGGGTTAAAGGTTTAGATATTTAGGTTTAGTGTTTAAGGTTTTGGGTTTAGAATTTTTGGTTTAGGAGTTAATGTTTAAGGTTTATGACTTATGGTTTATGGTTTTAGGCTTTAGGTTTAGGGTTAAGGGCTTAAATTTAGGTTTTAAGGTTTAGGATTTTAGGTTTTTGGTTTGGGGTTCAGGTTTAAGGGCTTACATTTAGGTTTTAGGGTTTAGGGTCTAAGGTATAAAGTATAAGGTTTAATGTTTTAAATTTATATATTTAGGGTCAATAGTTTAGGGTTTATGGATTATTGTTTTTGGTTTAGGAATAATGTATTAGAGTTAATGGTTTAGGGTTTAGGGATTAGGTTCTAGGGTTTAGGTATATTATTTAGTGTTCATGGTTCAGGACTTATGGCTTAGGGTTTGGGGATTAGGTTTCAATGTTTAGGGTTTAATGTTTAGTTTTTGGGGTTAGGGTTTTTGGGTTAGTTTTTTAGGTGAAAATGGAGTGAACTAGGGTTATTAGCTACATTCATGTCTAATATGAGTGACCATATCATGACCACATGAAGATATCATGTATTAGTGACCGAATACCTACATGTAGTACCATGTTTGTGGTAGATGTAATATATGAATGACTATATCATTACTATATATATGATATAGGTTGTATACTATAGCCTATTTGTTTATCCATATTTATAGACCCATTAATTAAATTTCATTTTCTATGTTGAGAATAGGGTTGTTAAGAAGATTCCAAGGCAAAGATAACAAACTCTAAGTATAGTACATCTCCAACTTTGTTGATTGAGTATAAACCTCTTATGAAGGTCCAATGTTATTATGTAAACACTATAGAATACTTACAAGTAAAGTGATTCAAATAATTTTATAGTTAAGCCGAGTCAATATCCTTCCAAGTAAACAAATTAGGCCATCCGGACCTAAAGAGTTGACTTTCCATTAAATTCTAATTCTTAAGAAAGAAATAAAGGAAATTGGTTTCTTATCCTCAGAGATAGTCTCCAAACAACTTAATAAATCTTTATAAGAATCATTTGATGAATTTAGATTAATAACACTCTTTCAAGACCAAACACACCTATACATAATATTATAGCAATGCTTAGGACGTAGTTAATTTTTTGGGCACTTTGGTGATCTAATTGGTATCTTGAGATTGTGTAAAGACATATATGAGT